>CM067507.1:8798819-9240840 GCA_034509495.1 Acestrorhynchus altus | reverse complement strand
TGTGTGTGTGTGTGTGTGTGTGTGTGTGTGTGTGTGTGTGTGTGTGTGTNGACTTATCTGTGTGTGTGTGTGTGTGTGTGTGTGTGTGTGTGTGTGTGTGTGTGTGTGTGTGTGTGTGTGTGTGTTAAAATCTTGTGTGTGAAGGCTCCAGTCGGAGGAGTGAAGGAAGCAAACAGAAAGGAATGTATAGACAAAGTGAAAGAGAGCTAGCTTACATGTAGAGGAGCACCCACTGTTGAAACGGATTCATAGAGGCGCAAACTGACACAAAGCAAGGCCTGTTTAATGACTGTGTGTGTGCAGGGAGTGGCAATAGGTCCCTCTTTAACACTCTATACACACACACACACACACACACACACACACACACACCCTCACACTCCCTCACATACTCAAGTTTGTTGTTGCAGTCTGGCACTAACTATAACAGCAAACTGTGACATTTTGAAAGGGCCTTCTAAACACACACACACACACACACACACACACACACACACACTTGAGCCTCCTCCTCAACAACTTTGTGTCATGGAGGGATTCCATAGCAGGAAGTCCCCCACATGTTTTCTTTTATCTGTAACTGTTTCTCTCTCTCTCTCTCTCTCTCTCTCTCTCTCTCTCTCTCTCTCTCTGTCATATCTTCTCTTTCACTATCTTCCACATCTCTTTCCTTGTCCACACTCTATCTGTCTTTCTAATAATTTGCTGTCTCTCTTTCTCTAGTCTTTCTCTCTTTCTACCCTTTTACTCTTTTACATTACATTCTTCCATTTTACATTTACATTATATTACATTCTGTTCAGTCATCATTGTAGTGCTAGTTTACTTGCTTAACGATGAGTCAGTAGTGAGGTATTTCACTATTGGAAACACTCCTTGTGTAACCCACCATGGAAGTACCAATGTCTTTGCTCTTCCCCAGTGAAATGTGAGAAAGGAGGCATGATGAGATGTCTCACTCTTGATTTGGAAATCCTTATGAAAGAAGGAGAGATTTTCAGAGATTGGCAGCACATGGCAATATCACCGGCAGTCTTAGTCTCATGCATTCAGTGTGTCACTATGGGAATGATGTAGCCAATTCCTGCATTGCAGGGTTTTGTGAGAACAGAAGAGAAGAGATAGCATGGGACCAGGCATTACCTAATAAAATCGGATAAATGAGTGCAGCAATGACCTGCTAACTGCAACACATATATTCTCTACCAAAAATACACTAAAAAGAGACCTTTAGGTGGTTTAAGCTAAACTAATAGCTTCTACCATCCAAAGAGACAAACATTAGGATGACAGAGGTCACCCTCTGCGTCCAGGAGACAAAGGACTAATTAGATAAAGCCCTTATCACATTCTCTCTACACATTTAATATATGTGCAGAGGATGGAAAGTAAGGGAAGAATTTGAATTTAAATTATCAGCATTACTAATCTTGTGCAAGAAAGCCAGATTAGGATGTAATGTGGCTTTAGTTCCTTGCACATCCAAGTGCATGCAAGCTGGATGCTCTGAGAAAGTGCACAGTTCACCAACTTGTTTGGTTGAAGCCAGCACAAGCAGTAAAACTGCCTTAATGGAGAGAATTTTAAATTCTGTGGTCTACAGTGGCTCAAAGGCAGCTGGGAAAGTATGTCTAGAACTAAACAATGGTCCCAAGAAGAAACTAAAGGTTTCATAACTGGATGCAGACAAATGCACCTTAGAGCTCACCCTGATATTCATGTAGCCTGGCACGTGAGTTGTGCATGGCATGCTGAAATATGTGCTATTCCAGAGAAGAAGTTTGCTTGCCAGTCTTTGAAGTCAAAGGGACTGCGTGCTTCCCTGACATCTTATGTATGCCACTGCAGTGGTGCTGTCGGATCGAATGAGGACATGACAGCCCTAGAGAAGAGGGGGGAGTGTTTTAGAGCAAAGAAGGCTACTAGAAACTTCAGGAAGCTTATACACTAAGAGTGCAGGTGATGTGGCCATGTGCTGCCATTCACTGCAGTCATAAAGGTAGATCTAGGACCCAGCTCTGAAAATCTCTCATTCTCAACAGTGCAAGGAATCCAACAGAGTGAATTCTATCATTTCAAAGAGAGCAAGATAAATCTTGAATGGAGGGGAATGCAGTGTCTGAATGATAACATGTGCTCCCATAAATAGTTGTTTATATAGGGAGTGGGTGCTCTCACATCACTGCTATGATTTGGTCTGTCAGTCAGCTGCCAGATGGGATGACATTGGTTAGTCACTTTGGAAGTACAATGGAAGTACATTCAGATCAGTTGCTGATAACTGTAGTAGCATAACTAACTTTATTGAGGAGGTTGAAAGCAGAGTAAAGATACCCCCTCTCTTTTCTCCCTCTTTTTTGTCTATCAAGCACCTTTTCCCCCTATTTTTTCTCTTTTCTGGTCTGTCCAGTCTGTGCCAGTCTTTTTGCATTGAGGTGAGCCAGGCTCAGGGGAGTGCCAAGAGTAGAAGTACAAAAAACGTATTGAGCACACTCACACCACTCTCTCTCTCTCTCTCTCTCTCTCTCTCTCTCTCTCTCTCTCTTCCTCTCTCCCTCTCTCTCTCTCTCTCACACACACACACCCCCAACACACACATACAAGCACACACACAAACATACACACACATACACACCACACACACGTCCTTTCCGAACAATGCTCTTTGGCTGGGTTGAGAAGGAGAGGATTGATTGTGTGTGTGTGTGTGTGTGTGTGTGTGTGTGTGTGTGTGTGTGTGTGTGAGAGAGAGAGAGAGAGAGAGAGAGAGAGAGAGAGAGAGAGAGAAAGTACAGCAGTGGGCTCTTGGGCAGGAAGAAAAGTTTTTCAGCTGCGGAGAGGAGTGGGTCTCTTGTTCTCTCTTCCTTTCTCTCTCTCTCTCTTCTTTATCTCTCTCTCTCTCTTGCTCTCTCTCACAATCACATTCTATCATTCACGCTTGGATTGGTATTTGGACATCTGAGACAGTGCAGAGCTGATAGGGTAAGTAACTCGGACTCTTTCATTCCACACCTCTCTTCACAACCCCCCCCCCCCACACACACACACACACACACCCACCACCAACCTAACACACACACACACACACTCACACACACACACACACACACACACACACGCGCACACACTTAAGTTGATAGATGAATGGGGGGTTACTTGTCATGCTGTGAGGGAATACTGGTCAGTACCTGCAATGTACAATGCCACACTGATCCGCATCTCTAGTTCAGTAAAGCCACACAAGTGTTCAAAAATTAGACCAGGATGGCTGGATACACACGTACTGTGGGAGCTGCTGGAACTCCCAGGACTTAAAGGATCTGCTGTAACAGGTGGTGTAAAGGTGTTTGTTACACCACCTTTAGAGGTCTTGCTGTTTTGGTGGTATGCAAAGGAACAATAATATATAAGGCAGCCATCATAGCCATGTCATTAGTATCACTGATGAGAAGTTAGTTTATTTGAATAACATTAATTATCTTCTTACTGAATGGTTCTTGATAAGTGGTGGGATACATTAAGCAGCAGGTGAACAGTCATTTCTTGAAGCTGTTGCTTTTGAATCAGGAAAATGGGCAAGCAAGATACTTTAGAAAGGACCAAATTGTGATGGCATCGCACACATTTTGTGTGGTGTTCCCCTCATCAGTACCTAACAATGGTACTCTAAAAATGGACATCCAACTGGGGAACCAACACTGGATTTATTGATGCATGTGTGGAGCAAAGGCTACCCTGAGCTACTGTATCACTAATTGCTGAAAATTAGTGGTTGTATCTTGTGATGTCCATGACATGTCTTGTTTTGGTTGCACAAGGGGCCTACACAATAGTATAGATGGTAAAAGTAAAAAGTACTTTAGAAGATCAGTTTCTAACAGTCCATATTTTTACACAAGTCAGGCATTAATTAGACTAATAGACTCATAATGAAAACTGTGCTGTCAAACTCTGGAATGGCAGTGTACACACAATATCTCAGTTCCATTGATGTTTGTCAGATGATCGTTTCTATGTGCTCTTCCTCAGTAGCTCTTTCTGTACTGAAACAGTAACAGGAGAAACCATCCATCCTTTTGTTGAATAATGCCTTCTCTCTGTCCAGTCAGATTTGGATTTTCCCTTATATGGCCATTTATCTGAGTTTGTGTTTGGATGGCAAGAAGATGAATGAGCTGTGCCTTGTTCCTTCATCACCCAGCTTCAAAGACAGATCACTGCATTTCAACACGTTCATGTGCTTCAGTCTACTCTGGTAGAATACATTCAGTCACAGCAACTACTTTTCAGTTAGGTTTAACTCTCCAATTTTGGTCAGATTAAGCAACAGAATAGTGGCCCACATGAGCCTTGAATACTTGTCTGTATAGTCTTTCTTCTCTCCATCGATGCATCCCTGAGTGCTGAATCTAGAACATATAAAGTGAGGTTTTCCTTCACATGAGAATTGTCCCTTTGTGTTGGATAACTTCCTTGTGATTTTTCTTTCTGGTGGTTAGGCCTAGGAAGATACTTCAAAGACAGTTTAGTTATTGCAGGACTAATCAATGCACATAGGACTGGTCATTTTAAGAAGATAATTTTTTTGTCTTCAGCTAAAACTGAACAATGCAGCAAAAATCATTTTTTACAGCACCTGCAGAACTTAAAGACATGCACTATGACAATTCTGCTTATTAAAAATGATAAAAATGAAAGACATTTCTTTCAAGGCCTAGAACCAGAGAATTCACTCTTTTTGGGACTGACTCCCAGCACTACCTGGGATTTTGAATGTGAAGTGGAATCCACAGGCATGTGTCATCTGCTATAACAAGAATAAAACACATTTCAATAAATCTAGTTCAACATTAAATTAACCACTCAAACTTTGTTAGGCACTTTGTTAAGCACTCCAACTTTGTTAGAAGTTCACCCAGTTAATAGAACCCAATATCATTGCATGTTCCTATTGAGAAGCTGCTGACATTTAACTGTCATAAGCCATATGTGCTGGCTATAATGCATCCATAACTCTTTATCAGGCTTGCAATAAATGTGGTTGAGTGTAAAGATGTTTTATGATGGTAAGATCCATTCCACCATTGTCTGCGGCTCTTCTGACACCATGTACATAAATGTAATTGGTTCTATGATCCTTTGTCTTTTCAGGTTGGATATTAACGGCCAATATGGATATATAGATGTGCATTTCATGTTTGTTAAAATGGGAAAGAACTAGCTGTGGTTTTGGAATGCTGACAGTTTTCCAGTGGAGTAGTCTGAGGCTATGCCCCCCACCTCATTTTTTTTCCATCCGCTACTTAAGTAGATTTGCATCTGGAGGTTTTGGGCTGCTTCCCATGCACAGTCTGGAAAGAATATCAAACACTTTTTCTCCGAGGCGCACTCATCCAGAGAAAGCTGGATATGAATCTGAGTTAGCGTCACTTGCATTGATTGTCATGGCCTTGAGTTTATATGATGAAGGGACTTCAGGAGCTAAGGCCTGTGTGTGAATGTTTATTCAGAAGCTGTGGAAAGATCTGGAATAGACTGTGTAATTGACTCTCTAACTGATGGGCTTAGAAAGGATGGCTACTCTTTTCTTCAGCACAGAAGTCCTTAGATCAAATTGGACCTTGGATGTGGAGCTTATTACCCTGCTGGTATAATTATAATAACTTCAATTTTGCTTGGATTACGTTAATCTGTTCTTTCCAGTCTTTGATGGCTAATGACTGTTCATTCCTTTACTAGAGGGCCACAGCAAAAAGGAGGAAATCTGTTCCTCAGGACTAAAGCTATGAAGAAAAAGAAAGAATCTAATGATGACTAAAATGTATTGTACTAAATGTCATATTGTTTCCGTTTCATTTAAGATGAACTGTCATGATGTCGAGGAGCACAAAACACAATTTAATGGAACACACAGTCACACATTTTTTTAAATGCTACACTTTCCTTCTTCCTGCTTGTTTTTTTTTTCAGCATGTAGCCTGATCATGTTGTCTGTGTGGAGTTATACTGTCAAACATAATTCATTTTAAATGAACCCTTTACAAACATTTTTATCTCTTGATCTTAAATAAACTCTTTAAAACATATTTACCTCAGAACTGGCATATTTCGCCTTTAGAAAACATCATGGACTTTGGGGCTACACTTGAGACACCCTACATTGGTTTCTCTCTGGCAAAGCTGAATGCATGCTTTTCATAGTTTACAGGGCCATGCTGAAAGCCTATGTGTTGTCTTTAGAGCAGATGGGGTCTTCATCCAGCTGTTTCATTAGTGGGGCCTCCGGAGAACAAGAGAGGGCTTTTCACTCTATATGAGGCCTCTGTGTGGGCATGAGTGACTCTCTACATTGAGACCATATAGATGTGTGTGTGTGTGTGTGTGTGTGTGTGTGTGTGTGTGTGTGTGTGTGTGTGTGTGTGTGTGTGTGTGCGTGTGCGTGTGTGTGTTTAAATGCTGTCTATGGTCACCTGGGATGCAACAAAAGTGGAACAGACCAATCAGTTTGTTTACCAGTGTAAGCTTTCATAGTGTGGAGATTGTAGAGAGAATGTATAAAGGTTGCTTCATAAATGAGCTCTATACTATTTTTGATCTTGTTTGCAAGCACAGTTTATGTGCATTCTTTATGTGCACTCTCAGTGAAGGGCCAGCTTTATCTCTTAGCTCTTTACTGTATTCATTGTGAATGTTAATGATGACCTCGTTAAAAAGAATAATGCCTAAAGCCGAGGGCGCACACAGCTTTCAGCCAATTTCTGCAAGCACAATGACAGTGATTTCAGTGGCATTTACCACAGAGTATGGTTTCAACTCCACAAAGTACAATGCAAATCATTTTTCTCTGTGAAACTTTGACACATGTCCATGACCAAAAGTGCTCTTGCTATGGCTGGAATGATTTTTGAATGGGCATCCCTATGTTAACCAGGTCTAAGGATAACTATACCTTATAAAGACTCCAAACAAAGTCAGTTATGACACTGTATTATCACTGTATTATGTGATTTGATTCTTTCTTACAAGTAAGTCAGCCAGCATGCTAATCACTAATTGACCACATCAGCTGAGAAGGGCTGTGATGAGTGCTGTGATGGTAAGTGTGCTGAGTATGTGATGACATTGCATAATTAGGTCCAGTTTCAGTAATTGCTAAGCACAGTTCCATGCAGAGATCACTGCACTGCTATGAACCACAGCAGTTCTACTTTTATTGCTATTACTGGGAGTGCCACTCTGTATTCTTGACAGCATCAAAGTAATAGTATAGAATTATTTGCTTTGTGTTTTTTGTGGTTGGCGTGTTAGCTAATGACTTTCTGTTGACCAGGTTTCTGGTCCATTTCTCAAGTAAACTGGAAAAGTTTACAGTGTGACCACAGCTTTAAACAAAGCAGTCATTTATTTGGAATGAACATGTAACTCGAAAAAATGCTTACATGGCATTACATTATTGTCTTTCCAAGTGCAAGTTCCCTTCTGCAAATTCACTCTATGATTTTTTTTTTTGTCCAGAAAGGACTTGATCAAATAACTGTATTCCAGCAGACACATTCAGCAGACAGGTTTTGATTCAGACTGGAAGATTGTTCAAGTTATTAACAGAGTATTGGATTACATGAAAACCGTCTACAGTCTGTTGAGTTTGGTCTGCTCTCCTCATTCTTACTGAGCAGCATTCAGAAATGATTGCAAGTAAAACGAGAGGGAAGACTATCATTTATGAGACCATTGAGCAGAATGTCTACTTCTTTTGGAGGGGTAAGGACCTCCGCTCTTATTCGAAGGGTTTACACTAGATATTGGATCATTACTGCAAGTATTTAATGCATTTAGCCACAAGAGCATTCATGAGATTATTGGATCACACTGGCTGATTAGTCCTGGATCTTAAATGTCGCTCCAATTCAGTCCCAAAAGATAGTGAATAGAGTTCCATTGTCTGAATGGATGGCATATGCACTGATTGACAGTGCAATAAGGGCTTTATGCTGTTCGGTGGACACTTGACAATACAATAACAATACAAGTACAGTATCCTTAGGCTCATGTGCAGTTCCTAGAGAGTGTCCTGTTTTATTTGGTGTGTCAGTTACTACATTGTAAATTAGCTGATTTTACTAACTTGAATGGGTGTCCACATACATTTGGCCATACAATGTATCTTGCAGTGTTACATGAATGTCATTTGCAATGTTAGCTGATAAACCGAATGCTATCTTGTATATACCTTGTTTAGCTGTCATAGTTCTTGCACACTGAGCAGCAGCTGCACATTTCAACTCATTAGGACATTGATATTTTATCAGACAAATTTAGAGTAATTTCCAACTTAAATAAAAATAATTTATAATAATTTACCAGTTACATCAGTCTGATTATAGTTTTAGAAGTGCACCATGTTTTTTCTTCATCATTGTGGAGGTAAGGACGTCCATTTGGTGCATTCTGAAAGGCCTAATCGAACTTGCCTACTCTTCTCTTAAGTTTTAATTGTTTGCTGTAAATTTCCCTTAGATATGATTACATTTTATTTGCTTACTTGAATAACTTACTGCATTTTCCTCTGAAAGTCAGTGGGTCATTTTAAATACGAGGTTGAAATTCAGAAAATGAGTTTTGCTCCACGCATTCTAATACTCCTGCACATAGCTCCTTTTAGAGCTGAGCATGCACAAGAATGGTCCCATTTCCCATCTAGTTTTTGCCCTCTTTGTTGAGATTAGCTGATCTTGCTTCCTCTAAGGGGTCATTTAGCTCATCAGCTCAGAATTAAATATTAACACAGGCTAAGAATAGTTTTGAGCCAGACATATGACATGACATTCTCTGTTTAAATAGCTTCAAATTTAAGAACATACTTGAAAGGTCTTGACTGAAACTGTTCCCTTGCTAAATGGATTTGTTCTTGGGCTTACGAGATCCATTTGTGAACACCACAGGTGAAATATCACATGGTTATTTTTGGGTAAATGCTGAGATATGTTAATATAGACTGCTTAAATTATAGGGTTTAATGAGTCATTTTCCAAACTGTGAAAATGACACATATGGAAGAATTTTTGTTAGCGGAAATAATGGTTGCACTAATTGCTAGTTTTTCCATTCCTTTCACTCGCTGTGTCTCTTTCATCACCTTCATCCTTCCCCACGATTACATTTTCAGCAGCTTCTTCTCACACTCCACCCTTGCTAAAAGAAAAGGCGATTTCTCAGGTCTTTTGTCACTGAAGGGAAAAATGTGGGTTGAAGTGGAAGACCCACTGTTTAGGATAGAGGGTTGGAAGCTCATCGGATGGGGGAGGTGATCTTGTGCTTTTTTTCAATCACTATGAAGAGGATTGAGGAAAGAATTTCCGTGTAAGCCTGTTTATGGTATTCTAAGGACACTATATACTGTGCAGCAATGGATTACAAACATAGCTGTGGTGACATTTAGGGAAAATCCATAGGTAGTGGTTTTGTGTCTACTTGGCCTCATTATTTTACCCATAAAAATCCTTGATGCCATTTTAAGAGCTGTATTAGTTCAAGTGATGTTAGGTTTATGAGCCTAAAGGATGCAGAACATCTCCAGAAATTGGTTAGTTAGTGTAGTGTGTAATATTTCAGAACCATAACATAATTTGCTGGGGCTTTAGGTTGAAGAGTTGTCCATCTGTGGTGTGACTCTGCTACCATGTTGTTACTAATCTAAAGGCTGACAACTGTGCAACAACAACAACAGAAAATAAAGGCCGTAATTCTAGCAGACAAAGCATTTTACAAGGTATATGTTGGCCACATTATGTTGAAACTAAATGCAAAGTTTACCAGATGAACATATTGTGGATAACTTAAGCTGCTCTTCATTGTGCCTTCCTGCCACTGTGAGTGGTCACTTATGGAACGGAAGAATGAAACATTTCTGACTTGAGTTCCGACTAGAGTCTGAAACAGATCTATGTTTATGTAATCCTGATAACATCTGTTGTTCCCACAGTCGCACTGATGTGTTTTCTGTGACACAAATACAGACTTGGGTCTTCTTTGTTCATGTTCTATTAACCGATCTGTCCTTGTATAAACTGTTCTGATTTTATTAGCTAGATACTGTTAAGGTTAAGCAAGCGAACGCATACACTATAATCAATGTTCTAGTCAGGATAAAGTGAGGAAATTACAGTTAGTAACATTAACTAGTTCCGTACTGTGACTAGCTGTTCACAGATCCTGAAGGTCATATATTTCCAGACTCACTGTAATGACTATTATATCTGTTATATTTACATACATTCTTATTCTTATAGATTGCGTAATTAATAGTTTAATTGTGTTCATGGGCATTTTGCTTCCGAGTAGATTCCCTTATAGAACATGTTCTATTAAGGGAATTCAGTGCACAAAAATTGACAGGATTTAATTGTTCTATATGATGTGTTTTGAACTATGAAAAATAATTACATTAGTTAATTACATTTTAAAAATCATGTTACCACTTCGCAGGGGACCCGGTGACCTATGATAACCTATGACCTAACTGCGCACACAGAGGAAAGCTTTTTAATGCATCATAAAACATGTGAGGGAATTTAAAGGCCTGTAAACATGGGACCTTGGGAATAACAGCATGTAAATCATTTTTGTGGGACATGTGGGGACACACACCCCCACACCTGTATAAACTGCTATATAAAGTTTATCTTGTCAGTGAGGCCGAACAGTGGCTAACATGCTCATGGCAAGGCGACATGAGACATTGGATGGGACATTACATTAAAGTTGTGTGGATATACATACCTCGATGAACAATGTCACGTGTACCAGGAGTACATCAAAGAACCAGTTCTGGAAAACCTGGGCCTGACAGCACAGTGTTATTACACTCATATTATATTATACTGTATTACATCCATGAAGAGCTATAAATGCTGCCATTGTGCTGTCCACTGTGGGTGGTAATGTGCTATACGACATATTCTCATGTACAAATGTGACACCGTGGATCATGGAATGTCCCATCCCCACACTATCATGCCTCACTTGAACTCTGACATGCTGGCATGCTGGTCAGTGTTCAACCTAACTCATGTGATAACACTTCACAGCTTATAGAGGTATGCGGTACAGGTGCCTCGGGTTTATTTTTGTTCCCATTATTGTTCCACTTCATAATCAGTTTGCGTACTAGTATCACATCTGGGAACATTATTACTTGTAAATTCTTTATTCTAGGAATTATATTTATGTCATTTAGCTGACACTCTTAGCCAGAGTGACTTACAGGGCCAGACTAATGTTAGGAGTCTTGCCCAGTTACTCTTACTGGTGTAGCACAGCATAGTTGCAGTCCAGTCTGGGAATCAAAGCCCAGTCTCCCACATGGTGTGTGGTGTGGTGTGATCACTGGTATTGTTATCTGTTGTGCCACAACAACCACAAATATTCCATATAATATATACAGGACATACAGGTGGAATACATAGGGATAAATGTGGAATATGTAGGAATATATATGTGCTCCCACTCTCTATTCACATACAGATGGCATAAAAAAATCTTCAATCTGTGTTAGCTTTTAAAGTGAATATAGACACATCTTTATGGGTTCTTAGAGAGTGTACCTGTCCATCATATATACTACACTCTGACAGTATCATCCTGATACACGTTCTAAATATTCCATGCTTGCTGGGCAGGTTCCAGGGTTTTAGTTAAAGATGGTCAAATTCAGCCAGTCTGGAAGATCTGAGAGCTTGGGGAAGAAATGAGATAATCTGTAGGGCTGCCCTGCTTTCATCTTATAATTGGAGATTCATGAGCTTCTTTTGCTTGTTTTATCCAACTTGAATGCATGTGCAACAAATAGTTAATTAAACCTGTCCTTTAGTTAGACCATGGATATTAAGCTTGGCTAATCTCAATAAATTAGTCCTTAGAGTCAAACCTTGACTTGCTCACTCCCTCACAAACACACACACACACACACAGACACACACACACACACACACACACACACACACACACACACACACATACACACTTATCAGCTTTGCCCATATGCTAATGGCTTGTTATCACTCCATGTTATATAATTAGTTGTTCGAAAACAAGGAAAGTAACTCTATGGCAAAAAGAGTTCCAGTTTTACCACCTCCAGCACTGGCAATGGAAAATGCTTACCGGCTTTCTTTTCTTGTCCAGCAATTTGGCTGCTCGATATATTCTCCACACGCTTCTGGATCATTTAGAATTCAAGTTGTTGCAAGAAAATGCACATTTTTCTTTTTCTGGAGCTCAATTATAGTGATTATTCTAAATTAGGGCAGCTTAGTCAGCAGCAGGCAAGTGCTGAGCTAAACAGAATGGTGATCCTGTATACACACCAATGAGACTTCTTCAGCAGGACATACAACAGAAACTGATGGAAGGGAAAGAAATAAATAAAGCTGCAAGTAATGTAAAGTATAAATACTTTGTGTGTGTGTGTGTGTGTGTGTGTGTGTGTGTGTGTGTGTGTGTGTGTGTGTGTGTGTGTGTGTGGGAACTACTGTATGATGTATCAAGTCATATACACTAATGATACAAAGTAACCCTTCTGGATACAGTTTTAGTTCAATCTAAATTTTATTTTGAATCTTTTTCCAAAAGAATGAATGTTTTGTGCCTCTTATCAACCTTCGCTTTCTACATCCAGCTGATGGACAGCTTATATGCTATGCTCAAAAGTATCCAGACACTCCTTATTAAGCTTCTTATTACTAAATTCAGATGTTTTAAGGTGTTTTGCACCCATTTGCTGACATATATAAAATCCATACAGAAAAGCATTAGATCTGAAGCTCATGGGGATATAGAGTCATGGGGATGAGTCGGTGGGATACAGAATTATTAGTCAACATCAGTATCTACTGATGCTCTAATGGTTCAATGCAACCAAAAGTTATAGAAATGTTACACCATCTATATAAGTCCTGGAAGAAATGTCAAGTCTCTTACTTCAGCAAAGGAGGTGAGTCAGACAGCAGCTGAGAAGCTAAAGATTTCTCAGGTGTAGTTGGCCTGGTGTGTTTGTCATTAATTCCTATAATTTGTCTGTGTAAGGACAGAAGGCCTTTAGCCTTTCATTTTTAACTATTTGGATTTTTCTCCTATTTTATTTCCACTCATGTGTTTGACCACATTCCATCTTTCCAAAGTATTGTTAATGTAGTCTAAACCTGCAGAGAAGAATGAAAGGGTCAATCCAACCAGGCTCTGGTATTTGTGAACACCTGTATAAAACCAAATGGGGCACCCTTCAAATGAATGCATTAGTTATTTTGTAAGGCACTTATTGGTGACACAGCGAAAATGTGCACAGCCTTCTAGTCCCTATATAGAAGTATTGCCAAAAGAATAGGACTCTCTAGAGCAGATATATTGGCACCATGCTTAATGCCGGACATGGGCTAGAGGGTTATAAAGTCTGCCAGCACTGAGCTATGGAACAGTGTTCTGGCGAAATGGCGCTCCATCCAATACTTTTTGGAGTTGGGGAGTCAGATAAAGAGGACCCACTAACTCTTGTTGCTGGATACAAACAAAGTAATGTTTATTACTTTGTAAAGTAATAAACAAGGTATAGTAATGCTTATAGTTGATTGGTTAAGTAGTAGTAAGCCTTCCCTGGGGAGCAGAGAGAAAAGCAGGATAAATTTAGATTTTTAAAACAGTTTCACCTCCTCAAAACTCCTTTCCTTTGAGGGAGCTTTTAGAGTCATTAAACTATTCAGACATCCACTTCCATTCACCACTACTGTAAACAATTCTCAGGTCAAAATTTGGGAAGTTTCTTTACATTTACAAGGTCGAGAGCCTTTTGTTAGATTAGTCGTTTTTGGTTCTTCATTTCCTACAATGTATGCGCAGTTTTTGTGAACGTGCATGAAAACAAATACACACACCCTTCTCCATTTCCCAGTAGCTGTAGCTTACAGACAAAGCCTGAGCTGGGTGTTTTTTAGAATGTTACTTAACTCAGCTCAAGGTCACCCCAGTCTGCCTTTTCTGTGTAGCCCTTCTGAATAGGAGGAAGCGGAGAAATCTGTGGAAAACATAAACAATGGGTAACACAGCAGGATACCCAAAGAGATTCTACCCAGAGAGTTCCTCCAACATTCTGTGGAAGTTGCTGAAACGTTTCTGCAACTTTGCTGCAAACATGTCCCGCCTCTGTAGCTCCTTCTAGACCGGAACATTCAACAATGGTCCATTTTTGGCCTTCACTGTGGCAGGAGGTTGAGGAAAACACTATCGCTGAAACACACAGATACACAAATTCCAGCCCTCCAGTCAAGTTAAATGTAATTAGCAATTGATTCTTGCAGTTCCATGGATAGTTTTGAAGGATTTGTACTTTTCTATTGCTTTTCTATTTTTACAAGAGGAGAGGCCTCACAGCCTTCTTGGCCTCCGAGCCTTCAGACGGTCTAATGATTTCTGGGAACTAAAAATCACGTCTGTGTTATTTCATTGGTCATGTCAGTTTTGTTTAATAGAATCAGGCTTGTATTAAACACAGTGGTTCTGCAGTAGTCTTGTTTTTGTACAGCAGACATCCTCAAAAACAAAATATTTGTCTCATTATCTCGTCTTTTTTTTAATGTGTAATCCATGTTATTCATCAGTTCTCAAATATTGGCTTGCTTCGGTTCACTCTAAAGCAGCGTAAAGCAGAACAGAAAGCCAGTTACAGCAAAACCACACACACACACACACACACACACACACACACACACACACACACACCCCACCTCGCCACCATCATGACTCTTCTTTACTATTCCCCAAAACATGGCATATGCTTGTAAGTTGTAAGTGTTTTGAGGCTACTTTATCTACCAATCAGGCCCTTATTTCCTTGATGTTAGATTTCATTAAAGATTCCACCAATCCAATACCAAGACATAGCATTTAGATTAGCAGCAAATGCTGAATCAGATATTTTTCATATAAGAGCAAATCTAATTCAACTGTGTAACAAATCCTTAAACAACCAAAGACTGCTTGAGGGACAGTATAACATAAATTTGTACAGCTCAGCTCAGAATTTTACAGTTAGCATTGTTTATAGTGTTGCTTTTGTATGCTATCAATGACAGAACGGTACCTGTGGGGTGTTTTGAGTCAAAATATAACCCAAGGAAAGCATTTTGTTACATTCACCACTAATATACCCATTATAGAATATTACATCTGAAAATTGTTTCAGTTTACTGATGAAGTGAATAATAAATAATATGGTGACCCCTTGTTCCAATCACCACCACTGTAAAGATTCCAAGTATGTAAACATCTCCACTGTTTCTCATCAAATTGTGCCGAATAACTGTTATAATCACAACATCTGAATTATACAGACCTCTTTAAAATGGGCTCCTTTAAATATTTACTTTTCAAAGCTTCTGTTGTTTGTTTGGTGAAAGAATTCATCAGAGCAAGAAAGATTATGGTTTGGTATTGCTAAGGCATTGCTGACATGTTGATATATCATTTATATTTAATTTTGGGCCACTCCATGCACCTCTGAGTTTACTATTGCTCATTTTATAAAGCAATGCTTTTGTTGTGGTTTTGTAAAGTCACATAGGGAGGCATATGACTTTTCTTGGGTCAAAGAGTGTATGAGTGCATTCAGCATCCACTCTCCACATTCTTCACAAGCATTCAGGCTGACTCCTCATTTCCTCTGTTTAACTGACTTGTCACTTAATAGTCATTACACAGGACAAAATGCAGACAAATGGGAAAATACACACACACACACACACACACACACACACACACACACACACACACACACACACACACACACACACAGTATATCAGTATTTAATAAAACTGATGTTTAGAAATGAGCAGATCAGAGGGACAGTGAAAATGGAACACTTTGGAGAAAAAAACTAGAAAGGCCAGGTTGAGATGGTTTGGACATGTGAGGATTAGTGGATATATTGGACAAAGAATGTTGGAGATGGAGCTCCCGGGCAGAAAAAGAAGAGGGAGACCTCAGAGAAGGTTTATGGATGTAGTGAAGGTAGACATGGAGATGGTTGGTGTAACAGTAGAGGAGGCAGGAGATGAGATGTAGGCAGATGATCCGCTGTGGCGACCCCTAAAGGGAGCAGCCGAAAGAAGAAGAAGATTTAATAAAAGTGCTGTGCTATTTGAATGGATGGGAATAAGTAGGATAATTAACTGTCTATACACCTCTTTCTTTAGTTCATTTACAGTTAAATATCAGTTACTACAAATTCTGTTTTATAAAAATATATAAAAGAAATTGCTGCTACCCCCAGAGTTGGGTATTTCAGGTGCAGCAAGTGAAAATCTGCCCCAGGATTTTGTTCTGCCTGAGTGGCTCTGCTGGACATGAAATACCCATCTCTGCTACCTGTTTGCTTCCTAACCCTGCATTTATACTGGCAGGCGAAAAAGTGACAAGCAACAAATTGAGATTCTCACGTTTATGCAAATTAGTTATGATGCAGCAATGTGTGCCAGCACACCAAATGCTCATTCATTCTCTCTTGCAGACATTAGCCAAGTATTACTACAGTCCTGCATCTTCTGAAAGAAGTGAGATGTCTGCTACCAAAAGAATTTAGAGCACTTTCTGCTTCCAGCTGCTGACCAGCTCTATGGAGATACCGATGTTCTTTTCCACCAGAACCCACTGTGCCAAAACATCTTTTAATTAAATTATGAACAATAACCTTTCCTGAAGATGCTGTATTATAGATCCATGCAGTGTAATCTTTTTCTTTTTCTTTGTTCCAGGTAAATGTGAGGCAGCAATAGCTAACAGCTAGATATTGAGGTAAAAATAAATAAATAAATAAATAAATAAATAAATAAATAAATAAATATTTCCATCATAAATGTAAACAGTGAAATTGTTTACAATGGCACCCTACCATTATTCATAAAACCATTATGCCATTATACCTATCCTATCCTGCCATTATCCATTGCCAAGGTGTGACATACTTCCCTGTATTAAAGCAAAACTGAAAATTTGTTTCAACCAACCTTGTAATTCTGTCTATCTTCCTATGTGGTACAGAACCAAAATGACCACGTTGAGATCTCTTCCCTCTGCCTTTGTTGTCTTTTGCACTGGGGTTTCAATTAGCCTATTTGCTTGCAGGTATGCTATGCAGCAGGTTTCCATGCAACCACTCTAAAGAAAATCTTTAACTTCACATTAAGCTAAGAGGACGAAACTGCGTAATGAACACCAATTCCTTCTCTTTTGGAATGAGGCCAACTTCCTTCCATTTACAATTCCTTTGGAATAATCCCTTTCTTTACTATAGCCATCATTTTCCATACAAACTTCAAGACATCAGGTGCACTAAACAGGGTCTTAACAAACTTGAAAGGATCTTTAAAGAATGCTGTCCTTCTTGTTCCCCCTCATGAGGACGCTATAATTATCACAAATAAAGCAGCTTTTCCCTTTGCTTTTTCCCTTTGATCACACTGTGTCAGTGAATTCAAAGACACAGTGAAAATGTCAAATGAGGTTGAACCAGAAAATTTGATGCTTAATGGAAATGTGCTTTATTTGGTTCAACTTGACCAAATTAATGACAAAAATTAATGCAGAAGCTCTTAATTCACAAAACCAAATACGAAAAAACACACATTGTAGTAGTCATGCTTTTAAGTGCAAATCTTAAATATTGTATAAATAAGCAGTACTTTTCACACAGTTCTATAAAGCTACACAGACAATCTAGTTCACAACAGCATAGAAAAAACAGTGGCAACACTCACCATTTTTTTTTTGTTTGTTTGTTTTTTGTTTACTTTCTTACTGTTTGTATGTTTTGATATATCTTATGTATTTTAATGTCCTCATGTTTGACATCAAATTCAACTGAACTGGTCTTTCTGAAATGGATCAGGAGTTGCTTTGTAAGGATTCTCTGAAGTATCATATCATATAGAGCAGTAATGTGAGACACTGCAATGGCCCATTTCAAACCATAAACAATGTCATACATAAACTGCATAGTTGAGCATTTTCAGTCAGACATTGGCAGGTACTATGATATTGTTTACGTAGGTCAAACTGCCTGTTTCTTTGTGTTGGTTAAGCAGGTCATGATAACACTCTAGCCCCTCTGACAGCCGGCTCAGGATGGTGAGTGCTGGATTGTGGAATGTAATTTAGGAATATAGGGCAGGAATTTGGATTAGAAGAGGAACTATTTTGTGTTTGGCCATTCTCGAGAAACTCTCACACCAAATCCCTTCAAACTTCAGCAGGTCTTACTGATACAAACAGATGTTTGGGTACTTATTCACAGGGTAATATATACAATACCAGTGTGTGTGTGTGTGTGTGTGTGTGTGTGTGTGTGTGTGTGTGTGTGTGTGTGTATGTGTGTGTGTGTGTGTGTGTGTGTGTGTGTGTGTGTGTGTGTGTGTGTGTGTGTGTGTGTGTTTGTGTGGTACCAAAAGAACCCTTTTTGTAGCTATGTAGAACCCTTTATTGTGCATTCTCCATCAATCCAAAGAACCGTTTCATAATTCATCAAATGTTCTTCGGGTGTTTGTGGTCCTATTGATCGTATTGGTCCTATTGATTGATTGATTGGTCTATCTTTTACTAAAGAACTCTGGAGGAACCATAATTTATTTTGTAGGTTCCTCCAGATTTTTTACTTAAAACGACGAGCACACACATGCAATATTTTATCCTTGCTATGTTGAGAAACCATCAGTATCAAGCTTTTGACAAATCAAAGCTCTTGAAAAGGAGAGGAGGAAAATAGGACATGAAAGAGGTGTGTGTGTGTGTGTGTGTGTGTGTGTGTGTGTGTGTGTGTGTGTGTGTGTGTGTGTGTGTGTGTGTGTGTGGGAGTTGCTGAGGTCCAGTCTGCATTACATCATGGCATGCTTCAGTGCTGATGGCATCGGCACACTGGGATGTGGCCTGGAGGAGGTGATGTCATAGGGATTGAAACTGATTGGCTGTGTAAACTGCAGACTCCATGCACAAGAGAAAACAATATTGCTCTCTCTCTCTCTCTCTCTCTCTCTCTCTCTCTCTGTGTATTAGAATATATGGTTCTTTTAATATTTTAATATAACTTTTAATAAAATAGAAAAAGATACATATTAGACCACTTTGCTTGTTTCATTTGTCATTAAATATTGAACATTAGACCAGAAAGTGATGTGTTTGTATGCACTCTTGCTGTATATAATAATAATAATAATAATAATAATAATAATAATAATAATAATAATAATAATAATAATAATAATAATATATTAAATAGTTTTTTGTCTCATACCTTCTCTCTGCCTCTCTGTTTGTTTCTAATTTCAAAGTCTAGGGAACAACCTTGTACTGGCTTATATTAGTTTCTTCAAATCATTAGCCACATGTGTGATCAATTTTGAGTTGTTGTGTTTAACTTGAGATGCCTGTGCTTTAATTGAGTTTCACTTTTGCATGGTTTCATGGTTAGCATTATTCAACTCAAGTGCATCACAGTGCAAAAAGTGTTTCATTGGGTGAAATGTTTCCAACAATGCAACATGGCTTAAAGTTCTGACAAAGGGGTGACCATTTTAATAAATGGGTTCAGACAACAGGGTTTAATTAAGAATTAATGAAATGTCTGAACTAAAATGTCTGAACTAGATTTCTTTTCTTGGTAGCACCTTACAACAGAAAGCCTAAGATCTTATTGCCAAAATATCACAGAATCATTGTATGTAGATATATCTGTCTTTTCTATAGCACTTTAAACTGCTTTTTGAATGAGGCACAATGCACAGTACCAAAAACAGCCTGCTTAATAGTAAGGAATAAAGAGGCTGTAGTTAGAGACAGGATTTATTACACAAACATGATTCATCCCTTCCCTCAGATACAGTTGATCAGCCAAGGCATGTTTAGTGTCTGTAGTCTGCTTCAGACATGAGTATTCTGAAAGTACAGCTGCAACACTGCTGCTATTGCTGTAGGTGCTAATTCTGATACCCCCATATACCACCTAATCTGATACCACCTAATGTCCGTAGACTCAAGTCACACCAATAAGGCAACAAACCAAACCATTTGAAATAGTTTTGTTTACACCATAAACAATTATTACACAGAATGTCTTGAGAAAGTCTCTGATATGCATTATGTTTTAACCAGTTCCCTCCACCCTCATGCCTGTGAGTTTCATTTCTGTATTGAAATGATTGCATTGCAAATTAAGCATCACTTAATTTAACTTCACTCATTTAACTAAGCAATAGGCACATTATTAAAACATATTCAAGCAAGATTATTAATATTTTGACACAAGCAACCAACACATATTTGTTAAAACTTAAAATGCTGTAAACTGTAAACATTGAATGCATTGCCACAGCCATTAAGGTAATTTCAGCATAATAACATTTTATTAAAGATGCCATGAAATACATTCATCCAGCATGTCATATTGTCTTTGATATACAAATAGTATGTGTTTGATTTGGTTGAGAAATGCTCAGGTGTGGTTTTACAAGGATTCTGTGGTCAGATAGAGGGTGAATAACAAGATGTTGATGTAAATTATACACATGAATCAACAAGACATTTCATGAAAAAAGTTACTTTAATAGTACAGTAACACACGGTTTTATACGCAGTTGACATTTCAAGCATGCCTGTGATCTCAGAACCAGATCACTGAACTGGACACATCTATTTTTTCCCATTGCAGGAAAGGCAAATAGAGCAGACATGGAGCTGCCATGCTAAAAGCACTCATGTCAATCTGATCCAAAGTGCTCTCAAAGAAACACTGGTAAGCCCTTGGGCCATATTCACTCCAAAGTGTCTGCCTCACCATAGGTCTTTGAAGTACAATGAGGCTAGAAACCTGCTCTAGTCAAACACCACAGTATGTACACACACCACCCTCTTAGCAACACTAGTCATGGGTGGCCATGCACCTGCATCTACTGTTCTTTTTTGGTGTTTGATGGGCACAGCAGATAAAGCAATAATACAGCCAACAATACTGTTTTCCAGATGACAGACTGCTGTCGATAAAACACAAAAACAAAAATGTAAGGCTTGAAGTGGCCGCTAATACTGCTTTTAACTATGTCAGCATTTAGCTATATTTTTCATGGTTATTTGTATAGATATCAGCATATAATACAATGTCTGAGCATCAGACAGCATGCTTTGAGGCAAGTATGTGATGAGCTAGAATAACCTAGATTTGTAACCGCTGTAAGAAAAAAAAATGTCATTTATGAATTTTGGTGCTTTCTCTGCTTGATTTCCTTCAATAGAGTAGAAACTTAAATGGCAGTTCCACAATGCTTCAAACTTTCTGCATAACTAAATGGTTAGGATGCAAACACTGAGGGTCCTTCAAAATGGTTTGGTGGGATATATCTTCTGGAGAAACTTGCAAAGTTTACAGTGATGGTAAGTGGAACTCAATTCTGAAGGGTTAAGTACTGTAAATCAATCAATCAATCAATCAATGTTTATTTATAAAGTGCTTTTTACAACAAGGGAGTTGTCATAAAGCAGCTTTACAGAAATCAGGGTCCAAGCCTCAAATGAGCAGCCAGCAAGCAACATTGGCAAAGAAAAACTCCCTCAGGCTAAGAGGAAGAAATCTTGAGAGGAACCAAGGCTCAGGAGAGGAACCGATCCTCCTCTGGTCGACACCGGAGAGCACATATGATGGCATTCAGCTGACACTCTTATCCAGAGTGACTTACAAGGTTATTTGTATTACAGAGGTCAGAGGCCTCTGCATTAGAATTAAGAGTCTTGCCCAAGGACTCTTATTGGTGTAGCATAGCATAGTTACCCAGACTTGGAATTGAACCCCAGTCTGCATCATACCAACCAAATATATCTATCTATATCTATTCACACCACAGAAATGTTCAGAAAGGTAATCTGTGTAAATTAATTTACATGTAACATTATGCAAGAATTGATATATGTTGCTCCAGGACTCTCCCTACAGTTGGGGAGTGTAATTCACATTTACACCTCTGCCGAATATACAAATTGTATTATGACCTCCCTTTTATGGGTTTTTTACATACATTTCTGAACAAACTCATAGTAGATGAGATACAAAATAGTAGAGAAGGTTTTTAAACAAATGTGACTCGGGTTAAGTGACCCGGCTCCACCAAAGTTCCACAGGGTAGTAGAAGTGCTCCTTGGAAGTGACAGACATGCCATTCTGCCTATTGCATGTTAGTGGAGCGTCAGCACAATTTTGAAGCTATGATAACATAAAATTGCTACATAATTATGTTTGAATGATGGCTGACTTTTTACGCACCACCTATCAGTCAGGCCCTAATACAGCTATTTTTCTGCTTGATCAGAGTTTGTACTGTATGCAGTAGTTCCACAGTAAGATGGCTTTATAACTACAAATCCTTTTAGGTGCATATTTGAGCCCTGAACTTTAACAAGCTACTGTAGCACCAAGCTTAACTACAGAGAGAAGTGTGTGTGTGTGTGTGTGTGTGTGTGTGTGTGTGTGTGTGTGTGTGTGTGTGTGTGTGTGTGTGTGTGTGTGTGTGACTGGCTGCTGTGAATTCTGTTTAAAGCTTATCTCAGTGTGGAGCCCTGATTGCAGAGCAACAATATTTTAATAAAGCCATATGAGGGCTGTTATATTTAAATATGAATACAAATAAGACAATGCACCCAAGCTGAAAGAGCAATTTCAGTGTAAGTGTGTATATGTGTGTGTGGACATAGACAGATGAAGGTTTGGTCTTGAGGCCTCTTTTCTGGACTAGTGTATCTATGTGAGCAGATATGTGTATATTAAACACCCAAAAGATAATGTATCATTTTATGTATAAAATATATAATGAATAAAAAAATCACTTTTTATCACAAAGATGTCTGAACTTATTCCATGACAGATGTTTAATTCTATTTTTGTATCATCCTAAATCAATTCAGGCTTTATTAGACTTTACCATAACTCCTCTCTCTTTTTCCACTTCAATAATAACAACACACACATCCAAGTCTGGATGTTCTTCCAGCTGTGTATGAATGGTCCGAGAATTCATTTCGCCAAATATCATCAAGCTGCAGCTGCAGCCAAGGTGTGTGTATGTGTTAGCAGCTGTTCTCAGGCACTGTTCATCCCCTCAGGGGTCTGCAAGCCCCTTGGTTGGCAAGGAGACGGTTGGCACAGAGACCAATGCACAATCCAGCACGGGCTGGACAGAAATCACCACAAGCACACAAACGCATAGACCAGTAAATTAGTGTGCTTGGGTGTAAGAGGGAGCCCCCTGGTGGCTAAAGAAAATCACATAGCATGGAAGTATGTGAACAGGTTTGGACTCTATACTGCCTAGTGTGGGAGTATTTTGAATTTTGGATGCTTTCTGTTTGAACATTGTCTCCCAGCCTAAGATTGACTTTTGAGACATTATGATTTTTGATCATATGCCATCACAGTTTGTGGTAAATCATAGTTTATTTCATATATTTGAGTAAGACCTGCACTGAATAAACCCACATTAGCCTCTATCCTGCATTAGAGCAATTGATCCTATAAGGCTAATGTCACATTCCTGATTAAAAGTAGTGAAATGAACAGAAGATGAATTGATTCTGAGCCAGAGAGAAAGACAGACAAATAGAGAGAGAGAGAGAGAGAGAGAGAGAGAGAGAGAGAGAGAGAGAGAGAGAGAGAGAGAATAATGAACTCTTCCTGTCAAAAATGTGACCAGGCCACATTGTGTCTGGCATTACAGCATGACGTTTCCTCAATTTAAAGAAGCAAACTTATGACACATAATAGTGTGTGTGTGTGTGTGTGTGTGTGTGTGTGTGTGTGTGTGTGTGTGTGTGTGTGTGGAGAGAGAGAGAGAGAGAGAGAGAGAGAGAGAGAGAGAGAGAGAGAGAGAGAGTATCATGAGGCTGGACACGGAGCTGTAATTCATAGCAAAAGAACAGAGCCTTTCATTCAGTTGTACTGCAGCCTGGAATATATGGAGGTGGTTCACGGGTGTTTATGGAAGACTACATGAATACGAGTGTGTGTGAGAAAGAGAGAGAGAAACAGTATAGTGTAAAGTAATTGAAAAAGTAACAGTAAAACATTCATGCTTTCACAGTTATCTCCCAAAAGTAACAAAAATGTGTGTTTTGAACAGTGCTGTTTAATTCAGCAGTTCCCCACATACTGGCTCAAATACCTAATGAATTAAAGGGCCTATTTCATCTACATCTGAATATTCCAAGCTTTTGTCAGTTATAAAGTTCGACCCTGTATTTAAGCCCTCACTTCCTAACTTTCAAATCTACTTGACTGGCGTAATTAACATGAGTTCCAAAGGCCTTAAAATAGAACATTCATTCATCTTATTATCCACTTCATCTTGTTCAAGGTTGTGGTGGGTCAAGAGCCTACACAGACTCACTGAGCACAAGGCAGGAAAAAAACCCTGGACAGGGCACCAGGCCCTCGCAGGGTACCACACACAAACATTTACTCACATACTCATACCTGGGGGCAATTAAATTCAACTACGTTCATTTTTTGGGGAGGCGGGAGGAAACTGGAGTACCCGGAGGAAATCTGTGCAGACGCAGGGAAACACACCAAACTGCTTATAGACAGTAAAGTAAAGTAGAGTAAAGGCCATGCCGCTCACCTCAGTCAAACAATGCCTGACAGTCAGATTCCATCAACCAAATGCCTTGGGGGCTCCCAGGATGCTTTTAATGAGCAGTTGTACAGCAGAGCCAAAACAAGCAGCTGGGGGGTCCTGGAGGAGAGAGCAGCCCTCAAACCATCTGACAAATGCCTGAACCTTTTGTTTTTTCTTACAATATTTAACACATTTTCTTGTTTTAAAAGAAAACATAACACTATTGAAATAACAAATAATGATTTAACTGTCCACAAAACCATTGGCTGAAATACATTAACGAGGATGCATATTCCACTAATTAACTTTTAATGAGGCACCCAGGAATTAGGATGCAATGAGAGTTTTGTTTTCCAAATAAGCTCACATACAAGGATTAACTTCTCTTTGCTTTTATAATTTAAATATAAAGTATATATTTAATAATAACAACAATATAGTAATGAGAAGAATGAGAACTGTTTAATATGTGATCCAGTGTTAATATAGTTAATTAAATAAATGACAAACCTGTTTTCTGAATTAATGTGAAGGAAAATATGCAGATGCAAAAAATAACATTCTATAACAAAGGTGGCGTCCTCGGCAATGGCACAAATCACTGCCTTTATTTTATTTGGTAATACTTTGCCTTAATTAATGCTTAAGTACTTCTTAACTGAGCAAGTAAAGTTTTACTCCCTGCATAGGTAATAATTACTTCTGGAAGCTTAAAAATGTAGATAAACACAAACAAGAAACATAGCTAGTGCTAGCTAATCAGTATATTTATGTTAAGATTGTTCCTGAATTCAATTCATTATTGACCTGATTCTTCAGTTCCACCTCAAATGGTGTAGCAGCTACATTCATACACCACAACAGATTCTATGCATCATTAAACATGGAACAGAATTTAAAAGAAATACATTAAAAATGTAAATAAAAAAGAAGAAGAAGGAGCTGCAGAATAAGGCTTCTTCAGCATTAGCTTAATGAAAGGCACTTCATTAAAACTCTGTCAGTAGCCTGTCAGGGCTGTAAAACCAGTCTGATTGCAGTTGTATTGACAAAATATTATTGGGGCAGTTAATCAACAGATTGTCCATTCAAATATTCCCTTTATTTCCTTTATTGACCTTTATTTCTAGTAACAGTCCATGTGGCAGATACTGCAGCAGCTAAAAAAGAAAGGAAACCATAACCAACTGATCTATCTATCTACCTATCTTTTAAAATAATATTTTTTTTGTGGATCCAATGTCAAGAAAACATATTTAAACTGAATAAAGTGAATGCAGAACTTCTCTGTAAGGGTTGTCTCCTCCCAACACTTTTCCTTAAAGCACCAAGTCCTGGGGGCTTGGCAAACACCTAAAAAAGTGAGCTTTAAGGAATATTCTTATTCTCTGAAAGTAAGGAAGGAGTGATGCAAATGATTCTTCTCAAATCATTAATGGAAATACACAAACTGACACAATTTAGCTGTTGGATCTTGTCTGTGATGGTTAAATGATAATAAGGGTCTTGAGTAACATTTTATTTGTTTGTTTAGCCATTCAGAAATTGTCATTCCTCCAGTCCCGTAAAAGTTACTTTTCTGCTGCAGTAGGATTCCAAAGTGTTTTGAAGCTTTAAAAGAATAGCAGGAAAGAAGGGAGGCAGAGGAATGATAGAATGATAGAAGGTATCATTTTGGTTGTTGGAGTCAGTTGTCTCCAGTTTTCCGTCAGCAGAGCTTTGGTGGTTTGGCCTTCTGGCCTCAGAGACAGAAGGATGAGCCTTGCAGTGTGGATGAGGAGCTATTCTTAAAGTGATAGGAGAAAGAGTGGTGAATTGACACGACTAGTGTCCAAACCAAGCCTCTTTAGTTTTTCATTGGAGCTACGAGGCCTTTACCCCACCAGTAAGCATTATGTATCATACAGTGCCCTACTCATCTCCATATACCTTAAATATGGAGGCTGCAACTGCTCACTTAAAATGTATCTTAAATAATATTCTACATTTATTTATGTGGCTGAAGAATGTTTGGAGGTCTACAAAATCTGGCCTACAATAAAGAAAGCGCTTAAGAAAAGTCTTTATGCTTGTATAATGAAAGTAGGTCATAGGGTCAGCTCCACATAAATTTGTCTGACCAGGCTCAACTTTGAGTCTGTCTGTAACAGTGTGTGTGATAGTGTGCATGGGAGAACTTGGCTTGAGGGAACAGAAGTGAACAGAGGATCAATTGAGCTAAATACAGCCTGTATGGTTATTGTGTTGTTTCTACTGACTGGGCTCAAAGGGTTATTATACTGTGTGTGTGTGTGTGTGTGTGTGTGTGTGTGTGTGTGTGTGTGTGTGTGTGTGTGTCTTTGCATGTGTTACTCATTAGTCTTCACCTGTCTGGAGCATGTTTGAGTCTGAGCTGCCTGGACTATTCTCAATTACACACACATACACACTCCCAACTCTCTCTCTCTCTCTCTTTCTCTCTCTCTCTCTCTCTCTCTCTCTCTCTCTCTCTCTTTCTCACACACACACACACACACACACACACACACACACACACACACACACACACACACACACACACACACACAGTATAATAACCCCCCTCTGAGCACAATCTGTGGAAACAAACACAATATATGTACAAAAAAAAAATCACCTTTCATTCATTGGATGTTCCAGTCAAATCTCTCTCATCCACCCACACACACACACACACACACACACACACACACACTAACACACACACTGCCTGAGCTCATTCTTACAGATCTAAACTCAGTCACATGTCACGCACATACTAAAGCTGAGGAAGCTGATCTCTTCAGCTGTTTTTCAAATGCACATGTACACACATACTCACACACTCACCATACCTTACACACTCAGCACTCCTCTCGCAAACACTGTGTGTCCACCCCAGAAAGTTTTCAGGAGAGATAAAACCTAAGTGCGAGTGAGTGAGAGAGGGAGGGAGTGTAAAAGAATGCATATGTGTATATGTGGGTGAGTGTTTGACACGCGTTGGCTAGCAAATATCACTGGCGTCACTGCCCCTTCTTTTAGCAGACCCTGGGAATGAGGTCACACACACACACACACACACACACACACACTCCCTCACAGAGGACAACCAGCTGAGGGTGTTTTGAAGCGAAGGGTTTCTTAATCTGGCCAGTCGCATGCTGTCTAGACTGTGAAACAAGTTGACCATTTGGTCAATCTCAGCAGTAGAGACTGCATATTGCATACTTTTCCTTGAGCTACACTATCTATAATGGACGCGGCAGATGAAATAGGAACTGGAGAAGGTAAGAAGCATGCAAACACAAGCAAGAAGTTCAAGTCAACTGTCAAAAACCTAATTTCACCCTTTCCCTGGCAATGGACTGTGTGAATAGGTGTTTGTTTTTGTATATTTCTGGGGATAATAATGCTCTGACTTTGTAAAAAAAAAAAACAGAGAAACAACCTACAAACAGGGAACCCACAAAATGGTCCCATTTTTTCAGTGTATGGGTCACTATGGGTGCAAGCATTTCTTTTCAGATAAGAAAATTATTGGGTTGAACAATAAAGCTGGGTCTGATTTTTTTTTTAATTTTGTGTAGATCACTATTCTTATTTAGTGCTTTTAATTAATGTTTTGTTTAAAATATTAACAGCATAAGATTTTGGGTGAAAAGTGGTGTCTTTACAATTGCAGAATTATTTATATTTGCTATTAAAAAGACTGTTGTAGACACATGAAAATGGATGGAATTGAAGAGATGGAATTAATAGAAAATTTATAGATTAGGAAGAGAAGCTTCAGGTATGTTTCTCCTTTCATATCTTAGCATTTTTGCCAAATGGCTTTAATGACAATGTTGAGCTAGATCTGCCTAGAGAGTCATCTTGACATGTGATTTAATTAAATAAATAAGACAAAAATAAAAAACACATTTGGTGTATATGGACAAATAAGACATTACTGTAAGTGGACACAAAATGTAGTTTTTTTAGTGAAGAAATCTAATTAACATCGTTTTTACATGAAAACCCTTAGAAATAGAAACACTTGTTAACAAACACCAAATTTCATTTAAATATTAATTAAATTGTAGATGTTCAGCATCAATACACGTTTAACAAAAGAGCATCATTACTTGTTTGGAGATTACAGTTTTTTTACATAATGCCAACATTTTCACAGCCTCAAAAATAAACTTGACATTTGACATAAATGGTCTAGAGTTGATTCTTGAGTGCTGAATATGCATTTGGAAACTGTTCATGGTAAACCTTAAAATGAGGTCTAAAGCGGTGCACATGAAGGAGGCCATCATTAGGCTGAAGAAAAAACAGTCCTATCAGGGAAATATAAGAAACCTGTTATCCGAATGCCCAAATCAACTATTTACATACTCCTACAAAAGTAGGAATAGCAAAATACCTGGAAAGACATTAGCAAAGGTCCTTGAAAACCACAAATGTCAGCTAAAGTTGATAATTTCAGAATCATTTTCTTGGAGAGGAAACACTTTTGTAAACATATAGCCAAATGAAGAAGACTCTCAAGGAGGTATGCATATTACTATCAAAGTCTACAATCAAGAAACAACTTACATAAAGTAGACATAGTGTACTAGCTTTAAGATGATAAGCAAGAAGATCTGATGCATACCACATCATCTGTCAAACATGATGAAACTCTGTTAGACTGTCCAATTACGTTCAAGCTTATAAGAATGAAAGGAAAATGTAAAATAGTTTAATTCCTAAATGGTTCATGCAATATTTGTTCTGACCCCACATCCTGAAACAAGTTATAACATGCTATTTTGGGGGTGAGCTATAAATAGACCTCTTAGCATGTTTGCTGTCTGGTGACATTGCACTTGAAGGCTTAGCTCTGGGAAGGTGGTCTATGAACACAGGTCACTGCAGTTGCTTATGGTCCACTTTTGGGCCAGCACATTAATTGTACTACTTTTAAAGAAAAACTCAAATTCCCAATTGAACTCTTTCAACACCTAGATTATCAAATTGTCTTTAAAGATTACAGATTATGATTTGTGATCTTTGTTCTTTATGATTGTAGCAATTACTCATTGCTTGTTTGCTCAGGTTTGGGCACCCCTTGTTAAGATGTTTGTTGCTGTGAATAGTTAAACATTTAAAAGACAAACTATATAATTACAGATTATGCATTCTTTTTAACATTTTAAACAAGTATTAGTTTTGTTTTATATCATTTTAGGTTGAAAAAACTGTCAAGCAAAAGTTTGAGCACCCAAAGAGATTTGAGCTCTCTGATAACCTAAATCCTAAGAGTCTTAGAACATTGTTAGAAAAAGCCAGATGATCTTAATTTTTAATTGCATTTTTGCAAGTGTTTTTTTTAGTGCATTTGATTTTCTTAGATTGTTTCGAATAGTCTGTAACAGTGTAGGTCTACTCACTTCAGACAGACATCAAATAATGAAAATCTTATCATATTTACAAGAACTTGATTTAAAATTGACTTCAGTACATTCCATCAGTCTGTGGCTATTTGTCATAGCTTCTCCCAGCTGGAAAAGACTACATATCCCATAAGGTCATGCATCTCCTTGACATTCTATCAATTTATGTCCCCATTACTGTGAAGAATTGCTGTATTAGGTCTGAACCTGAATGTGCCAAAAGCAGAATGGCAGTTCATGCATCATGGTGACTTATCTGTGTGTGTGTGTGTGTGTGTGTGTGTGTGTGTGTGTGTGTGTGTGTGTGTGTGGGTGCTGGATTCATTGCCAATAGTAATTTTGCTGATAGAAGCCTTTTCCTCTGTGGCATTTCTTCCATCCCATTGGAAGATAATCAAATAGTGTGAATACTCCCTACAGACTCTCACCTTCTATCTAAACTTCCACACATAGTGAGGACCAACAGGATCATTTTAATTATTTCAAATTATATCTCTTTATCATTTGTTTATTTTACTCAATTCTAGCTAACATATTTTATGTAATTACTTTACTATGTAGGCTGTGGTATTTCAGTGTCATATTTAATTGAATGGTTTTAGTTTTAATTTTCCTTGCCCTTATCTAATGTCTTGCTGGAGCATTTGTCTTAGGTGGATCTGTGGTTGGCTAAATAGTCAGATATATGAATGAGTTGGCTCTGGCAACGTCAGAGAAACTGACTACATAAAATAAACTGTTCTAACTTAGTTTCCATTTATTGACTTTATGGAATATATAACTCTGGTTTTGCCTCTGTTTCAACCAATATGTGGCCACAGAGATAAGCTAACGTTCCCCAAACACAGGTCCTACCAGATAGAGGTTTGCAACCACACAGCAGATGTTTTATATTATTGCCCAAGCTGAAAAAATAAATCACATACAATATGTTAAAAAGCAGAAATCTCTACCACTCATTATTGTTCTTGGCATATTAGTTTAAAGAGTGAAAAAAGGAAAAAAAAATAAACAAAACAAAAAGGTAGTACACCGCAGATAGGTGGCTGCTTACTCTGCTCTAGGTTCACTCAGTTAAGAATAAAACTTGCTACCACTCAAAACATCCCGATGCTAATAATCACTGCGTGTCTTGCGAAAATTTTCACGAAAGAAATAAGAAATCCCAAAATATGGTGGTCAGTAGCCCCAGTCAACTACAATACAACCACCCATCCACGAGCCACCACAGTTCACAGATTCACAGTTCACACATTGCTCTTATAATTAAAAAAAATGGGTAGACTGAACACATATACTAGGGATGAGCTTATCAAGCTGAGAGATTGTAAAGTGCTTTGCAAAAGTATTTTTCATTTTATTGAACTGTTCTTTCATTCTATCTCACAACCTGGAATTAAAATTTGAGGACTTGCATCATTTCAGAACATACTATAACTTTGAATATATATTTTTTATTGTGAAGCAAACAAAAAATAGCACAGAATAACTAAAATCTTTGTGCATAACTATTCACCCCCTAAAGTCAGTACTTTGTATAGCCCCCTTTTGTGGTAATTACAGCTGCAAGTCACTTTTGTCTCTATGAGCTTGCTGCATCTTGCCACTGGGATATTTCTTAAAAGTAAAACTACTCCAGCTCCTTCAAGTTAGATGCTTTCTGCTGGTAAACAGCAATCTTCAAGTCTGACCACAGATTCTCATTTGGGTTAATGTCTGGGCTTTACACATTTATACTCAAGTGTTGCTTTGGCAGTATGCTTTGGGTCATTGTCCTGTTGGAAGGTGAACCTCCGTCCCAGCCTCAAATCACTGACAGACCAAAACAGGTTTTGCTCAAGAATATCCCTGTACTATACATAGCACCATCTCACTTCCCCTCATCTCAGACCAGTTTCCCAGTCCCTGTTGCTCAAAAGCATCCCCACAGCACGATGCTGCCACCACCATGTTTCACTGTGGGGATGGCATTCTTGGGGTGATGAGATGTGTTTGGTTTTGTGCCAGACAGCAATTTTTGTTCGGACCAGAGCACTTTCCTTCATACATTTCGGGAGTGGCCCACGTGACTTTTAAATGTTTTTTTTTTTTGGCTACTCTTTTATAAAGCCCAGTACTATGGAGTGTATGGCTTATTATGGTCATATTGACAGATACTCCAATCTTGGCTTGGGAACTCTGCTTCAGGGTTACATTTGGTCTCTGTGCTGCCTCTCTGATTAATCCCTCCTTGCCTGGTCTGAGAGATTTTGTGGGTGCCCTCTCTTGGCAGGTTTGTTGTGGAACCATCTGATTGGATGGTAATGGATTTGATGGTGCTCCAGGGGAGATTTGGATACTTTTTTATAACCCAACCCTGCCTTGTATTTCTCAACAACTTTGTCCCTGACTTGTTTGGAGATCTCCTTGTTCTTTTTGCACATATATATAAAAAAATTTAAATACAGGTTGTAAAGTAAAAAAAATAGGAGGGTGAATACTTTTGCAAGGCACTGTACCTAATTATATAACTAAAAATGGGTTCATTATACCAAATATTATAGGCTGCACATATAGATTGGGAATATCACTCATCAGCTCAACAAGTGAAAAACACCACCTTAGGCTGATGGTAGTATGCTTGCCTGTAATTGCTTTGTCATGTGAGGTTCGCTACAGTCAGTAGAGACAAGGTATTCCTAATCGCTATCATCATAATTCCATTCTCTCTCTTTTCCCAGAGCCACTAAAGGGTAATCTGAAGGTGACCTCTCCAGAGGACGCTGAGCACCTGCAACGCAAGCAGGCTGCGGGGGGCAGTGTGTCAGCTGGAGTATCTGCAAACGGGCCAGGGGTACGTGGGGACCCAAAAGGTAGCCGGGCGGGTGTGCCCCGCCGACACACAGTGGGAGGGGCACGGAGCTCACGAGAAATATTGGCCATGCAGCCCTCTGATATGGACAAGAAGAGAGAGGCCTTCCTGGAGCACCTGAAGCAGAAGTACCCTCACCATGCCTCAGCCATTATGGGCCATCAGGAGAGACTGCGAGAGCAGGTTAGCAGGTCATAAACATGCTCTTGAAATGGCATTCTAAATGACTGGTGGAGAACTTCATATAAGCTATTTTTTGATGGGACAAAAAATATTATATAGTAAACATAGGAAATCAAATACATGCAGCCAACAAAATGATTTCAACAAAATAATGTGATTTTTAAGCCATAGTTTTTAGGAATGGTCCACCCTTGATTTTGCCTTTATTCCAGATGTTCAATTAGACAAGATAGTTGTGATAATAGTGTCTATATTTTGCTTCTTTAGTTTAAAACTGGAACTTTAAAGCTGACATTAGTCTCCCAAAGCTTTACCATAAGCACATGCACACACTTTTCCCAAACATAGATAGGTCTTCATTAGGCTAACAGTGACTTGTCAATGTGGTGTAGGACACAATGATTTGAGAGAACTTTAGCGAATGCATTCATGGGGAAAGATCTCAGTGACTACAGACTTTTAAAGGTTGTTGGCTGTATTAGCCCGAAGCTGCAGTTTAAAACAAATGAAGTGAAATCTGGACATCAAATATGTCTTGGCTGATCAACGGCATTTGAGATAAAAGGAAAAATGACTTTGCTAGTTGCTCAAAATTGAAGGTATTGTAAATCTGTATTTTAATTGTAACAATGACCTTTTTTATGATTATGCTCTCCTGCACTTACACAACTCACTGACCCTCATGTAACATGTTGTATTTAGTTGTGGATATACTTACAATTACAACATGCATATACAGAATTACAACATGCACAATAATATACATACAATTGTCTGAAACTCAATTTTATTTCAAATTATTTTAAATTATGCAGGTGCTATGTAGCTATAATTGGAATGGTTACTTAAAGTAGCTGCCCCATCATTCATCTGTGTGAAGTTTCTTTTTGTGTGAAAAAAGGAAAACATACTGTGTTCTAAAGCACAATGACTTTCCCTGTGTAAAACAATTAAAGAAATTAAAGAAGATATTATTGATACAGAGTACAATTACACAGAATGTCATAACAGCATTTAGTTGTTGAACAGTTCAAACTACTGTTTAAAGTATTGTTTTGTAATACTGTTGTTTTAACATTGTTTTTGTAATGGTTTACAACCTTCAGCTCTGATGTATCTATTTTCCACACTGCACCAGTCAAGCCCATTTTCTTCCTTCTGTTCTTTATGATGTTTGGGTGAAATCAATGCCAAACACAAGTTGCTGTTTCTGATCTGAAGAGCTGTTAAGATGACATTATTTCATGCTTCATTATTTTGTACTGTTGAGAAGTGATACTGAAGCGAATGCAGCATCTCAGCTGATTATTATTGTTTTCTTTCTTTCTTTCTTTCTTTCTTTCTTTCTTTCTTTCTTTCTTTCTTTCTTATTCTCCTTGTTTTTCCTCCCCTCGCTCTCTGTCTTTCTCTCTTTCTTTCTCTCTCTCTCTCTCTCTCTCTCTCTCTCTCTCTCTCTCTCTCTCTCTCTCTTCTGCAAGCTCTATCACCACTATTCATACACACACACTTATACACACTCAGTGGGGCTGTGGAATGCTATTTGGATTGCCCCAGGGGGTGAAGGGGGTGGGGAGGTGGACACTTTCCTGCTGTGTGTGTGTGTATGTGTGTGTGTGTGTGTGTGTGTGTGTGTGTGTGTTTACTTTGGCTGGAAACAAAAAGCTCTTCACCTGGTCTTAAGTTGAACAAAGGCACACTGATTGGCGGACACAGTAAGCTAATCATGAGGAAAAAGTGTGTGTGTGTGTGTGTGTGTGAGTGTGTGTGTGTGTGTGTGTGTGTGTGTGTGTGTGTGTCAGGGAGCTTAGAGAAGGAGAGACTGGCAATGTAAAGAATTTAGTTCTGTTAGCTGGATGTGAAGAATGAGATAATGCTGTGTGAAGAATACAGCTCTTTAATTAACTGCTATTAGTCAAGTCAAGTGACAATGCTTTTGTTGTCATATAATTTATAATTATTGGAAGCTGAAATGAGTCTTTTAATTGCAATCACAATACTTGTTTGCCTCTAATAAGTAAATGTAATGTATTGTAAGGAATATAGTATTCTCAAAAAAACTGGGTAAACCCTGAGTAAACCCTGGGTAAACTCTGTGCAGTGTGTTGCATTTCCTCATACTTTCTAAACTTTCTAACTAAACATACTAAACATACTTTTATTACCCAGATCAGGCACATAAATATTTGGACAGTGACAGTTTTTGTAATTTTACCACCTGAGTAGATTTGAAATGAAGCATCAAGCTGGGAGTAAACTGTAGACTTTCATCTTTAATTCAAGATGGTTTATTTACTAAAAATGTAACATTAAGGAAAATGAATTATAGAATTTAAACTTATATCACAGGCTCAAATGTATTTGGACAAAACTACCAGTTATAATGACAAGGATTCACTTTAATAGCTGGATATAAATCCTGCAATCTGGAACCTCATCATTCTCATCAATCTGGCACATCATTACATTATTACATTTAGCTGACGCTCTTATCCAGAGCAATTTACAAGGTTACTCACATTACAGCGGTGGGCCAGAGTAGTGTTAGTCTTGCCCAAGGACTGTAATTGGTGTAGCACAGCAATGGTGTGGTGTAGCACAGTGTGGTGGTTCACTGGTGGTGCTATCTGTTGCAATGCACCAACTACATCATCTGATTTTCTTCTACTGAGATGCTTTGCCAGCCGCCGTTGCTGTTTGTTTTGGGGTTTTTATGCCTTCAGTGAGTGAAACTGTTCACAATCTTATCAGCAATATTTGATGGAATCTGAACAGACAGTAGAACTCTGTACACTTCAGAATACATCCAGCTACTTCTGTCAACAGTCGCATCATCAATGAACACCATTGAGGAAGTTCTTACTTCAATGCCATAAAAATGCCTCCACCAATCCCTTCTTTACCAAACCTTTTCCAAGTGTAACAAGGTCTTTTCTAGGTTTGAGTGCTTCCATTGGTTTGCACCTTGAAGTAATCCTTCTGTGTTCACAGTCATGAAAGTAACAAAGAAAAAAAACCTTCTTTTGGAGCTACTTAATTTTAGATGTTGACATTGATGTGCCTACCACCTCTAGAGTGTTAATGACTTGCTGTACTGTAGGGGTTTTTCATCACCTAGGAAACAATTCTGTAATCCACTTTACTTGTCTCCTTTGGTCTTCTAGGGTTTTTGGTATTTCTGAGCTTTCCAAGGCATTTTGTCCTGAACTGACTGAACAACACTTGTGATAAACAGTTGTGGTTTCATTATAATTTCAACCAAAATTGCATATAAATATGCCATCCAGTCCCTCTGCATGTTATGCTAAAGTCAGCTGTGCTGTAATACTCCGAATGACTGGATGAATGAATGTTTAGGCTGTCTTAGCGTGACGGAATGTAGGCCTGACTTCCAATACTGACCTTTCCACTGGTGACTGAAATGCAAGTAGACTAAAACAGGCCACGATCAGCCTTGTGACTCATGATGAGATGTGTGCTCATGGCAGGGCATGTGTGAAGATCAGATGGGTTCAAACCTGACACACCGCTGACCGATGCTTGCACAGCGGAGAAATGTTGAGCCTCAAACAGGTTTTAGCATTTACTTCAGCTTTATAAGCTGTAATTTCTGCCACTGTATATACTGAATCAAAGCAAGTCACTCATACAATGACCATCATTTGCACAAACCTACACTCCATAGTATGTTTGTTCTCATGTATTACAACTACAGTATCAACACAAGTCCAGTCTAGTTGTTGGCTGCAGGCAAGCCAGCATGTCAGGGCTAATTCTAACACTAGCACTACATTATACATGTGGTCATAATGCTTTGGCTCATCTGTGTGTACTGTACTTAAATTTCAACCTACTTCTGACCTCACGCATGTCTTTAATGACCCTGTTTCAAAAATGTCATGCAATACTTAAAAAAAATTAAGGAAATGTAATCATTAATTAACAAGTGATGTAGACAATGTATTTTTGTCTCTGATAACCAGTGTGAAGGCTGTTCTGTTATCCGTTTAAAATACCTTTTTTAAATATATGAAATTACATGATCACCTTGTATGTAGTTCTGGTTTTCCACAGGGAGAGCTGACAAACCTCTGAAATCTGACTTTAGAACCTTGTCAGAAATCAAGGCTAGTTCGTATGCTATAGTCAAAACCAACTGCATCACCACTCTGTACTGATTCGCCTGACGGGTTTATGACTGACACAAGTCAAATTGAGTAACTATACAATACACAGTTTAACAAACACTCAATCCACTAAGACATGTTTGATGAGTGCTTCTTTAGTTTAAGGAAGGGTTTCTCAGCCTGTGGGCATTGTCATGAAGACCTGCTATGTTTAAGCTGTTTTTCTGGCCCTATTTCTCACGTTTCCAGGGTCCAAACTTGAGAAATAAAGGACAAAAACAATTTTGCATAAAAATCTGAATGTTTTCGTGTGGGCTGTTATGCTTTCTAGTTACAAACAGGTGGAAGAGGTTTAGAAACCCTGGTTTACAGTTTTGAGAGACAGACTACCTTCTGAGAGACAGGATGTCCAGTATCTCCACTTCTAAAGTAAAGAAGCAAAGATCTATGTTTAGTAAAAATCATTCATTTCCCGACCATACTTCTGCTTCAAGTACTTTCCACTCCTACTACAAACGCATGTGAGTTGAAAAGAGGTGTGAGGGGTTTTATTCCCGGGGGGAGTGGCCCGCTAACGCTATTAACCAATCACAGAACCAACCGCCTACGGGACCAACAACCAGCCAACCAGCGGAACACGGGTGGGAAAGAAAAACAACACCACGCATCTGATTCCACTCCACTACACACACACACACACACATACACACACACACACATACACTCACACACACACACACATACACACACACACACACATACACTCACACACTCATACACACACAGTTCCCTCGGAAAGGGCGATTCGCAGTGTTCTGTGCGGCAGTGCAGCTGTAATTGTGTAAGATCCCGCCGAGCAGCGACAGGACTCGGGAAGGTAGGCGTATTAACTTTGTGCTCGGATGGCTGCGAGGCCAGGTTCGTGTCCGAGTCCGCATCGGAAAGCGGAGAACAGGCGGCTTGTAGAGATATCAGCTTTCCTTTTCTCCTCAGCTGTAACGTATCAGGACAACAACATCCGAGGTGTAACCTGGGCTTCAGCTCTGTGGTGCACAGCGTTATGTTACACGTCTGTGTTTAGAGTCGCGTCTCTTACGGCAACTTACTGCCGCGCTGCTTTCCTGGAGGAAGATCCAGATCCAGAAAGTAAAGAAGTCCACCCCGGGGCTTCGCTCCGCTGCCGCGGGGCCGTGTGGAGCCGCCGCGGAGCCGCTTAGAGCCGCTTAGAGCCGCTCAGAGCCGCGCAGCCGGTCAGAACAAAACCCGGGAAGGAGCACCTTACTTTCTGGACCTGGACTTTCACCTCTATCAGCACTCCGGGGCAGGTAGAGTCACCCGAAACTGTTTACTCCTGTGTTCCTCTTGGTTTTTGTTTGAGGGATGAGATCTAACCTTAGACATCATCATACAGTCTGATGTATAACCTGAAGCAGTAATTAATGTTCCAGTGTTTCTTAATGAATCTGTATTTTTTTGTGTGTAATTAATGGATTGGATATAAAACCGGACAATATAATAATAATGATAATAATAATAATAATAATAATAATAATAATAATATTGTTATTATTATTATTATTATTAAACTAGTATTATTGTTATTATGGATTAGTTATAAAAAGCACAACATAATAATAATAGTAATAATAATAATAATAATAATAATAATTTTATTATGAATATTATTATTATTATTATTATGTGTTTTTGTAAAATTAATGGATTAGGGTATATGACAATATCATTATCAATAAAATTGAGAGTTGATCATTCAAATTGATATTTCACATTGTATTTGTTATACTGCACCAGTGCTGAATTGAATTGATGTTTACTGCATATGCAATCCTCTTCACACATATGCTATATTTCTTTTTACCAAATCTTTACTTTATGCATCAGCTTCTACCAATAGGGAAAAAAAGGATTTTCACTGAACTTTCCCTTCAGATATACATTTTCACATATTTTATCATTATTTTAATATGAAGAGATGTTTATATTCAGTGGTTTCTGTTAAGTAGTAGAAGTTTTGGAGACCAAAGTTAAGAAAGCTTAGACTTGTGTACATCTAATACAGATACAAATGGGTACATGTTATTTACTTACATGGTGCCAGTTTCTTCCTAACCTGACCTAAATGTTCACAAACTAAAACTCCAGGTGGCCTCAGGTCATTGCACGTGCAGACGCCCCCCACCAACGGCTTCATTGTCTCTGAGCCCCTGTCTGACAGCATGGCATGATTCGATACATAAGAATGCTTAGGCAGGTCATTCCAGGGTCATAGGCTTACACTGTAAATGCCCAAGCCAGTCGCAGCGTCGCATGTTTGGCTGCCCGATTCTCATGCATGGGTGCTTTTCAGACTCCACGCCTTTTTTTGTTTCCTGTGGGGGGCTTATTTAAGCACGCTGCCTTAGCTTGCAGTCAGAGCAGATATCAAACAAGTAAGAAGTGATAGTACTCTTTGTGAGTGATTTCACATTGTATCATAAGCATCATCTATATAGTGTTTTTGACCACAGGCCACCACGTAGTGTGTCTACAGCTGCTCATCTACTGTTTCTTTCCAAACTAAAGTTTTAAAAATTGATTGCTCCCACATCTTGTGAAGCAACTGTCTCTATTGTTTGGGGAAGGTTTTCTAGCAGGTTTGGAACATTTCTGTAAGAATTTGATTTTACAGGTTGGAAGATAAATAACTATTAATCTCAGAGGGAAAGTCACACAGGATCATATTTGTGTCACAAATGCCCCTCCAACTCATATCACAGGTACTGGATAGAGCTTCAGCACTTAAGATAACACAGATTCTCTGCTTCACAGCCAGTTGCAGGGGGCTTTATACCTCTGCCACTTGGCTTTGGGTTTGATGTCCTTAAGCTCTTCTTTAACTGCTGCAGAGGGTTCTGTGCTTTTGGCAGTGCTTTTCTATGGGGATTAACTAGGTCTGTGTGTACAACTGAATACCTGTGTCAGCAGTAGGTGCAGCCCATATAGGTGAACTTCCTGATTAGTGTATACTTTAGGATATGTTTGCTGTTAGTGAGTCTGAAAATAGAGTGGAGACAAGACAATTAAAAAAGTGGTAAAAGTCATATCATAATGCACTAATCTCAGCATCATACTATATTATAACACTTTGTTAAAATGCAGTTGAAATATTTGTCTGATGGCCACAAAATATCTGTCATTATTGAGGATTGAACATAAATGCATAATGATAAGGCCTTTGTTTAGACTGTTGGACCACTCAGAAATCTGCTAAAATGTGTTTCTTAAAGGGTTCTCTAGGAATGGTAATGTATTAAATGTACAGCAGTATTTCATGTCACCTTTATATAGATAAAGTGTTTAATTTTTATGGTAACTAAGGTAATCTAAGGTGAAAAGAAGAATCTTTCATGAGCATTAAAGGTGGTTTCATTTTGTCATATGTGAATTTCTATCCTTAAGAGCATTCTAATGATGGTTGAAATGGTCCATGGTCAATTAATTAATCAATCAATCAAATCTTTTTATTTAAAAACACATTGATTCTATGGACTGTTGTAACCACTATGGGGGTTGAGGTCCAAACATTATGTGTTATGAAGCCAGTAGAGCAAAAATGATGGGGAATGTGTACAAATAGTTCCTATTTATAATTTATATCAGATCACAAAAGATTGAAGATGAACACCATGAACTCATAATTACACTGATATTACCCCTGTGTTACCTCCGAACCATTATTTTTAACTTTGATCAGCCACACACAAAGAGAGAAAACTATTTCAGGTGTGTCCAAGATCCTCACTTGAGATATGATTAGCTTTCATATCTCAGGATCAGAGTAACCTACGGACATGATACATACATACATACATACACATATCATAAAAAGCTACAAGACTTACTCTAACCATTTTGGTCATAATTGTGCAATGAATTATCATAGAGCAATCCAACTAAAAAACAGCTAAAATTCACTTGTTTCCAATTGAATTAACTCACTGTTTAAATGAAGAAGCCTTCAAGTGCATGTTTACTGCCCTGTTGATGTGTATGTGCTCAGCCTGTATGGAGACACTGACTGTTCAGCAAGATGTGCAAGGCTGATGATGTCACTAACCCAGATATTGGGTTATGCTCACACACATTTTAAATTTCACAATAACAATCATGAGAGTGGATAATATTTAAGGGATGCTTGCATAAATAGCAAAAACAATAAATTTTATTCCATTAGTTTTTTACTATATTTGAACTACTGTCAAGTATTTTGTAGAATGTATTATTGTAAATATCATTGTCAGTCTCATCAGTATGAATATCTTATTGCTTTCTCAGTTTACAGACACTCTGGGTGATCAATATTTCAAAAAGGATTTCTGAGATATAATATGTTTTCTAGTACTTATAAGCCAAAAAACACACAAAAATCCATACAATTATATAAATTATATTAATTCAAATCAAGACTTTTGTGAGAAACCTAGGAGCTCCTTATGAAATAATATCTGGCTTGTGTAAATGTCTTTTACAAATACTTTTTGATGAATTTAAGTACATCAAACATGGCTTCAGTGGTGTTTAATAGGAACCACTGACAAAAAGTTGATAGCAAAACACTATCAGAGTGCATAACAGCATTATTATTATTTATCCAAGGTTGGATGAATGCTTGTAAAGTAATACATTGTGACTCACTTGTATGCTATTCATGGTAACCCCCTGTTTCTCTGATTCTCTTGCAATCCCTCCATCCCTGCTTACTTTCCTTGATCTTGCTCTCACCACCCTTCTCTGATCCTAACCCATGAAAGTATAGATCTCTGCTGCCCAGTGGCTATATATTTTCCTGTGAAAATGTGTTTGTGTGGAGCTGAGCTGAGATGAGAGCAGTGCAGTCAGGCTTGGTGTGTAATGAGCAGGATGAGAGTTTGGGACTGCAATGGTCTTCAGCCCTGAGGCTGAGGTCCAGACCAAAACTGCTGAAGGGCTCTATCCCACTCACCATGCATTATGTGGCACTACATTTTGTTGAAAGTCTTGCTCTCAGATTTAGTTTTTGTAAGTTGTAACTGCTGTTGTGATTCTTGTTGTGACACTGTGATGATCTCAGGGCCTATTAGCACATCTCCACCTACTCAAAACCCCTTAGTACAGAGATATTACAAACACAGTACTTGGTTACCTGGTTCCAGTAGAAATAACAGTGCATGATCTACCCAGACACTTAAGGTCTAGGTCGAGACCAAGGGTCGTCTGGGAGCAGGGCGGCTGGGGTTCCTGTGTGGGAGAAAAATGAAAAGAAACATTGTTATAAAATGTGAGCAGTGTACACTAACATACTTGCCTGGACATCCATGAACACATGCATGTTTTTATTGTGATGCAGGAATGTAAATAATATAAATATTGGCATGTGCAGTTTACTAATACACCTGACTTTGAATTAATTATGTTTTAGTCTAGTCTGGGGAAGGCTACAGAGTATTTAAGGGCAGGTGAGCTGAGTACAGGTAGAGACACTGGTTAATCTGGACTTGAGCATCATGGGAGTGTAGGATAGCAAGCAAACTGTGCTGGAAGTTGGCCATATAGTTCCTTGGTGGTAGCAACTTGTCCACTGTAGTGTAAACTCCTACCAGTGTAAATATTGCATACATTGTAAATAGTGATTCTTTTATGCTTTGTTTATGTATTGAGTGTGTAATTGTTGGTGTTTTTCACGAACAAATGGTAGCAGTGGTCTAAACGAGAGAGCAAGAGTTGTTTCTTCCACATAAGATGAGCAGAGAAGTTGTAGAAGAGTGTGTTTCCGCATGGTGCAATGAAGTCGAGAAAAAACCGGCTGTATGGTCCTGAAATTGCTAGAAGCCACTGTGAGCACCTGGAATGTGCTCCAGTGCACTACATAGTCAGCAAGGAACAAATTGTGATACGTCCTGAGGAACCATTGCCAGCTGAATGTTGATGGATGAAGTAGCAGGAGATCAAAAGAATGCTTCAGCTGCAGATTTTGAACAACTTGAAGCTACCCTTCAATTATTTCTAATCAAACAACAAGAGATTAGTCATGGCGAAAAGAAGTTGCAAAACAAGAAAGTTTACACTTTTTCAGCAAGCTGTACAAACTGAAAGGTGAGAGCAGAGCCGGTAAGCTGGTAAGGTTGAAACTGCTTCAGAATATAATCCTTCACAGATTCTGAGAAATAGAGGACACCTTGATGTTCAACACCTTGACCAACCCTGAGAGTGCCAGAACTGAAGAAAAGTGATGACATTGTGCATTACCTGACAATGTTCAAGAGGATTGGACAGAATGCAGACTGGCCACCTGAAGACTGGGCAAGGCAAAAGAAGCTTGGATGTCGGTGACAGGTTCTCAGAAAGTTTGATATCAACAGAAACAGCTACAGGCAGAGATTCAAAGAAGTAAGCATCAAGTCAGATGAGACCCCTAGGGAGATGTACACAGACTGAAAAGCTTGTATGAGACATGGAAGAGACCCAAACAAAAGAAAGCAGGAGATGGGAAGTCCTCATCCACAAATAATACCTGAATGTATTGTGCCCTTAACTGAAAAGCCTGGATCCTTGAATGCATACCCAAAACAACATCCAAATCATCAGAGTTTGCAGATATGTAATCATGGCATGGCAAGATGAGGGAGTTCATCCCCTGAAGTTCGGGTAGGTACATAGGTCTTTTGGGGATATGGGAGAAGTCTTCATGCCTCTGGTAAACATTACGGTCTATAAAGTTGTTGGTCAAGGACCAAAATCAATGCTATTAACTAAAGTAACAGTGAAGGCTAAAATTCTGAATGCTTTAGTTGTGGGAAAATGGGGCAAAACAGTAGGGAACAGTAACTCTAATAAGCTCTTATATACACCCAAAAGCAATGACTGTAACAAACAGTGACAATGATGCAGTTGTCAGGGTCAAAGTATGTAGAAAGACAATCAAAGCACTCATTGATACAGGATCCAACCAAACCATTATTACTAGAGGAAGCCTGCTCAATGTTATAGAATTCCAAAAGACAAGTGAAAATCATGCATGTACATGGTGATGAACAGATGTACCCTACAGTGGAGATCAAAGTTGAAATAAACAGGTAGGCTTATAGTTAATTAATGGAAATGGTGGCGAAGTTGCTGTATGAGTTCATCTTAGGCAGAGATGTATCAATACTTGACCTTTTAAAAGAAAGTAGCCTGACAGTAGAAGTTTGTGTAGCAACTAGAGCTCAGAGAGAGCATTAAAAAGCTTAGAAAACCTTAGAAAGCTTAGAAAAAGAAAAAAAAAAGCTTAGAAGATGAATGACCATCTTCCTTTTGCTGGTGTTGTAAAAGTGTGTAAAAGTAAAAGAGATAAAAGAATGGACAAAGAGGTGCCAAAATACATGAGAAGATTGTTGAACCAGAAATAGAAGGGCTTAAGTGGCCAACTGTTATTGGTAATCTGCAGCAAAATGACAAAACTTTGAATACTTTCTTCAAAACTGGAAATAAAACAGGTGAGAAAAAGGGGAAAAACTGATTATCAGTGAAAACGGTCAATTGTACTGGGCCATAAATGAGCAGAAGTACCTTGTAGTCCCCAAATCCTTGAGACACAAAGTGTTAAATCTAGCTCACACAGATCCATTGATAGGACCTTTAGAACCCTTAAACCCAAATCATGCCAAGCATGCCAACTAACTTGCTCGTGAAAAAATCACAGAGTACTGGTGATCAGTTTATCCATCATTGAGGTCCTGTTTTTGCATATAGCCATGGACATTGTAGGCCTATTGACAAAAAGACAACAAGGCAATATGTATATGTTGGTTATATGTGATTATGCTACCAAGTATCTTGAGTATTCCTTTTGAGAGGGGTTAAGGCCAGACAAGGGGTTAATACATTGATCCAGCTGATCATAAGGGTGGGGTTCCCCAAAGAAATTCTGATGAATTAAGATATTCATTTACATCTAGACTTATGAAGGAGGTCATAGCCTCACTAGGCATTAGAGGCATTAAGACAACTCCATATCATCCACAGACCAATGGCATGGTTGAGAGATTTAAAAAACGCTCTGCTGAAAAAGTTTGTGTCAGAATCTAGGTCAGATAAGTGGCTTCCGTACCTTCTGTCGCATACTAGGAAGTGGGTTCTCATCCATTAAACTGTTGTATGGATGAGAAGTCAGAGGCCCACTGGATGTTCTGATAGAAGTATGAAACAGAGAGAAACCAGAATGCCAGAAGTCTTGTCCTACATCGTGAAGATGAGAGAGAAAATGGAGAATATGACAAACCTGGTGCAGGGAAAAAGGGAGATACTGAATCAGAAGAGAAGTTCCTCAGTTCCATACACCAAAATGCATGTGAGGTCATTGCAGTCTTGTGGGGTCATTCTGGTCTTGTTGGGTGGCACAGGAGGTTCATACCTGACTACTGCTGCACTCCACACAGAACTCACAAAACAAGTGACAGGGAGGACTTGCACCCAAACTCTTACATCAGCAGGAAGTTATTCCAGAGAGAATGGAATTATTCTGCTAGTGAGGAGGTTCTAGCTATAGAATGTGCACTGAAATGGATTCAAGAAATGAAAGACACTAATGCTAGAATCACATGCTAGTACTTGTCTGTACAACCATTTAGATGTGTGATTAAGTACAAAAGTGAGCTCAAAATGTGCCTGCTGACTTATTGTCTGGAGACTCTGAGAAGCTCTGAGCGGGGGTGGGGGGTGTAATGTCCTTACCACATCACCACCTACTCAAAACCCCTTATCACAAGTACATTACAGACATTAACACAACCTGTTTCCAGTAGAAATGGATGTTTATTGTGATACAGAAATGTAAATAATGTAATAACTGGCATGTACAGTTTACTTATCCACCTGCATTTGAATTAATTATGTATTGGTCTAGTCTGGGGAGGACTACAGATTATTTAAGGGCAGGTGAGTTGAATACAGGGAGAAACACTGGTTAATCTGGACCTGAGCATCATGGGAGTTTAGGAGAGCAAGCCTGTATAGTTCCTTGGTGATAGCAGCTTGTCCACCATAGTATAAACTCCTAGCAGTGTAAATATATATTGTAAATAGTGATTCCCTTATATTTTGAGTGTATAATTGTTGGTGTTTCTCACAAATAAACACTGTTAAAGGGAGACACACCTGTCATCTGGGTTTTCGTACTTCTTTTGACACCTCTTTCAGGTAACCTCCTAACCACCCAGGCCCACATTACCACAGATATATTTGCACTGGAGAATTACATGTGACATTGCTTAACAGTTACATCACTTAGAAGAAATAGGAGGACAACCCTGCCAGAACCTGAGCTGATTGGTAGTGTGGTAGATAGGTGTTCTTTTTGTAACTTCAATATATGAAGGGGCATAAAATGTACCTTATGTAGCTTTATGCATATCACGGTTATTTATTTATATTGCTTGAAAATGTCATGATGATGGTCCTCCAGAATGACTTGCAATAGATCTTTTTACATTAAAAGCCATCGAAAGTTTTTTTTTTCTTGTAAAGCTGCCATTTTTGAGATTTTTTTATGGGAATAACAGTGTGCTGTTTTAGGCTAGATTTCTTATGGGATCAAAATATTTTCATTCTTTCTTTCTTTCAAAATATTCATTCATTCTTTGTTTTTCCTTTAATACCTGATCCAGCCTGATGCTGACACCTATCAGAATCAATATGCAATGGTAACTTTGCTATAATAGTTAATATAATAGTGATATGAGTGTACACAATTATGCCTTCTAGGATTGATACCATGTTGTAACCTTTGTTACCATTTCAGGTTATTGTTTATGAATTACATTGACGGTCATGCAGTAGTAAAAGAAATATAGTAAAAGTATTAAAAAAAAAAACATAAATATATTGCATTTTATGTGATCTCCACTGGATCCCTACTCATCCCTACACTTACTACACTGTGTCTCTGGCAACGTCTGTGGTATTCTTGAAGGTTATATGCACATGCATGACTTGATACCAGGAATCAGGCCAGTGGTCTTCTAACCAACACTCTGTTAACTGTTTTTAATACCCAGGTTGGGTACCACTGTGTGGTATTTTAAGGCAACAGACTGAGTGAGATTCATAACATAGTATTGTTTGCTTTTAAATACTTCAAGGCTATGTGCCACTGTTTTTGTTATACTAAAACTTTGTCTTATTTATTACACCTAGGCTATTTGCATTATTTTTTATTTCATGCAGCTGGGCACTGCAGTAGAAATGCTGTGCCACCATGAAGTTGATAATTTGAAGTTGATAGATTTGGGTTGCTTGAGAAGGTTACAGTTTTTCAAAAAACTATTCATGTTCAAATAAATGTATTTAATGGGTTTAGTTTTGTCATGGTATTGAACTTATTGAGAATCAGATGTTCAGTGGTATTGGTACTGACTATCAGTGACATTCTTAATCCCTTCAACACAAATGCATTTGATCATAAATCATGAACAACATTTATCTTTCTATTTACAGCAGCACTATTTCTTGTTCCTGCATGTGACTGAAGGTTGTTTGAGAATTTCTTCAGTTTAATATTTTCTGTAGTGGGAATGCACTCTCACTGACTGTCATTCTTGGTAGATATTTAGAGACAGAGAGAGAGAGAGAGAGAGAGACTGAGTGCATTCTCACTCAGGCATAAGGCGAGATTTTGTACTGCATAGCTGCCTCTGTACTTTGCAGTACTTTGATTTTGATTGCTCGTTATACCATAAACCAAGGTCAGTGAAGGCAGACAAAACAAAAGTAGCTGACAGTATCCTTCAAAGACTTAACTTTTGTTTTTCTTGGATGATGCACTGGCCTTGAATTTTAGCACAAAGCTTACCCCTGTTATTGGTTAGATGTTTTCTTAGTCAATAACCATCACAGTGAGCCTCAAAATGTGATATCAGCTGGTATAGTTCCACAGACCTATTTTAGATTAGAATTTTATACTGCAGTAGTTAAACAGTGCTTATCTAACAAATATGATGGTCACTTCTCAGCTGGCATACTTTTTAAACTCTGCTTAAAATCTGTTCATGTGAAAGGGTGCATATTGGTTATAGCATATTATTCTCATACACAGCACTTATTTCTGTATGAAGTGGTGAAGATAATGTGCAGATGTAGAATACTGTGACTAAGTCATATACAGTCAGCTTATAATGTTTGTGAACATACAGTACCAGTCAAAAATTTGGACACACTGACTGAATGTATTATAGACTACATAACTTAGCTATATAGGTATTAAAATCTGATCTGCTGTAATCAGCGTGGTATATGGACAAAAATATTGGCACACCACTCATTCATTCTTAAATCAAGGGTATTAAAACCAATTTACCCTACTTTTGATGGAGGATTTGAACTGATGTGTGGGCTGCATACAGGCCATTAGGCTTGGTGTATATGGTGTATGTATATATAAAACTATTAAACGTTATCGTATGAACCAAAATATTTTGTTTACAATGGAAAATGTTTACATTAGAAAAATGTGATGTTTAAGAATTTTACTATGTCCTGACGGCAACTACATGGGCTGCATCCCCCTATTATTGACATTGATTTGTTTATTGAGATGTGTGCATCTAATTCTTCAAAAGGTTTGTCACACTGTAAACAAACTGTGCCATTGTTCATTTGATCAGTACCAAGACCTTCTGTTTTGGGTCAGCCCAAACTGAAAGGTCTGAAGGTCTGGACCAGAAAACATAGGTGTGAAGGGATCCTGTTCTCAGCGGTGTCCAGTTACTTACTTGACACTTCTTTTTCTGTCTGCCTCACTGCCATTATCTGTACCTCACAGCGTCAGAAAAACAAGGAAAACTGACAGGAAATATGTTTCTTTCAACAACAGCTACACAGCCCTCCACATACATTTCCAGCAAGAATACATCCGTACTACCATTGCTATTTTTGTGAGGAGTAAAGAACATCTTTTAGCATTTGAAGTTTTCCACAACATAAACAACACAGTGAAATTGCCACTGTGCATGATTTTGATATTGAGTGTTTGCTAGGTAACAACATTAAGATGTTCAAATCAACCTTCAGTAGCCCAGTTAATCAGCTAATACAGTGGAATGCAAAAGTATGGGAACCCCTGGACAAAACATTTGTTACAGTGAATGACCTTATTTCCAAATTTCTTAAAAATAAAGAGGCAGAAATTCTTTAATATTTTAATATTTCTTTAAAAGAAGGTCAAAAGTGCTGAAGCAAAAGTTTTTACACTCTGACACAGCATGAGACACCTATTGGCAAGTATTACAGCTTTTACAGCTTTTAAATTCTTTGTATAGTCATTTAAAGGTCTTTGTTTGGTGGATTTTCATCCATTATCTCTTGCTAAAACTTTGAATGCACTTCTATTTTGAGGTCTATCCACAGATTTTTTTAAAACATCTGGTGAATTCTTTTGTGACAACTCTTCTGGGGTGTCCAAATTCTTGCATTGTTTTTTTCAGTTTATACGCTAAAATTGCACAAAATAAAATCAGTCTTGCTTAAAATGTTGAGCATAATGTTTCAATTTTAACCTTGTGCTTTTTAGAGATTGACTATTTTGACCAGTAGTGCCCAAACCTTTGCAAGACACTGTTTCAGCTAATCAGAACTTAGTTATACTGTCATGTACCAAATATAAAAGCACAGGTTCACATGCAAACATAGTTAATATTAGTTATGCCTCTTAATGCAAATGCTATAAATGTAATAGGTTTTTGTATTATTAATTATGTAATTATTTTTTATTTTTTATTACATTCTGTACATACCTTGTAAAAAATTCTTAAAAAGTTTAATAAACAAATACCAAGAGGAAGTCACATATTAATCACCACAAAACATAATGAGAATCTGTTCACCTAGTTTTATAGACTGAAACATTTCACGCTTCTGCAAAGAATGAGAGGGCAGTGAACGAGGGCTAACGACATGCTTTCACTGCCCCTTGAACATGAGGAGGAGTTAAAGAGAGGGTCTCCTGCTGTTTGATTGACAGGAGAGAGTGATTGGAGTGTGACCTCCTGAATGTTGACAGAGGCCAAGGGCCCAGCTCAGACTCTATTAAGGACTGTTTGAAGCATTTACATAGTTCATGTAAACAGTGTTAGCTTTTATTTATGTTCACATTCTGAATTGATTTACTTTGCTTTGTTTCTGACTGCTCTTGTTTGTCTATTTCCTGACCCCATATCGTACCTTAACTTAACCTAGCCTACCATAGTTTTTCGGACTGAAATAGAAAAACAGACATTTTAGATATTTCTTGGACTTGTTGCTATACTCTGTAGGTCTTGCTGTCCAATTGGCATTGTGTATGGTTAGCTGGCTAAACATTTGTTAGAGTCAGCTTTTAGTCTAGCACCAAGACGCCACCAGCTTGCTTCACTAGCTTTCCCTTGACTCTTACACATAGCTCATGCATGGGCACAGGGCTAGGCCCAACCTGTGTGTAATCCCAATTTCATGTGAATACCATAAATCACTTTGGACTTTCTGGCAAGTGAAGGGTTAAATTTAGCCTGAGCAACGTGCTGCTGATGTGCCCCCCCCAGCAGCTGCTGTGAGATTGTGGATAGTTCAAATTTTCATTTTTATTGGAGCAGACCACTGTAAAGCTAGTTACAGCAAATCATGAGTGGGGATTTCATGATCTCATGAGGTTCAGCAGTCTGGCTGGTTCCCCCTTTGCCCCCTTCCTTTCTCTCTTTGGTGCTGAGGACGAGAGAAGATGCAGCCATAACTGAGAAAGAGAAAGTTGTAATAAAAAATTAAAAAGTAGTTAAATAAACTTGAATAAAAATTAGAAGTTAAACCAAAAAGAGGAAAAAAACATTTCAGTAGTTCTTCAGCAATTTGCGCGAGGTAGCAGAGAATCATTAGATGATAAGTGCTATTATTGGCTTGAGTTGAGTCTATTCCTAAGGTCAGTTTTATTGGGGGGATCGTCAGAACCTGGAGAGTCAGAGTCTGGAAAAATAATTCCAGTTGAAATAAATAAATACCACAAACTAACTACACTTCATTCCAAAGTACACCCCCCCCCACTCTCTCTCTCTCTCTCGCTATCTCTCTCTATCTCTCTCTCTCTCTCTCTCTCTCTCTCTCTCTGTGCATCTGCTTAAAAGGTGTATTGGAGCAAAAATCTGCTTATGTTACATTACTCTGAAACATACGCACACACACACACACACACACACACACACACACAGACACACACACACACACACACACACACACACACACACACACACACACACCTGTACCTTCATATCTAACATCTGCATTGTGTGAATGGACTCCTGCTGCAGAAATTCCAGACGAAGAGTCCAGCTGCCAACACAGTACATTAATCTGGTTCTGTTTAGATGAGAGAGAAAATTTAATGCATGAAAAGAAATCTGAAAATATAAACCACCTTTTTGTTCTTACTTGCATGTTGCTGAGGAATGTGCAAATGTGTAATTTAGCCCATGATAGTGAGGCAACAAATGGTTGCACAAAACATTTGGTTGAAGGCAGCAGTGTGTGTGGGTGTGTATGGGTGTGTGTGTACGTGTGCATGTGTGCAAGCCATGTTTCAGTTAGATTTTTTATTTTCTTTTTGAAGTTGGCAATTAGGTTTGTATATTACACCATTCTGAGTGGACAGCTAAGAACATGACTGTTAAGCCAAGGATGGTATTGATGCTAGTTATATGTTGTTTGCCAGGTAAAGGACCATCTGTGCTTGCACACAGGGGAGATTGTCCTCTGCATTTAACCCATTCACAGTGATACACACATATACACACTAGTGAATTCACACACTAGGCAGCAGTGAGCACGCGTGTCCGGAGAGGTGGACCTTGCTGAAGGGCACTTCTGTTATGTCCTGAATGCAATCAAATCCTCCCATAAATGCTTGCGTCAAAGTATAGTTGAAAGCCTTGCCTGGAGAATAGAGAAATCTACTCTAACAAGAGCAGGATAAACTATTTATAATATTCATTGTTAAGAAACAGTGAATGAGCAGGTGTCCTGATATGTTTCTCCATATAGTGTATTTTTTTTATATCACTCTACAGGTTAGTCGCATTAGCTTATTAGCAGTTTATTAACCGTTTTTTTCCTCTAAAGTGAAGTAAAAATTAAGTGTTTTTTTGAGAGACCATTTTTCTTCCCTGCATTAAATAGGACTTTTATTAGGACTTGTATTTGAAGTACCTGTGAAAAGTCAAGATACCGTATTGTCCGGACTATAAGCCACACCTGAATATAAGCCGCACCCACAAAGTTTAAAGAAAAAACAACCTGGAAAATAGGATAGGATAGAACTTTATTGATCCCTTTGGAGGGTTCCCTCAGGGAAATTAATGTTCCAGCCACAGCATAAGTACAAAAGTAATAGAAATAAAGTATATAAGAAGAAAAAGCTGCACCTCATTATAAGCTGCATGGTTTAAAGTGTGGAAAAAAAGTAGCAGCTTATAGTCCGGAAAATACGGGGGTCTGTCTCCTTAGCCAGTGCATGCATCTACAAGTGAGTGAAAGAAAAAGATAGAGAGATAGTAGGTCAAAAGCAAAAGTAGAAGTTTAATAAACAGGTTAAGTCTTCTCTAAGAGGTATGTTACCATTGCTGTACATTCTGGCCCAGAGCAATACATGACTCCCCTTTTGAGTCTTGGTTTCAGTCACTCTTTTTTGTGGTTTTAGGAAGTTTTTTATTTTTGTTAGAAAAGCCTGTGATATTACGCAGTTACTTTTACCAGAATTGTTAAGTATATGCGTCATTCATACATCCAGCCCTCATAAGGGGTATTTTACTGTTAGTTTACTGGGAGGCACAGGTTCAAGCTTGCTATGAAAGGCCCAGTAGACAGGATGCTCTGTCCCCACCATGAATAATAATGGCTCATTCATTTCTGATTCATGTAAAAAATATACTCCCTCTACTTGCCTATTAAAACCAAAAAAGTCATGCAACCATGCTGCATCTTTTTGGCTGATAGCAGTCGTGAATGAACACAGAGCCATGAACAAAGCACACTCATTCATAGACTAGAGCATTTGGCAGCAAATGCATGTACATGCCAGAGTACAATTCTGATTTCTGGAAACATAATGTTTTGTTTAATGCAAAGGTTGCTGCAAACTAAAATAGCTTTTGAAAGTAGAGCAAAAGAAGCATTAAAAAGCAGCCACAAAAAGTCAGCCACTTCAAATGTGCATGTTTGGCCCTTAGGCTTTATGCACCAGGAGACATCAAGTGAATCACTGTCTCCATATTATAATCTTGATAATCTTGACGTGTGGTACTGGTAAAACACAAGTTGTTCAAAAGCTGGTCAAACATGATGGAGGTGGTTTTCTACATTCTGTGTTCTTGTGTAAAATGACAAATTGATAAGGTATGACAGATGAATGCAGGAAGAGTGAAACTCAAACACAGGACTGGTTTTCTAGGTGAATCTGTAGACTACACTAGTGTTGGACATTGAAAGCCTTATTTGTGTCGAGTGAGGCCTCATGTGTTACTATGTAATGTGTATTAATATGATTGAATAGCCACTATTTTCACAGTCCAAGCTCACTTCATGATCTTTTTCCATGATTAGCAATTCCTGTCCTGATTTTATGTCCTGATATGAACTCCAGACCTGTTTATGGATGCTGTAATCTTGCCTTTTTGATGGCAGGCATGTGACTAAACATGCTTGTATGTTTATAAAGGGGCACAATATTAACACCTACCGTGTGTAAAGTAACAGTTGGGCTGGGCTGAGTGTAAGTTTCTGGCAATTTTATGCTATACCAGTTATTTTTGTTTATTTATTTATTTTTTATAACTGGGATTTTAAATGTGTTTATGCCTTATTTTATTTTCAATAGTATGGTAATGTAATGGTTTGATGGTTTGCTTTGCCCCACAAAAATGACAATATGTTAAGGAATCAGTTTTGTTTGAATCAGCTGCACAAATATTTGTTTTTATATTCAAGTGGTGGCAAAAGTTCATATCATTTTCTATTTATTTTGAATAAAAATGTATTTTAAATATAATAATGTTTGAAAAGTCTGTCTTTATAGATTAATAGTGGCTTTTTTTTACTACTAATAGCATGCAAATGAAAGCATGAATTGAGAGAGGGGTACCTGGGGTCCTTCTGTGGGCTAAGACAACAGTGTTAAATGGGCCATTTTAACACATTTTAAATGCTGAAATTCGTTCACAGTATAAAGAACAAAATAACTGACATGGGCAAGATAATATGTGTGAGAGGTTCTTTGGGTTAATTGCCCAGCACTAGGTCAGTGATAAAACATGTTCTTTTACTTACTTGCCCACATATTTCTTTAAGCAGTTCCACGTATAATTTTCCCAGAGGAGCATAGAGAAAAGCACTCACATAGCCAATCTGGACAGAAATGGAATCACTGAGTAGCAAATGAAAAATAGGAGGTTACCTCAGGATCCCATGTATTTTAAGATGAGATACGTCACTTAAGTCACTTCATTAACCTTTGGTTATATTTCAAGTCATTGTGTTATAGTGAAACACCTAAACACACCTCTTACTGACTCCTGTCATTGTAGTCCTAGAGGCCTGTAAAGTATGTGTGTAAGAGGGAATAAGTTAGCGTAAGGGCAAGTGTAGAGTGAGAATGAAAGCCTTCTTTGTTTTGTAACCACCTCCTCCTCCGATCTCATATCATTTTCTTCTGACACACACACGCACACACACACACACACACACACACACACACACACACACACACACACAAAGACGTTTGCTTTCTTGCTAATACTTCTGTCTAAAGCTTACATGCTTTCTTCTCCTTCATCCTGTCTTCATTATTTCCTCAGGTTTTTCTTCTTTTACACTCTCTGACCTGCAGTCTGTCCATTATCAAGTGTTTACTCAAGCTGCCCGTTTTGACCAGGCGGAAACATCGGATCTGACAAATGTTTTCACAAGCAGAGAGTTTGAACATCAGGAGAAAACCAGGACAGGATGTGAAGAGCATAGTGGCTGAAGAGCATAGTGTGTGTGTGTGTGTGTGTGTGTGTGTGTGTGTGTGTGTGTGTGTGTGTGTGTGTGTGTGTGTGTGTCTGTGTGTGTTTAATGAAGCTGATTGTTGTCACATTACTTTATGCAGTCAGCTGGGGAAATCCCGGTACAAAATCTCATTTTAGGGAATTGTCTCACATTCATAGACACATAAACCCAGTCACAGTGTTTTTCTAAATATAATCATCAGCACTTCTCGAACATTGAGCGGCAGCATTTAACATTTAAACAGTTAGAGAGCCTAAAAACAACAATAACAACAACAACTAGGAATGTAACAGTACTCATTTTCCCTCTCTCCATACCAGTACTCATTCTCAAAGTATCGATACTGATACCTAATCTGTCTAATCACAATCTATCTATTGTCAAAATATCACACTGTTTAATTTTTGTGATTTCACACACACTGAAATACTGCAAATATGGCTTTGCACCTTTCTTTGTGGCTCTGTCCTGTGACTAGCAGTCAAACTGAACCACTATCTGCCACCAATCTTTATATGTAAAATGTTATTTACATTGATTGTGATTTTCAGAATCAGTACATTATTGCAAAATATAATAACTGTACTTTGATTTAATCAAATATCTTTAGGACCCTAATAGATTTCATATAGTCCAAACTCACAGAAACTCTGGTTTTACTGAATTTTTATTATTGCTGTTTTGTTCTATTTTGTTGTTTAGGTTTTTGTCCAGACATACTGCTCCCACACAAAGTTATTTTGTTTAGTTAATATTTGTGGTACTACTGCCTCCCGCAAAGAAAGCCACTGCTGTTTAAAAAAACATGGAGGCACATTGATACAGTGCTACTTGTATATGGGCGAAGAGAAAAAAAACCCTCCTTGGATCACCACCTTCTCATGATGGAGGGGTTTGTTTGCCTGAGTGACCTTAGGAGCTATGTTGTCAGGGGTATTAGCCGCTGGTAGGGTCTTCTAGGGCAAATGGTTTCTAAGTGACAGGCCGGGTCTTCCCCCATGGGGCCCGGCCAGGCTCAGCCTGAAGGAGCAACATGCGTCCCCCTTCCCATTGGCCCACTACCCGTGGGAGGGGTAGTAATGGGGATCTGGTGTGATGTGGATTGGGCAGTGGCCTTGGCCTTGGCATTCTGATCCTCAGCTACTGAAACTTCAGAGTGGGAGCGGGCTCAGACAGTTTGAAATCTCCTTGGTGGCAGGGCAACAGAGGTGGATGAGGTCCAGCCAGAGTTTCTCAGGGCTCTGGACGTTGTGGGGCTCTCCTGGCTGACACATCTATGCAACATCACATGGACATTGGGAGCAGTGCCTCTGGATTGGCAGACAGGGCTGCTGGTTCTTTTTTTAAGAAGGCAAATCAGAAGGTGTGCTTCAAGTATAGTGGTATTGCACTTCACAGCCTCCATGGCAAGTTCTATATACTGGAGAAGAGAGTCCGGCGGATGGTCAAACCTCAGATACAAGAGGAACAATGCGAGTTCCATCCTGGTTGTGGAACACTGGACCACCTCTGTACCCTTGCAATGGAAGTTTGTTCAACTAGTCCATATGTGTTTTGTGGACCTGGAGAAGGCATTAAATTATGTCCTGGTGTACTTGACTTGGTTCTATGCTCCATCAGTCCCTATACAAACGGAGCAGGAGCTTGATCCACATGGCAGACAGTAAGTCAGGATTGCCCTTTGTCACAGATTCTGTTCATAATATTTATGCTTTTTGCAGATGATGATGTCATTGAGCCAGGACCTCCAGCTCTCGCTGGATCAGTTTGCAGCCGAGTGTGAAGCAGCTGGGGTGAGAATTGGCACCTCAAAATCTGAGACCACGGTACTCAGTCAGAACAGGGTGGAATGTCAACTCTGGGTTGGGATTCAGTTACTGCCTCAAGTGGAGGAGTTCAAGTACCTCAGGATTTTGTTCACAAGTGAGTGAAAGATAGAGCAGGAGGTTGACAGGTTGATTGGAGCAGCATCTGCAGTGTTGCAGACTCTGAGTCGGTCTGTTGTGGTGAAGAGGGAGCTGAGCTAAAAAGCAAGGCTTTGGGTAGTGACCAAAAGAATGAGACTCTGTGTACAAGCAGCTGAAATGAGCTTTCTCTGCAGGGTTGCTGGACTCTCCCTTAGAGATAGGGTGAGGAGTTCAGTCATCCCGGAGGGGCTCAGAGTAGAGCTGCAGCTCCTCCACGTCAAGAAAACCAGCTGAGGTGGTTTGGGCATCTGGTTCAGATGCCTCCTGGTTGCTTCCCTTGTGAGGTGTTCTGGGCATGTCTGACTGGGATGAGGCCTCGGGGAAGACCCAGGACATGCTGGAGAGATTATATCTCTCAGCTGGCCTAGGAATGCCTTGGAATCCCCCAGAAGAGCTGGAAGAAGTAGCTTGGGAGATGGAGGTCTGGGCCTCTTTGCTGCCCCCGTGACCCGGACCCCAGATAAGTAGCAGAGAATGGATGGATGGATAGACAGATGAGGAAAAAAATGGAGACAAAAAAAAAATCCTATATTTGGAGAAAAAAGAGCACTGTTCACCAACAAGAGTGTGACGCTGTGCAAGACGGCTGCCTTTCCGGTCGCTTCCTTCATTTCTCTGAGGGAACCCTCTCAAGGGATCAATAAAGTTCTATCCTTCTATCCTATCCTATCCACCAAAACCTCATCCAAACTGTGAAACATGTGAACCACTCCCTCCAATAATCATGGGTTCAGGCAGCTTTACTTGCTCTTCAAACTCTGGAAATTCTGCCAAAATTCATTTTTGACACAATATGATGGAATAAATACCAACATGGCAGCTCACAATGGGATTAACATAATTTGGGGTTATTTTTTTTTACATATCGTTTATAGAAGGTAAAAGGCTTAATCTTTACTGATTTCACAGTTTGAGATACACCAGCACTAATTACAATACTTCACCTAAAACTAAGGAAAAATAATCCTTTTCAGGGTTAAAACAGTTTCACAATGTTGCGATTTAAAATGTTATGTTATGAAAACATCACTTACTGCCACAGGTCACACCCTTAATGGCAGTGCTGTGAAATGGAGCACAAAAAGGAAACGATTGGGACATGGATTGAGTTTAAAATAGCCGATATCAAATACCTCAAAATACACCAGGATAAGATCTGATCTTAAAAAAACCCAGAATGTTGCATCTGAGTTGCTGTATGTTTGTTGTGTAAATTAAGAGTAATAAAGAGCTGACGGATTATAAAAAAAATCAAGTTAGACTTGACTGTTGCTGTCTAGTCTATCTTTGCTGGTAGTCATGTTTTTCTTTCAAGATTATATCATGTATAGTGTGTGTGTGTATGTATGTCAGCGCTAGTCACTGAAGTATTCATACACAGTGTGAACTTTGCACAGCTACATCCAATTGAGCAACTGCGAAACCAGTCTAACCACATATTAGCTTTCATTGGACACTTTTTATGATTGTGGGATTTGGCCTGTGATATGCATAATTAATTCACACATCAGCAGGTTGTTCCTGTCATACCCACTATCTACTGTTACACTGACCATCTGCAGTTATGCCATGTGTTCTTTAAGTGGCCTTAAATGTTTATGGGTCCTGAAAACCAGGATTGAGAAAATATCAGGTAGAATTATTATGTGAATTATTATGATTCATTAAAGGACCCACACTTTGTCCAACTCAGTTAAATGAAGAACAATATCTTCTATTTAAAGGTATGTTTAAACTGCAGGAATGTCACTTTAATCGAGCACACATAAGTGTGTGTTAAGTCCCTAAGTGGAACATATTTTTTCCCTTTTTTTGCCTTTATTAATATAAATGTTGCAATTAACATTGCGAGTGTTACATTTTAAGATGCACTGTGTTCATTTAAATCTATCAGTTTTCATGTAATTTGTATTACATAGCAGTGATAATTTTAATCAATTTTAATCACAAGAATGATAAATGATAAGATTAACAAAAAGATTGAGAGATTAATTGGAAGCACCTGTCAGTTCAAACAGAGTTCATTTATTAATTCCTCAGTCCAGTTAAACCCTCTTTGCTCTTCAAAGCTAATTATATGAATGGATTTCAGTGGGAAGCACACAGTGGTAACAAACAAACCACTATCAGTGATACTCAGACTGACAGTTCTTGTCTGTTCTGTGCCATCAGAATGTCATTGTGCAGGTTGTTTATAGGTCAGGTTACCTGCATAAAACCTTCCACAGGACACCTCAAACTTTCACTTGGTTTACATACAGTATATCTCACAACAACTATTTCACAACTTGTATTTCATCATTTAGTTTTAGGGTTCAATGGGTTCAAAGCTGCTTAAATGTAATATATGACAAGCGATTTCATTGTTAAATGTGTTGAAACAGACCTTCAGGGAAAAATCAACTGGTTTTGTCTCATACACACTAACCAAACACTTAAATATACATAATTATTTATTATTCTTTTATACATTTTTTATTGCAATGTCAAAACCAAATTTCTATTACCTTTTGAATGTTTGTTACAGCCACTCTTCCACCCTCGCTCCTGTCCTGCCGTACTCCTCCACCCCTCTTATCCCTGCTTACACCCCCCACCCACCACACAGTTGCCCCTCACAGACCACAGGGGTTGGAACAGCAGTCCTTATTTGACAGAAGATCTTTTAAGTTCAAATTTGTCCACGTTAAGATTGTGCTTGGTTGTGCTTCATTGATTGTTGCTGATGACAGTTCCCAGCAAGAAATGTCTAAAAATCAGCGGTGGGTATTATGAGGTGGTTTTCCAGTGCTGTGCTACAATCTGTTTAACTGCAGTCATGACTGCCAGCATGTTTTTTTTTTGTAATGGAAAGAAGGATGCTATCATTCAAAAGATGTATAAAACCATTGGTAATTGTAACCCCCCACCCTCGCCCCCTTTAGATCTACAGGAATACTGAAAATTCAACTCCATAAATCATAACCCACTGGGCATTGCTATACAATGTGTTTGTATGAGCCAATGGTTTCAAAATTATTAGTCATATGGATCAGGAGCCAGTCCAGTTTGACGTTTGATTTTCATCTTTATACATGCTCTGTGACATACTATATGCTGATTATGCACAAGTGTATATTCCGATGATTCAGATTTTTTGACATACCAACAATATTGTCCTCCCAGTCGAACTCTTGCCCCAATTCTGCTATATTCTTTACCCAGACCTTTATTCCTGCGGTGGGTGTATATCATTCTGAGAGCTTAGTTTGCTGTAGATATACTCTATAATATTGACAGTCTTGGAGAATTGTGTATCCAACCTCTCTGTTCTTTATTTTTGATCCCAAAGTATCCCATAGGCTGTACAAGCAGACTGCAGTGTCGAATAAAAGAAAAGAGTGTTTATAAATGTTGCAGTGAGAGAGTAGTGATACCTTTATTCTCCCAAGCTTTATTCATGAATATCCCCCCAGATAGAAGGTGATTGTTGTTCCATATTGGAGAGGATTTACACCATACACTTAAAAGTTTACATCTTATGAATTTTGTGAACTCTTCTAAGAACATTCATATGTCCAGTGAAGTTATGTTAACAGCAATTTGAAAAGATATGATGGCTCTCTAAACATTACTCTGAGGAGGTACGTTCTAGTTTTGCTTTCCCAGCTCTGGTAGCATCATCTGGAAACCATACAGATTTGTCTATACAGAAATGATGACCTGGATACATTTTGAGCATTTGGAGAGATACTTACAGTCTGAGTCCAGCATTCATTAGCATCATCTTCTTTTGGACAAAAGTATTGGGACACCTGCTCATTCATTGTTGTTTCATTTCGAAAGTCAAGCCTCAAGCATATTTAAACACACACACACACACACACACATATATATATATATATATATATATATATATATATATATATATATATATATATATATATATATATATATATGCTGTATTTGTATTCTGTATTTGTATCTACTGTCCACTACATTTTAGAGCATTGTTGTGAGGATTTAATGTCATATCTGTATAACACTTAATGCTGAGTTTGTTAAAATGAATGGTTGCTGATTGTGTGTGTGAGGGTTGTGGTCATAGAAATCAGGCTGTGGATTAAGATCTAGATGGTGTCCAACAAAAGCTGTGCTTTAGCTGGTGGCCTGCAGTTTCAGGAGCTGTGTACATTTGAGATTTGATGATGCCGCTACTGAAACCTGGAGTATTATCTAATCAAATTTTTTGATATTTGTTTATTGTAATTGGCTTGTTTGTTCATTATTTATAATGAATCTCTCTGTCTCTCTCTCTCCCTCTATATAGTGTTTGCAGGGGATGTTGTCTTCCCTTCACTGTGAGCTTAACATTCAGAGATATCTACTAAAAATCGAGTCTCTTCATCAGTCCCAAGTCAGTACTTGCTGTTGAAGTGAGCTATGTGCATCCCAGTGTGTGTGTGTGTGTGTGTGTGTGTGTGTGTGTGTGTGTGTGTGTGTGTGTGTGTGTGTGTGTGTGTGTGTTACAGCATGGAAAGGATTTTTTAACCCAGCCTCCCAAGAAATATTGATGCTTGTCCCAGCATGCTAATGCTTTATCTTTGTAAAAGACAGGAGAAGAGATTGACAGTATACTTTATGACTCCACAGCACCGTGTTGACGGCTGTCTATTGCTTTGGTGATTCTGACTGACGTGTGCTGCTTGGTGCTGAAAATGTTTTTGTCTGTACTGCAGCTAACGCATTAATATGAGTTTGTTTGTGCTCATGAGACTGTTGGGCCTGTTGCACTTTTCACGCTGAATGGAACTGGATTTAAATGTGTGCTGCTGGTGACACAATTTGAATCTGTTATCATGGACTGGGCTGCTGAATTGTGGTGATTTTAAACCTTTTACATTGATGCCACAATGATAATCAGGTCCCCAAGTATCAAATCAAATAAAAATGTAGTTTTATTTTTACTGATGTTGTCACAGAGCAGCTTTACAGAAATCATAAATAAGAAGGCAAAAACACACAAAGCAAAGGATGAAGACAAACCCCCGGCGAACAAGCCAAAGGGCAACAGTGGCGAGGAAAAACTCCCTCGAAGCCGGAGGAAGAAACCTTGCGAGGAACCAGGCTCACAAGGGGAGACTCCTCCTCCTCTGGTCAAACTACTTATACATAGTTGATAAGGGGACACTGGACCCCCCACGTCTGCTGTAATACTCCAGTGTACTGAAGCAATGATAGTTTGATGGTGGACATAATAGTAACAGTAGCAGCTAATTAGGGTGTGTGTAAATTTCTACATAGTTGGTGATGGTGGGTGGGAAACTAGTCAAGGGCAGGGTGGGGAAACTAGTCCAGATCCAGTAGCCGGAAGATGGCTAGCCAATGTAATTTTGCCTCTGTACACCATCTCAACAGATTTGAAATGATGCAGTTTGCATTTACAGTCAGCAGTCTTCAGTTCTGGGCCATTATCCATCTGCATGGTTTTCATTTTACTTAATCTGAGCAGAAAATATAACTATGTGCTCATTAGACTTCATCCTGGTTCTGCTGTCAATAGTCACGTCTTAAATAAAGACCAGTGACTCAGTACCTGTGGCAGTCACACATGACCATGCTGTGACACTGACTCCACCATGTTTCACTGATGATGCAGTGTGCTTCAGATCATGAGTCCTTCCTTTATTTCTCCATACTCTTCTCTACCCATTTTTCCAGGATGGATCAATCCTGTTTTGTAAGAATGTAACAAATTGGCTCTGATAGCCGATGGCCTCCTTCACATGCATCCACACCTCTTTGGTCCTATCCAGACTCCAGACCTTATATTACCATAGTTTACCATGGTTTAGAGGACATGGGCTACATATGGCTGTGAAACTTCTTCAGTCATTTTTCCAGTTACTTTGGAGGCTGTGAAAACGGAGAGGCTGTGTAACAGAAACTTTAATTCCTAAATATTTAATACAGTATTTTTTGTTAAACCATTCAAATTATAGCTGATAGTCTTTACTTCAACCCAATTTGATTGCTTCCTTTACAATATATTGTGGAAATGGACTCAATGGTAAAATTATGTTATTGTCCGTTTACTACAAGCTGACTGTTGTATGATATGTACACCTGTTTTTTCAGATTTTCAATAATTATATTTATACTTCAGGAAAAAAGTATTTTTTTTAGTTATAATTGTAAAGTAGGGCAGCACGGTGGCGCAGTGGTTAGCGCTGTTGCCTCACAGCAAGAAGGACGTGGTTTCGATTCCGGGTGGGGCAACCTGGGAAATTTGTGTGTGGAGTTTGCATCTTCTAAAGTGGCCCTTAGTGTGTGTGTGTGAGCCCTACGATGAATTAGTGCCCTGTCTAGGGTTGTTTCCCGCCCTTGCGCTCAGAGTTGCCGGCTGGGCACCGGCTCACCCGTGACCCTATTCAGGAATACACGGTTCACAAAATGGATGGAATTCTAAAGTAATTAATGGAATATTTTCCTACATTTACAGTGAGTGTTCTCCACTACAAAGTCCAACCACTACAGATACCAATTCGACCTAATAATCAACCTTTAGGCCTAGTGCTTGAAATGAAACTGCACTGTTACTAGCACTTCCCCTAATTTTAAGTTAAATTAAAATGTCATTTTCCTTCCAAAAAAATCAAACTAGGCATTTAATCTTATTTTATATTAATTTATATTATTTTATTTATTTTGTTAACATCATAACTGTATGTCATCATATGATGCACCACAGTTTAATGTAAACAAAGATTTACATACCAAAATGTAAGTTTAAATTGGCAATTCCAGCCTGACAGACACGAAACACAGTGGATTATCAAAGTAAGTAGTTCAACTCTTTATATATTAATGTCAGTTACTAAAAGATGATCTGTATTTATGGCATTCCCCACACAAAGAAATTAACTTAAAATCACAAAAGAAATAAAATATGTGATTATGATCATTTCAAACCATCAAAAGTAAAGGCCACAGAGTTTTGAGAATGGAAGGGGTTAAGGTTTTGGTTCATACTGCATTATAGTAATTGTAGTGAGTTTAGCTACATGCATGTACAGATCACTTCCTTTTCTTTTTTAATGTGAGCCACTATTCAGAATGTCACCTTGATTATGGGTTTAACTCATCCTGGTCAGTGGGAACATGGGTTATAGCTCATAATGGGAGGAAAGTGTCCTGCCGTTATCAGTGTTTTAGATCAAATGAGCTAACCTGCAGAATCTGTGAACTGATTAAAATTCAAAAGATGCCTTGACCATTGATGTTGATGTGTTTTCTACATTGACATCTTTGATTCAGTGGACTAACTGCGGAAGATCGAGTCTGGACTTTGTGTAAATATCTGCTCACAGAATGTAGACGCAAACACTGTTGTACAATCACAAGAACTACACAGTCCATGTGCCCTTTTCACTTTTAGTGATGAAGTATATCATCGTAAGGGGTGTCTCAAAGAGTTAATTACACTCTGTAGGGGGCACCCAGGAGCAGAAAATGTCGTCATTAAGTGGTTTAATTTTAGGAAATGGACCACACCCTAACCAAAACCCTGTATATACTCCCCACCCTCTTTTACCCTGTCTCCTCATCTCTCCTCTTTCCATGTGGGGCTTGGCTTTTGTATCCTCTGCCAGCCATCCTGAGCACCCCCATGTGTTCACCAGTTGGGTGTGGTACATTTTTTCCACTAAGGTATAGCTGAAAATGTATGTTTTCACCTTAATGCTACTTTCTCTACATCAGAGCATTCTGTCTATTGATACTGTATTTTATTTCATCCATAACACTGTGATTGTATTGTTTGACATGGAAAGTCTGAAACAGTGTTGTGGTGACTGTTATAACTGTGTTTTGTTAACATCTATCCTTTCTGTTGTTTTCTACAGAGCCGAAGCCCTAAGCAGGGCACAGCGTGTCTGTGCCCCAGCCCCGTTCCCTCTTTTGGGGAGCCACTTGACCAAGGCTCCCTTAACTCACTAGACGCGTTGGAGGTCATGTCGGAGTGTGACGCCCCCCTAGGCTTCACCCGGGGCTCGCGGTCCCGAGCTAGCCTGCCTGTGGTGCGCTCTGCCAACCAGACCAAGGACCGCTCACTTGGTAGGAACACACCCCCTCATACACACCCACACAAACATGTTCTCGCATGCACCCCATATCCGATTTCACCTTTTACTTACTCTCCCTCATAGCTTCAGGCTTTTTTAAATTATGATGCAGAGTGGCAGCTTGAGATTAGAAACTGCTGTTACCTCTACACACACACCACTTTTTTTTAAAATCACAATTATTTACTGTAATTCAGGGACCGATTAGAGATGCATGTTTCATATTCCATATAATTGAGCTTTCCCCCGCATTCAGGATGTTTGAAGAAAGTTCTGGCACCCTCATATTGCACTCTACAGAATCAAATTGCTGTTTAAATACAGCATTTGAATTACAGTGTATTTAATGAAAGTTTTCCAAAATCCAGATAGGTTATTTATGCTGCACTTTTTCCACCCCTTTGTGTGTGTGTGTGTGTGTGTGTGTGTGTGTGTGTGTGTGTGTGTGTGTGTGTGTGTGTGTGTGTGTGTGTGTGTGTGTGAGATTTAGTTTGTGTGTTTGTTTAAGTGAGTTTGAAGTTGTACGGGTGAACGCAGTTCTGTCTTTTTCCATCCTGCCAGTGGAATCACTGCTGGCTCCAAAGCTTGGAGACGTAGTCTGTATTTATGTGCATACAGGCACATATTATGGGAGAGACACTGGTTTGAAGACACACAAATACATACAAAGCATCCTTCAGTAATATGCTAGAGCACACACACAACACTTGCACCCTCTTTTAATAAACTCATGTTTGTTTTTATATCTTGTCAGTACATAGAGTCATCATATATCACATTTTTGTTGTATTTAATCCATGAACAAAAATGATCCCATTAGCTTCTAAATCAACCCTTTGACCAAATTAATTTGACAGTTGAATTCAGTTGGACTAGCCACACACAGACGTGATTAATGGCAGAACTTTTGAATCTAAACAGCTCTTAAATGAGTGTGTCTGGCAACATGAAGCAGGCATGCTGCCTGTTATATCAGGCATAAAGTTGACACCGCATTCCTCCATAAGAACATCATACCAGCCATCGAACATGGTGGTGGGAGTGTGGTGGTCTGCAGTTGCTTTGCTTTTTCAGGACCGGTCGGCTTGTCAAAACTTATGGAACCGTGAATTTAAACAAACCCAATGAATCGAATACACCCTGGCCAACTCTTATCAACCTTCTACAACAATGATCTAACCTAATACAACCGACCCCATCCTGATTAACAACCTCTCCCTGAAATAACAACCAAATCACCAGAGCACAACGTCCTTAATCATCCATACAGCTACACACACACATCATTTTTCTCATTCTGTCTTATACTTTGCTTGTTTATTAGCTTGCTTGTTTATTGTTTGTTTGGTTCCTATACCCTCCCTCAGGATGAAATTATGAAATTATGTATTACTCTATTAATAATGTACTTTAGGTCCTCCAAAGTGGGGGGTGGTGGAGGGCCAAAAAAGAAGAAAAATAAGAACAGTGAATTCGGCAGCACACTGATCTGAAACACACAAGTCCGCCACACAATGGCTCAAAGAAAGGTTTTCTTGAATCCTGTTGAGATGCTGTGGCAATACTTTAAATGGGCAATCTATGTTAAAACCATCCAGTTTATCTGAATTAAAGTAATTCTGCAAAGAAAAAATGAGCTTACTAAACAGCCATTAAATGTTTATCTGTGGAAGAGGGTGTAAAATCATGACCTCACATCAGGTTTTTCTATCCATCGTGCCATTAGAAGAAGAGGGCTTGGTGCTGTGGGTCTCAAAGGGTATGGAGCTGCTGAGAAAAGGAAATTGGCAAGAAGGATCTTTTGATCAAATTAAAGCTGATGCTGTTCTCAAAACAATAGATGGACCACCACAGTCCAGACCTCAAAATCATTAAATGTGTCTGGAATGTCTTGGATGGAGAGGATCAGAAAATGATCCCATTAAACTTCTAAGACAGGAGTATGACCTTTTCAGGTTCTAATGATGATCAGTCTGTTTAAGGTTATATTCTGAGTCTCTCAGTGACTCAGTGTCTCTTTGTGAATTTTAAGGATCTTTCTTCATCAGCGGTACAAAATGTGCTGAGAGCAGTTCTGTTCTTCCTCACATTTTAGGTTTACCATATTTTCCTCTTCATTTCCTTCAAAGTCAGTACAGTTTTAGTCCTGAAAATATATGAAAACAAACACACAGGCACACATTTGCTGAAAGTCTTTACTGACCTGAAAAGCTCTGATTGGTTGGTTTAAATGAACAGCAGCTGGAAAGGCAGTTACGTATGGAGAGTGAGAGAGAGCGAGAGAGTGAGAGCGTAGATAGGTGGCTTCAGAATGAAGCTTGTAGCAGAGTATGTTGAAGGAAAGTGAACATTATTGTATCATAGGAAGAGTGTTACATTTCTCCACCAGACAGACCTACACAGAGTGAGCCTGTTTCTCACTATTCTTCTTCTGAACGACACTCAGCGGCTCCACTATTTCCGCGGACATTCAGGTTGGATGTGTTCTTAAAGTTTCTGCTATTGTTTAGCTGCATGAGATTTAAAGGAGATTGTCTTTGTTATGATCAGTTTTAACAATAGAGTCTATTATGGAGTTTACAAAATCTAGTTTGAAGTGTTCAGGAAAGCCTTTAGGGTATTTTAGAATGCTTGTAGGGTCTTTTAAAAGGTTTTTGTTTGAGCTAGACTACAGGAAGAGTTTGTCTTGCTGCTTGACTTTGTTGGATTTTCCTTTATATTGTTGTATGCAATGTAGCAGTTTCTCCTTTTAAATCTTTCATATTAGTGCTGTGTGTTTGAAAGAACCTGGCAGTACAATGCATATCATGATACAGGGGAATCATATGCATAAAATATAAGTAAATGAAAAGTTTGTTGTTTATACAGTCAGAATAGTGGGATCTGAAGTATACCACTGTGTTCATACTGTGTTTGAGAATTGATTTTACTTCAGATACTGTTTCTGTATCTCTCAGCTTGTCAAAGAAAGTATGTGAGGGAGATCGCAGTGCAAGTTTTATTTGTAGCCGTAGAGTAGTGGGAGCACCAATTCTAGTAGAGACCTCTTGTATTAACTTTGTGAATAATTAAGTAAATACAATGTAAATTGATGCTATTCAAATGAAAATATAATTCTATACTTTGAGACATGTATTACACTTTTTGTGGAGTCTATTAGAAAGTGTATACACCCCGTAAAGAACCTTTGTTTGTAACGGAGATGTGAGTGTGCAGAACCTAAAAACTTGTAAAGAACATGTACTTCTTGTAACCTTTAAAAGTTTCTTCACACATAACAGAAATTGTTTTCTGTTGCATTGTTCAGCTTTGTAGTAGCTTTGTTTCTTTTGGTCTGTATATGGTCTGTTGTTTAACAAAATCACAAGAGACCACTTTTGATGTTTTTCATGTATTGTCTTCTGTTGGTATAATTCTGCAAAAGGGCTTTAAACCTCTTCCCAGTGAAGCCTGTTGTGAATCTGTTGTTTTACATCAGGAAGGACCATCCTTCCTGACAGTATCCTGAGGTTGGCTGTGCCAAACATTTGTTTCTCATTTGTAGTGACAGCACCAAAATAGACACACAGTTCCAGTGCATTGTATGAATCCCAGAAAGGATATCCGCCTCCACAGTGTACGGATACACTTATTGTGTGGTAGTCTTGATTCTTCTCATGATATCCCATGAAACACTCTTTGAACCACTTTCATTGTTTTCTGTGCAAAAAAGGTTAGCTCAGATTTCCTCTGGTCTCAAGTCAGTTTACTGATTTGTGTTGATAAACTTTTAGTTGAGTAAAAACAGATTTAGATACTGCAGGTTGAGATGATACACTATGTATAAAAACTGATGCACCCAGAAGGAAGTGTTGGATTACAATTCTATTCTCAAGGAGAATAAAAGTTACCAAGAAGAATAAATCAATAAAACATTTAGACTGAAATGGGAAATATTTATTGATCTACACATACAGAAAATACAGAAGTAGTGTCTCTCAGTGTGGTGTCAGGCCCTACTGACTGCTTGTTCCAATAATCAGCAGCCGCTGAATTATCTGGGCAGACTTAGTCATTACTATCAGTGTGTAATGTAATTGAAATGTGGCAGTTAACAGTATTTGGCATATATTGAATAAAAAGGTGTAGAATTACATGAAAGAACATCTGTCCATTTGATAAACATGGGGTGGATTGATCATGCTTTGGGTGTTGCAGTTAGTGGTGTGAGAATATTTCACAGGTAGAAGAAAGAATGGATTCAGTTGAGTAACAGCAAATTCTGGAAGTAAACATTAACAGCAGCATAATGATATACAATGGACTACTTAAGGAGGGGCATGCTGAAGTTTTACCATAGCCCTCACAATCCTGAACATCACTGAAAATCTGTTGATGGTCCTCAAAAAGCAGGGCACACAAAACAGACAGAGAATCTCAAAGATCCAGAAGCCTTTCGCAAGAAAGGATTGTCTTTGGAGACGTTCCTGCTTGGGCAGTAGTCTGCCTGTGTTTGTCTATGTGTGGGAAAGATGAAATAGAGATGACACCAAGACAGAGATAGAAAGAATGTGTATGGTATATCATAGCTGCCCCACCCAGCTTGCAGTAATTCCACAAATGATGTCTTAAATCTCACACAAACTTCTACACATCCAGACACACAAACACTCTTTCTGTCCACACCAACCTACCATTCAGACACACAATGTGTCTCCTCTCTGTTGAAGAACCCACATGCTGGCACCCGGTGCTTGGCACACCTAGCAGTAATCTGTAGATACTGCTTCACTGTTCACTGCCTACTGTGAAGAGGCATGCACAAAGAATATGGTGCAGGGTTAGATTCTGACCAAAATGTTTCAATTCAGCTGGTTCTTTATTGGCTCATATGTACTCATAAATAAAAAGATAAATAACAAAATAAGAAAAATGAAAACTTGCATATGCATATGTATTCACCATCTTTGCTATGAAGCCCCTAAATAGTTGTACCCAATTACCCTCAGAAGTCACATGTTTAGTGAAATGAAGTCCACCTGTGTGCAGTCTAAGTGTCACATGATTGCGTCAGTATATACACACCTTTTCTGAAAGCCCACAGATGCTCCTACATTATTAAGCAAGACGCACCACTAACCAAACAAAACAACACAGGGAAAACAAAGGAGATCTCCAAACAAGTCAGGGACAAAGTTGTTGAGCAGTCAGGGTTGGATAAAAAAATAACCTCCAGAGCACCATCAAATCCATTATCAACAAATGGAAAGAACATGGTGCCACAACAAACCTGAAGAATATTCTTGAGAAAAACCTGTTTCGGTCTGTCAGTGATTTGAACCTGGGACAGAAGTTCACCTTCCAACAGGACACTGACCCAAAGCAAACTGCTAAAGCAAAACTCGACTGGTTTAAGGAGAAATGTGTAAATGTATTGTAATGGCCTAGTCAAAGCCCAGACCTTAATCCAATTGAGAATCTGTGGTCAGACATGAATATTACTGTTCACCACCAGAAACTGTCTAACTTGAAGGAGTTGGAGCAGTTTCCCTTTGAGGAATGGGCAAAAATCTTAGTGGCAGCTCATAGAGACTTACCCAAAGCAACAAAGTACTGACTTTAGGTGGGTGAATAGTTATGCACACATGTTTTTCTGTTATTTTGTCCTATTTGTTGTTTGCTTCACAATAAAGTTGTAGGCATATTCTATATATGAAATGATGCAAACCCTCAAACAATCCATTGTAATTCCAAAACACAAAAAATCCAAAGTGGGGTGAATACTTTCTCAAGGCACTGTTCAAATATACAAAACTCATGATTTAAATGATTAAAGGCATGTACAGGATCATTTTTATATCACATTTGCAGGTTATACTATTCACTGTCAGAGACAGAACAATGTTGGTTGTTTTGAGATTTTTACACTTTTATATTTCCTCTGTGAGTGTTAAGTTGAATGGGACAATATTGGAAGAGCTAGCATTTCATAAACATCCCTTAACTGTAACACACAAATAGAAGTAAAAAATAAATATCAACAGTGTCCACCTTACAAAAGTTTAGCCCCCCAACTTCACCCAAACATGGTTGTGTTTGCATGGATGACACAGTACATACTGGCATTGGTAACAGTAGCTAAAGTACTAAAGTTACCATAGTCAGTCCCAGTTGATCATATATCTACTTCCGTAATCAAATATGTCTCACAGATTGACAAAGTTTGACTTCTGTCAGAAAAGAAAAACACAAATAAAAGCCTTCTGCCTTGGGGCTGTTTACACCACTACACCACTGTCATACGCCGTGTGGTTTGAAACACATGCACAATCCAACAAACCAGCTTTTCTTGCTGTAACTGGGTTTGAATTGTGGTCTAGAATAGAGTAATAATAGATAATAGGTAGGTTAATAATCTTTATTACACATCTATAGGATGATTTACTGATTTTAATTAAATCCCTTCTTCTTTTCTCTCTCTCTCTCTCTCTCTCTCTCTCTCTCTCTCTCTCTCTCTCTCTCAGGTGTGTTATATCTGCAGTATGGGGATGATGTGAAGCAGATTCGGATGCCTAATGAGATAACGAGTGCAGACACAGTTCGTGCCCTGTTCGTCAGTGCCTTCCCCCAGCAGCTCAGCATGAAAATGCTCGAGTCCCCCAGCACGGCTATTTACGTCAAAGATGACATGAGGAACATGTACTATGAGCTCAGTGATGTCAGGTATGCTGCGTTCAGAGTGGATTTTAACGGTGTAGCAGTTTATAGACTTTGATATTAACTTCACACTTCATTCTTCATTTGTTAACTCACTTTCCAAAGAATATTCGTATTAATAAATATGTAACTTATTTATTAATAAGAAGGCTTACAGTTTACAGTTGACATATTCATGCTCTTCATGTTGACATCTTTGGTCACAACTGTTGGACAGAATTAGACACAGCCATAAGCAAAAACAAATGGTAGCAGAGCATAAATAGGTCACAAGTAAGTAAACGAATAGTAATAGTAATGATAAAGGTGGAAAAGACTGAAATGAGATTCAAGTGAAGTCTGATTTTCATGACCAGTTCTGCTGTGGCCATCACAAATGTGTTTACTATTTTCTGTATTAAAGTAAACTCCAAGATTCAAGTGGTCTGTGGTTTTAAGTATTCCTGTTATTACGTAAACTGTAGGCTGAAGGCCTGCAGCAGGGAGGGATCATAACACAGTATAACCTGTGTAGTGCTCTAGAACATATCTTATTAGACTCTCTTGCAAACAGTGTGGACCTGTGTTTTTTCAGCCCTGTTCCTGGAAGCACCCCTGACACATTTTAGCAGTTATTCAACTGCCAACACACTTTATTCAACTTATCAGCTCATTATTATTAGAGTTGCAGGGGAACAGGAAATGCTCTGAATGTTCAGGGCAGGCATGCCTCAAGGACAATCAGCAGTGGTGTACACTACACTGTATGTTTCTCAAAGAACTACAGCCTGTTTTTCATGTTTCGAAGTGAAAAGTTAAAGAAATGAATCATGACCAGGTCAAAATGAATTCTTGTTCTGAAATTTCACTCCCGTACTCATGGGAATGCAGTGCTCCACCTAATTCAGAGTTAAACTAATGATTGTGGTGCTTCAATCTGATACATTTTTCACAAAGCAAAAATTTTAAAGGAATGTGTCATAGGCTTAATGTGCTGCAGTTTCCATGTCCAGTGTATTCCACTATTCAACACTATGGCCACACAAAAGAAGTGGTAGGTCAGATTGCATTTCCTTGTCCATGCCCTGTTCTTGAAACAAGTAGATCATGAGTTGTGTAGGAACTGAACTGACCTCCAAAAGGCATGAACTTAAAAATGAAACATTTCTCTCAATATTTTAAGCGACAACAGTATTTATGTATGCATGTATGTATTTATTTATTTACTTAGAACGTTCAGAGTGAAAAATGCAAAGGAGCATTATACAAAAATTTGGGCAGACCAAGAGATTTAGGATGCTCAAACAGACACACAAATAAGACCTACATGGATGAGCAGTCCAGCAGGATGAAATGCAGAGTGCCAGGTGCAAAGTAAAGAAATAAAATAATAATTTTGCTTAAAATATAAAATAAATGTTTCATTAATAATGTTATGCCATTTGGAAATCATGTTTTTTAACTTGCTTAAATACTTACAGTCTCAGAAATGTTGGCATGCCACTGAATATAGACATACAGACTCACATATTCAGAAGAACTTTGTGTCTTTTACTACAGTCCCTCTATGTTATTATCCAAAGGTCTAGTTGATGACCCATTGGCAGCCTTAGAAAAGTCCACTATTGCCATAAACACCATTAAAACAAACATTCCATCAGATCATGTCCCTTTTTTCAATCTGCTTATTTTCTTCATTGTCTGGTTTCTCACATTTTGTGTTTTCCATTTTACTTTTGTGCATCTGTCAGTCTGGCTGGTAAGCTAGTAAAACTGAGCTTGTTCACACATGTAGACACACAGAAACAAACATTAGTTTGTATTTCTGGCTTTATGGGAGTCTTTCCATTAAATTCTTTTTAAATGTAGCTATATGGCTGCTGTGCTACACTTAATCCCAGTTATTAATCTTACCTAAACATACCATTAAGGCTTGCTTTCTATGAGAGAGCTAGCCGGAGGTTCCCATACAATCAAAATACTCATGTTTTCATTGTTCTAAGTACATGTTGTCCCCGCAAAGAGCTAAATACCTGGTGACCTGTACACACATGCACACACTGCCTCTTTAATTTTTAATAAGTTCCATGCCTTGTAAAGAAGGCGATGACCCGCCTCCCGTTGCCACAGTGATGTAAGCTGAACTTTGAGACGCTCTCCCTTTTCCTTTTATGAGGTCTGTAATACTGGATTGCAGCAGCGAAGTCACATGGCCTGAGCTGGCAGTGCCATATCAGTCTCGCACAGTTAAATACACAAACACACGTCATCTATCGGACAAGAGGATCATACACACCTTATGATCATTAGGACAAGGAAGACTACATGAATTTGTGGGCATATGAAGACTCCTCATAGTAATTACCGAATAATTTATATGCAGTTACTGAAGAATAAGTCTTACGATTAAGAGTAATACATCTAGAGTTTAAGGGCCAAGCCCATGGATTTAGGTTCACAGGAACAGTTTAATATCTCACAATTGGACAGCAGTGAAGATTTGTTGTCTCATAGCCACTCTCCTCTCACTCGGGTTGATCTGCCATTGCCTCTGGTGCACCCCGCCGTGGCTGTGCTCAGGGGCCTGCAGTATGAGCGGCGTGTTCGCCCCCACTCAGATGGTGATCTTTGGAGTATGTTTCTGACTGACTGGGATCTGTCCCTCCACAGGGGTATCACAGACCAGGCTTGCCTCAAGGTGTACCACAAGGACCCAGCACATGCCTTCAGCCATGGAGCCAGGCCCAGCAATGGAGATGCCAGGGTGAGTATTTGTTTGGAAACTAAAGGGTCAGGAAAGGCTGAGTAGAGAGGGTCAGTTGTTTATTTGTCTGGAGTCTGTCATCCCCAATCTAACATACTTTATTCAGGTAATGAAGGTCTTCAGGGGATTCTGAATATTAAAACCAGGTGTGTTGGAGCTAAACCCTCCAGCATGGTAGACCTGGACCAGAACTAAGCAGCCATAAGTTGGACTTGGACAGTAAGCTATTGATGGCCCTTAATCTGTTTTGAATTCAACAGATTTGCTCTTTGTTGGATATTTTTGTCGGAAAACCACTATTAAATATCACACTGATCAGTTTAGAGTACATGATCATGAAGTCCAATATATTGTTAAATTTAGAAACTTGTGATCATGGGAAACAAAAATGGAATTGCATATAACAGGGATAATACATGGAATATGCTCAGTTCAGTCATATGTTTCATACATCTTCCTTCGTGTATGATTGATCTAAAAATATTCCCCACAGCATTATAAATTAGGTTACTTCCACATTCATAGGCTAAAGGAAGTATGAAATAAGTAGATGACCCAAATAAATCTCCTTAGACACCCCCTACCATACCCTTGTGTTCTTGTGTGCTGTGATCTGCAGGCCCTCTCTTTGCTCTTTTGTGTTAAAAGGCCATTTATCGAGCTCCCAATCTTTTGCAAGGCCTTTGTTGGCTGAGCTTAATTTCAGGGGGATTGGCACAGACCTTGACTGGGGGGAGACGAATGGAAGTCAGAAGGCTTTCTTCTACTCTATTCTTCCCTGTAATCCTCCCCATTCTCCCCACAATGCCCACCATGTTTGTCCGGCATGGATGTAATGGACATAAGACTGCTGCCCAGGGTGTGTGTGTGTGTGTGTGTGTGAGTGTGAGTGTGTGTGTGTGTGTGTGTGTGTGTTTGTGTCTGTGTGCGCACACCAAATCCACCTGGGTCACCAACCCCCCACCCCCCACCCCCTCAAAAAAACGAAACAAAAAAAACCACCTTTTTGTGCACACTAATCCGCAGTCTGGCTCTGCGCAGTTCGATGCACTAATAGGCGTTTGATTAGACCTTCACATTCACCAACAGGAGCTACAGAGGAATAGGTCCACTAAAGATCAAAGTAGACTTGCAAATGTGGCTTAGGTTGTTGTTGGTTAAAAGATGGTTTTAGGAGGCCCATTGCAGTGCTGTGCCACATTGAAGTGACAATTATGTGGTGAGAAAGTTGAGAAGCAACCTCTTTGTGTTGTGTGTATGTGAATGTGCTGCTGAGAGGATTAAAGTATTGGGTGAAGTCTTATGACTTTACAACCAACTAGGCAAACAGGAGACAGGGAGAAAAGGCCTGTCATTTTCTTTAGTGTACTACAAGGAGGAAAAACTAGCAATGTTAGCAGCATTCAGAATTGGTGTAGGTAAAAGATTGTGCTGAAAGGAATGTTAGTGTAGTAGTTTGGCTTTTTAGCTAAGGCCTTCCATGTTTTTCCATGAATGCATGGAAAAGGTTAGATGCTTAATGCCTACTGCTGAATGCTGAATGTTTGAACTTGGGTCTTCCTACACTTCCATCTAAAATGTGGCAAAGTCAGTGAATGATTATTACATTGTCTTATTTGATTGCCTTAAGGTGGCTTATGTACAAATAAGAATGTGATTCCACACTGCACGTTTGTCTTGTTACTGTATTTGTAATCCTACACTGTCAGATAAAAAAGTTACAGTGCAGGTACACTTTTGTTCCCCATGGTACAAACAGTGTAAACATACCCTTAAAGATATAATACTGGTCCTTCACATCCCATCATGTATCATCAAGGTACTCTTCACTTACTTTCTCAGGGGAGAAGTGTGTCCAATGGCAACAATCAAAATATCCTTTGTAGCAGAGTGTGGTGCCAAATTCTACATTGCTGCACAAATCCTACATGATTATCCCTACAAATCTGGAGTTATTAGGCTACTTTTAACAAGTAATATACCAACCATACACTGCTCTCAAACTTCAGCACAAATACTATATATCAGTATATATATATCAGTATATATATCAGTATGTATATATATATATATATATATATATATATATATCTCAGTATAGCTTTGAGTTAATGAAAAGCAGAAATTTGGAATCTTAAAATTTACCATTTTAATTAATATTTTAATAATTTACTAATCATAGTATCAACTTTAAAACAAAAAGCTTAAAATATACTATCATTTTAAATATAATGGATATAAAATTTTACTGTTTAATTTATTTAAAAAAAATAATCTGAGACTCTTAAGCTACAAATACCTTGTTCAGAGGCCATTTCAGCAACTGGTGACAGACAACAAATAGAAACTAAATATGCTCTGTAGTGCTGAATTTGTAATCATCTGAATAAACAACCTTTATGAAAGCAAAATATCTGAAATGTATGTATATGCTCTGTGGAAATAAAACATTTACAGACACTCTAAGTCTCTTGAGACTGTATCATGCCAGATACAGTGAATATACACACACTCATACACAGGTCCCATTAACAATTGTAGGCCGTCTGACTTTCATTTGCATACACAATCTTTCAGCTAGAGTCCTGTATATGGTAGATGGTAGTCCTGTTTTGAATGTGTAGGTATTTGTGTCAGCCAATTTACAGGTCAGGTCCTTCATCAAACTCAGAACAGACAATGACCACCAGTCCTCCTTTCATCAGGCAATGGCATCGCTGGATATGTTACACAGGGGGGCCATGAGTAATCCTTTTGTCACAGGATCCACACTCAAGCCATGCTTCAAAGAGGAAACATTCAGTATTAACATGTTCCATATGATGTTCAGAAATGGACATTGGTGTATGAAGAGAATGGATAGACTTTTAAGACCGAAAGGTCATATTGAGTTGATTGTGAATAATTGTGAATGATAATGTCCGCAATTTTTATAGGTTCCATCATTTTAATACACTCTAACCCAGTGTACACAGTACCTTTGCGCTGCACATATGCTGGCCATTTGGACTGAAGATAATGTTACATGGAGACAGGAGGTCACTGTTGGATTTATCTAAAAATGAGTGTGTGTGTGTGTGTGTGTGTGTGTGTGTGTGTGTGTGTGTGTGTGTGTGTGTGTACGTGAGCATGCACGTGTTTTTTTTTATACATTTTGTTGGCAGAAATATATATACTTTATAGGAGAACCAGAGTAAAAGCTTATGTAATCTGTAGTGTCAGTACAAAGGGTTAAATTTAGTAACAACTTATTACGTACTGATGCTTGCAAATATACTGTACATGGGTCAACCTATTATGACCACAGTAGCTCACTCTACAAGACTTCTCCAATTGCCCTGTGGTATCTGGCACAAAGCTCTTGCCAGCAGATCATTTAAGTCCTGTAATTTGTGAGGTGGTCCCTCAGTAGTCTTCCTGTTGGTCTGCCCTGCACATATGGTTCCATGAAACTTTTCATCAGGTAAAGGTTCTTTAAACCTTTAAAATGTTCTTCATGCTCACACAATATCTATTACATAAATGGTTCTTTATGGAATTAAAAGTCAGCAATGGTCTTCAAAGGGATGGCTATTCGTTTCTCTAAGACCAGTATTTAACATTGCAGCATACAGGTTGTCCCATCAGGCACACAAAGCCACATAGAGTCATTCATTTTATTATGATATTTTATACAGAAATGAAAAGCTATTAGAATTAAAGTTAGAACCAGAGTATTTCTCAACTGTGGCATATAAAACACACCTTCCCTCCTTACACAGCTGACTGTTATTGTCTCATTAGAAAAACAGCGCTAGACTGGTGTGTGTGTTTGTGTGTGTTGTGTGTGACACTTACTCTTTTCCACCTCATAGGTGTTAATTAGTCTGCGTGGCTTTGTGTGTGTGTGTGTGTGTGTGTGTGTGTGTGCATATAGGACATATAAACTTTGATTCAGAGACTTCCATACACATGGTCCTACTCTTTCTCAGCTTTTTTTAATTGGTGAGTTTGTTTGGACTGTCGGGTTCTTATATTTAAGCGTCCATTACAGGTTGTTTTAAAGGGTTCTAGGAGGAGGACTCCAGTGTCCGTTTAGTGTATACATCATTCATCCATATACTGTTCTAAACTCAGTGGATGAACATCACTTGAACAGCAAGTGCTGTCAGAAGTGTACAGTGTCTTCAACCATGTGTAGGTTTTATTGGCAACTGTTTTATTACATACGGTACTTAAGTACGGGTGTGTGCTTATCTTTATCTTTACTGCTGTGTCTCGTTTGTCTTTTTCCCCTCTGTTTCTGTGTAAGAAGACACACCCATTGTTTCAGGTCATTATCTAAAATCTCCTCAGCTTCAATGTTTTATGAAAAATGTATCTAAGCTTGCTTTCATTACACTACACATTCATAGTTCACATCTCTTTGCAAATGTAACTTGAATGAGGCTGGACCAGAAGCCTCCGTTTTGGTGCAGTTAGTGAACATTAACTAACCTGCCAACCGTGAACATTAAAAACAAGTGAGAACACAGTGTTACATGCAGTCACAGCAAAAAGGGCTGCCATGTCTGAGAGTGAAGTGAGGTGTGATGTCTGTGTGGAGGTGTGCTCCGCTTGGAGATAAAGTAACAATTAGCAGTAACATTGCTACCATAATCAGTGAAAAACAAAAGTGAACCTTTTTGTATGCAGTGCCATTATGTACTAACCACTGTACAGTAGTGTGAGTTCCAGTGTAAAACTAGATAGAACTACCGTGGTCGGCAGAAGTGTGGTAATTTAAGTTCATTCAGTGCTCAGCTCAGGAGCTCACGTCAATCAGTCTTTCAACCACAGATAATAAAAAAGAGCATAATTAGATCAACACTAGATCACCACATCTGTCATGCAGTAGCAGTATTTCACTTTTATCAGCACATTGAGTTTTAGTGTAACATTGTTTAGCTTGTAGAACTTTCCTAAAGGGAAATTCACTTTTTATAGTAGCACAATAAACAACAAAGGGCAGAAAGATCGCAGAACTCAATCCTTATTAAGAACAGAATAAGAGATATATTTAAAAAATAAATAAACTACTGAGCTACAGAAGAAATAATGTGTTGTTATGAGTATTAAGTATGTAATATATAATTGCATAAACATTATGCAGGGAAAAATAGTAACAATACAGTACAATGAAGGCTCAGTAAGCCTGTCTGTTGTGTACATGTAGGTAAAGTGTCTTAGCAAAACCTATGAATAGAAGATCTGAATATTATCTGTGTAAAGAGACATGAATAGAAGAGCAGTAATGTCCAGGCATTCAGTGAGTCTGTCAATTATCTACGTGTACATAAAGTGTCAATGCAATGTTGGATTGTAGGTGTAATAATGTCCAGCCATATTCAGTGAGCCTGTTTTGTTCGTGGCTCATTGTGCCATAATGTCACGACACAGTGAATAGGAGTTGCGATCGTTGTTGGTACAAGCAACCTACTGTACCGCTCTTTGCTACAGCTGAGCTGATTGACTCTGTTGATGAAAGTGCTCTGCTGTCTGACCAGTAAGTCATGGAGGAGGTGAGATGTGTTGTCCAGGACAGCAATCAGATTGTTGAGAGTTCACCTTTCCACCACCACCTCTCCAGTGACCGACAGAGCCAGCCTTCTTGATCAGATGAACGTCTCCACCTTTGATGCAGCTTCCCCAACCGACTGCTGCGAAGAAGTCAGCACCCAGTTACACTGAAACGCTTGATGTGTGTACTGATGTCTGATGCTTTTTTCTTTCCGATTCTAATGTGAAGTAGTTTTAGTGCCATGAAGTGCTATGATTTCATCTTCGATAATGTGCAGCCTACGCTTTGAGGATCTGACTGAGCTGTTCAATGCTGATTTAAAACAAAAGTAAGGTAAAGGTTTCCTGCTCGTAAAACAGTGTTTTCCTGTTAGTTTCGTTTATAAACTTCTTGTAATTCAGAAGTAAAGATTGGGTGGAAAAATATTGCCCCACATTGTTTAGACCTCAGCTTGAGTTACTTATGTTTAATAATAGTGTGGAGAAGGCATGTGTCATCGGTTTAATGAGCTGGAGTGTTAGCATGCTTGTAGCAGTGCAAGAATGTAGCAGTGTTCATATTTAGTCTCCTTAAAGACATGTACAATGGGGGAAAAAAACCCACTATGTTTGGAATCTTACTAGGTGCAGGACACATTCTATTCAACCTGGATTTTCAAATACGGGTACAGCACATCTACAGAACAGCCCACACTTCGGTTGTCAATAGTGTGGCAAAACAATGTAGACTTCAAACGGCCTGGTAGTCAATGTTGTGAAGGCAGAGATGTTTCTTTAGCTTGAATTGACCTGAAAGCCAACAGTGTTTTTGAACTTAACTGACTGAAGCCTTGGCTCTCACCTGGGCTGGGTGTGGCGCAATGTCTGACTCAGCCACGGATAATGCCCCGATTGTGAGAAGATAAAAGAAAAGAGAGTGGGAACAATGAGCAGTCGGCAGCCTGACCTTTCAGGAGAACACAGTGAAGCTCTTTCAGTCAATGCAAACAAGCCTTGGGTCAAAAAGAATTTTGTTTTGTTTGTCTGTCTCTTTCTGCATGGTACTTCATGACTTCTGGCATGGATTGCTGGAAATGTGCAACCTTGTGGTTGGATACCAGAGAACAGCTGAGTGTCCCCTATTACTACAATGACAAAATTCTAGACTTTAGTTTATATAAGAGCTTTTGATTTTTATGATGTTTTAAATAAATTTCTTGAAGCCTTTATTGTTGCAGGAAATCTAGAGACTGATCTGCATTGGTCAGTAGTAAGACTGACCTTTGGAGTATCTTTAGTTTTAGAATCAGATGTTTGCTGCAAAATTAAGGTTTATTTGGTTCCCTAAAAAACTCAACATAATGTTAAGGTTCCATTATTGGAACAGAAACGTTGTGGAAATGTATGTGATACATAAAGTGTATGTGATGATAAAGTTATTTACACCTTTATAAAGTTTGATCTTCTTAAGTTTATCAAACCAAATGTTTAAGATTTTGCTCAACCATTTGGCAGTGCATGCGGTTATAGAGTCTCTATAACTTACTGAAGTTGTTGAATTGAATTCAACCTGATTGTGCCTTATTAGGTTAGGCAAATAAAAATCACTTTATCTTTCGGTCGATTGTCACGGTGGGGTCTTTAAAAAATAATTTTATTATTGTCCCAAACTAATAAAAAATACAAATGTGTTTATTTGTCCCATTGTTTTTTTGGTTGAGGACATTAAAGGGCTAAAAATGCCTTATCAGCAGGTATTTGTTTTATAGTGGTCATGTGCTAAATTTTTCTTGTGTTTCTTATTTTTCCTTGAGGTCTACTCATAGCGTAAGTTAGGGTTGGGTACTGAAACGAGTGCCTTTAAGGACACTAACTCAATTACAGTTGTACTACCGTGCACTATTTCACGTCAAATCAACCAGTGACAATTTTCAGTACAATATTACACACAGTCAAAGCAGTGGCAAGCTGAAAGCAGCCTCAAGTGTCATTGCATTTTTCAAAATGTGATGCAGTCAACACTCTCTACAATATTTGTTATGCAGGCCCAGTTTGCAGACTGTTTATAAAACATCCGCACAAAAAAGGGGTTGATTATAAGAATCTTCAATAAATTTGGACATAATTTTAAGCTGTTTTTAGGGAAATATATCAACAAAATCTCATTATTTCCTCAAACATCATATTTACATCAAAACATTAAGAAATGTAAATGCACTCGTGTAATTGTTGGCAAGCAACCAGCAACACAGAGCTGTCAGTTATAAACTTGTCATTGAAGTAAACAGAGAGCAAAGAAAAATAAACCAATGTTTCACTTTAAATACCAGAGCATAGACACACCAGGTTTCACTCCAGGCCGGTTTCAGCCTACTGTATTCGGAGATTGTGCTCCACTGGCAGCACAGTTATTCCTGTTGATCCTCATTGCTGAGCTCACAGGAAGGATCTTCAGTCATGTCTCAGAAATTCTGTCCTTAGGCAGAATTTCCCACTGCCATGAGCCCAAATCTCCATCTTCATTTCCAGTTGGATAAACGAGTTTTGGTAACTGGTCCTACTGAGAAATGTCATTTTTTATAAAAAATAAAAATTAACCAGTTGTGCAGTTTAAGGTAAACAATGAGAATAGTTTTAGTTTCAGTTTTTGAGTGTGAATTCTCAAATCTTGTTAGTAATCAAATATCAATTTCTTACACTCAAAGAGCAGTTTTTAGCAGCTTTTTGTATAATGCAGTATAATACAATATGTAACAAGACACTGTTATCATAGACATTTTAAAGGCCATCACTTCATTTTATGTAGTGACTCCAGATGAATAATGATCAGAACTCGATAAATGATGATTTATGGAGATTTATTGCCTTTGGGTCCAGAATTCACTGCAAGAGATAGGTTTAACAAAACAAAAAGAGTTCACAATTACTGTCTGTACAGAGAAACAATACAGGATTGTTTCATTGTTAAACAGCTCAGTTTACTATCACGGTTCACATTCTCCTAAATCAGAAACTCATAATCCAGCTCCACTCAAATGCCCGTAACCCACCAACAGCTAAACAGAAAATACTCTTGCCAGTAAATATATCAAATGGACACAAAAATAGAAAATGAGCTTATGACATGTAGCACATTGTACTCTGAATTAAGCATGTCAATAAAATGATGTGCTTTGCTGTGTTACTGGTAGGAATATGGGACTGATTTACTGGTGTGCAGTTTTTGGTGCAGGTCAATATGAACAGCAGAGCTATAACCCCTGTATAAGCCCTGACCCCCGTTCACACTTTAGAACTGTGCCCTTACCAATCATGGTGGTTTTATTTCAGCCTCACTGGATGAGTGTCTGCTTGTAGACCATCAGTCACCTCTTGGTTGATGATGTAGCATCACTCTGTGTGTCAAGTTGAGGATAGACAAGTTTTCCAGAACTGGGATTGTTTTTGGACGAGTCCCATACAGGCACAATCACTGAAGTGCTGATAGACTGCTCTTCTCTAGCCACAGCTTTCACTACCTCACTGGTATTACTCAACTAATAGGGAGACCAATACAGACTTTACCTTTACCTTTACAGGTGCTGCATAGGAGATGATGGTGGCATTCCCTTGCACTGTGCCCAGGTTTTGAACACCCAGGAGTTTCTTTTCCTGGACAAATTTCCAATGCTCTTCTAGAGTCTTGCCTATGGCTGCAGAGCAGTCGTGAAGCTGATGCTTGTGGTCTTTACAGAGCATGCATATCTGTTTAAAAGGGGACGTCTGTGATGTCTGTGATTGTTTGAGTGCTGAAAACATTGGCCTTGTTTCTCTTGAAAGTGTGGAGAACATATTAAGGTTCCATTAATTGTAAGTTAGGATTTTATATGTGTCTGTTTCCTAAAGTCAAAGAATAGTTGATTTATAGATATATGTCCTTCACCAATATGTGCACAACATCTGTACATACTGGTCACAAAAATAGCTGTGCAAGTAGTCTCTGTGACTTCAGCCTTTACTGCTTAGCTCTCACCTTGCAGATAATATGGTTTTGTTGATTGCAATTTTCAACAGCCCTGACATAATTTGATCATCTCATCAGATCCGATTCCAGATCCTCACTGTTGAAGACACAGGTGATCTGTGGGATGATGAGAAGTCAGCAATGCAAGATGAAGTGCCACCATGAAAACCTTTCATCACTAACACTAGCCTTGTCTGCAGCAGGTGTCAGGATTGATGAGGGACAAGCTCTTACTGTAGTGACCCCAGCCAAATATTGGTCAAACCTCAATAACTGATGATCGATAGAGATTTATGGCCTTAAGCTCCAGAAATCACAGTAAGAGCTAGGTTAAATAAAACAAGATGACAGCAATTACTGTCTGTACAGGGAAACAGACAGGATATAACAGCCTGTTTCAGTGTAAAACAACTCAGTTCCCATAATTCACTCAGGAACCCATAATCCAGCTCCACTCAAAAGCCCGTAACCCACCAACAGATAAACAGAAAATAGGTTTGACCGTATCCATACAACTAAGTATGTATGTTTGTATAATGGATCCAAAAAGTGAAAATGATGCTCATGACATGTAGCACATTGTACTCTGAATTAACCATATAAATAAAATGACCTTGTTTGCCATCCAGCAAGGTTCTCTTTTCTGTCCAACTTTTCCTCAAATTGTTTTTTTTTTTTTTAATTAATAAAATTAGCAAGTTAAATGATTAAAGATATGAAAAAAAATGATTAATGATATGATAAAGAGGCACTGGCACATGGATACTTAGAATGGGAACTGCCAATGATGAACTTTGGTGATATTGATGAACACATGGTAATATTTGCATTCTGATAAGTTTGTGTTAGAAAAAAAAGCTACTGTTGACAAACAGACTTTGCAGGACCTTTAAAGAAGCAGTTTCACAAGTTATTATACAATGGCACTGAGAGCCGCATATACTGGTGACAATAAACATGCAAGTGTTTCTACTCTATATGCTATGTTGTACTAAGGTTGTTTTTTATGGTTTGGAATCTCATTGTTATATCCCATAAATCACCATTGCTTACAATGCTAATTTGGACTACATGCTACTGAAGTTGGCCCTTTTTCTGATATTTAAATAATCAGTCTTCACCACCACAATACACATTTTAATGATTCCCAGTAATACTGTCAAACAGCTGAAGCCTTGGACCTTTGTATTACATTTTCTCCACATACTTGTTGATCCTTTTTGATAAATGTTGATGGATTTGACATGTTTCTCTTTTTTATCCATAATAGTGTTTTATGTTAAACAGCTGTTCAGACTCAACTTGGCAGTGTCATGGAGCAGTGATAATCTATCTGTTCTATCATTAGACTATGGTGTATTGCTAAGGCCCTAAACCAAACACCGACTTTCTGACTCACAGAATCCTTCATCTGCAGAGCATTAGTGTAATTAGTTTACTCTCAGGACTGCATGGGTGGCCAAGTCAGTGTGGGCCATTGGCTTGTGCTGCCTCTGTCAGATTGCAGGTGTTGTGAATTTAGGACGTGTAGTGTGTCACAAAAGGGTTTTTAGCCCCCTAAAATGTATCCCCCCTCCTCCTCTCTCTCCTCTCCCTCCTTCTGTCTCTCTTCTTTATTTCTCTCTCTCTCTCTCTCTCTCTCTCTCTCTCTCTCTCTCCCTCTCTCTCTCTCTCTCTCTCTAGCAATTTCTGTATTTCTCCCCCTCCCTCTCTCTTGCCCCCCTCTTTCTCTGCCCTCCCTCCTTTTGTCTGTCTTCTCCATTTCTCTCTCTCTCTCTCTCTCTCTCTCTCTCTCTCTCTCTCTCTCTCTCTCTCTCTCTCTCTCTCACCCTCACTCTCTCTCAAGTACAAAAGCAACAGTGTATTCTGCAACATGCAAAATATAGATTACACATTTCCTCACAGAAAATTACTTATCCAGTGCAAACATGTTTGAAAATGAAGCGGCATTTTTTAGCTCAATAGTTTTATCTGTGCGTATTCAAATATGTAACACAGACCAGAAATTGTTCATTATGTCCTTATGTGTAATGTGGCTCATTGCAAAGCTAAGGTCAAAGAAATTGATTGGATGGTGTTATACGCAAACCTAGCAGATTACATCACTTTTGAACACTTTAATCTGTTTCCATCACTTTGTGACTTCCATTCTCGTCTGTCTCTATTCTGTCTTTTTTTTGTTATGCCCTGTACTGAAAATGTGCTTATGTTCTTTTCTCCTCCTTTGCCCCACCTCATCATCAGTGTGCCCAACTGTGCCTCCTTTATAGCCCTGCCCTCTTATTATCTGCTCTAGGTGTGTCTAGTCTGTGTATAAGTAGCCCTTTGTTTGTGTGTCTTTGTCTGTTTTTGTGTTGTTGTTTCTTTGTACTTTTTCACATTTGACCCTTTGTTTATAAGCTTGTGGTTTCCTAGTCTGTTGGTTTGTTCTGATTTATTCCTAGTCTGTTTGGTTTGTGTAGTTTTGTGTACCCTAGTCAGTTTGGTATTTGTAGTTTGTTCATTTGTTCTTCCTGTTTCATCTACTTTGTGTTTTGGTTTATTATGTAAATTAAACCCATTACCCTGCTTTTTTGTCCACCTCCTGCAATCTCAATGGATTCTCAATCTCATTTTTTTCTGTTTTCATATTTGTGAGAAAGGACATTAGTTCCTTAGAAGGTACCTTAGTTTCCTTTGTGACTTTCAGGCTATTACACACCTTAATCTTGGTGTGAACTTTGTTGGTGGAGCACAAAGTGGGTGAACGACTGTTTAAAGATTTTATTTTTTAACTTTGCCAGCCTGATGAGCATCACTTCTTCCTTTGATTTAAATAAATCAGGATTCCCACTCACACCCAATTATCATCCCATTGATTGAAAACAGCTGACTCTAATTTCACCTTCAAATTATCTGTTAATCCTAAAGGTTCACATGCTACAATTGGAATGAAGGTGTAATTTATGCAGAAATATAGAGAATTCTAGTTGCGGTTATTACTGCACAAGAGGGCTACACAAGATATGGAATGGAAATGTTCACATACTTTTACCACTCATACCCACTTTGACATGACTTTTTTTGTAAATATGTTTTAGCTGAGTTGACCTCACTTTGTTGAAGTGCTCTTTTTAAGCATGTAAGAAAGCTGTGTTCTGTCCAATATAGGACACAACCTTTATCTTTTCCTTACTTTTTAAACACTTTATCTCATTCTCTTTCCTCCCCCAGATGCACAGAGAGGTGGCATACACGGCCCCAACCCTAATGCGGCAGCACTCTTTGGGTCCTCCTCCACCCCATGCCATGCAAGGTCCCATGTCTCCCCCTACCCCTCACTCCATGCCTCCATCACCTTCGAGAATTCCTTTTGGACCTCGTGTCTCTGGTGGAGCAACCACCATGCCTCGAGAGAGGACGGGACACAACCTGGCCGCATCTGCACGTTCTGCCTCACCCTGCCCCAGCGCCATCCTGGAGCGGCGTGATGTCAAACCTGATGAAGATGTGGCTGCCAAGAGCATGTCACTGCCTGCACGCAGTGAAAGCCTTTATGCTGACCCATATATGTTGCAACACTCAGACATGGTGGAGCATGCCTATCACCGTGGTCCTGTTCGCCCCTACGGCCCCCCAGGGACGCCCATGGACCTGGCAGAGCACCATTCACTGTTCCGACAGAAGAGCAGGAAATATGCAGACAGCCAGCTGCCCACGCTAGGCTCCAAGACTCCACCCCCTTCACCACACAGGATGGGCGAGATGAGAGTGATGGACATACATACGGGTCAGTCACCAGCTGCTGCTGCCCTGGAAAGGTCCTCACCTGTCCGACAATCCTTCAGGAAGGAAGCACCTGTTACCATGGATATGGTGGTGAAGGGCAGAGGAGCCATGGCATCCCCTGTGACCCCTGACCTACAGGCTCATTGTCCCTTGGTCCCATCTGCTGACCCTCAGACACGGTAAGTCTGCTGTTGAGTAGAATATAGGGAATGATGGAATGGGCATCACTAACCATGCATCCGAAACACACACATCTGTAACACACTCACTTATACATACTAACCCTGAATCCATTGTATAACTCTCATGTTTTCTCACTGCATCTGCATCATGAAGTACAAACACTTCTAACTGCATCTGAGAAGCGTATGTAGTTTTATATTGCATTGTGTCTTTTTTGCAAACCTTGTAACATTTCAAGCTGTTTTGGAAATTCACACAGCAGTGACTGGAAATGTGGTTAAAGGGTAAATGATCAGTTTTTCACATTTTCTATACATATGAGTGTAGAATGAGGTAAACAAAGTAATTCAAAATAGTTTCATGTGGTTCACTGTAGAGAACCTAACTGGCTCAAATTTGTTTACAGTGCCACAATGACTAGTTTTCTTTCGAATTTGTTTTTAACTAGCCTTGCCCTGCATAAAGCTCTCCACTATGAATGATAAGGAATCAAGTTATTTTGCCCTTGAACTCATCTGAGTCTCTTATGTTACCATTCTGATCTGATATATTATTTAATTATTATATTCATAATTGTGTGTGGGCGGCACGGTGGTGCAGTTGATAGTGCTGTAGCCTCACAGCAAGAAGGACGTGGTTTTGATCCCAGGTGGTGCGACCTGGGAAATTTCTGTGTGGAGTAGGCATGTTCTCCCCGTGTTCGCGTGGGTTTCCTATGGTTACTCCGGTTTCCCCCACAGTCCAAAGACAGGTGCGTTAGGTGAATTGGTGACTCTAAAGTTGCCCTTAGTGTGTGAGTGTGTGAATGTGTGAGTGCGAGTGTGTGTGAGCCCTACGATGGACTAGCGCCCTGTTTAGGGTTGTTTCCTGCCCTTGCGCTCAGAGATGCCGGCTGGGCACCGGCTCCTCCGTGACCCTATTCAGGAATAAGCGGTACAGAAAATGGATGGATGGATGGATGGATAATTGTGTGTGTGGGTGTGTGTGATAATAGTAGTAGTAGTACACACTCTAGACTGACAGCTGTTGTTTTTCCACTACAGAATATGTTTGAATACTTAGTTTGATGCTTGTTTTTTTATTATTTTGCTGTCGGCGGTAAAGATAAAGTGAATAATGTAAAATCAAAAACATTCATTTGTATTATTTATGATAAATGTGAAATTTATCATAAAAGACTATACATTGCTCTGGGCATGTGCTCACTGCCCTCTAGTGTGTGAATTCACTAGTGTGTATGTGTGTGTATCACTCTGTGGACAAGTGAATGAGGAGGACGAATTCCCCTGTATGCAGCACAGTGGGTCTATGAGGTCTTTTGCCTAAATGTAAGAAGAAAGATTTTCTCAAGAGATTGTCTTAGAATTTCTTAAGATTTTTAGCTGAAGTGCATTTAAAAGTATTGTTAAGAAGACTTTTTGGTCATCCTAAGACCCTTCTTGAGTTGTTTCTTAAGAAAGCTTTTGTTGTCAGGAAACGGGGTGCTGAACAAACGTAGGATGGAAGCGGAAGTACTTGCACGCGGTATTTTAATGACTGACAACTGGAATACGTGAAACTAGACAAACAGATAACACACTAGATAACATACCAAATACATACCAGATATCACAGCAGTAGACTCACAACACCAGACTGACACGAGGGAGTATATATACACACATGAGAACATTAAACACGGCTGAGACATGATTACAAAGGGGCAGGGTTACCAATCGGACACAGGATTGGATGGAAACGACACGTGGGAACTACACTGGACATTTGTGACATTACGTGACGTTTGTGAATCCTGCCCCTGGTTCCTGTCTTCAATATTGAGAGAATTTTCTCTAGAATCACTCTGAATGATTGTTTCCTTCTAAGTGGATGGTGTGGCGCAACAGATATCACAACCAATGAGCCACCACACCGGACTGGGGTTCAATTCCCAGTCTGGGCAACTATGCTGTGCCACACCAATAATAGTCATTGGGCAAAACTCCTAACACTACTGTGGCCCTCTGTAATGTGACTAACCGTGTAAGTCGCTCTAGATAAGAGCGTCTGCTAAATGCCATAAATGTAATGAGCATCTGTTGATTTGTATGGGGTATAGAAATAAGAATAATAAGAATATTCAATTACAGGTTTGACTAAATGATTAATCAGACAGTATCAAAATTAGAAGAAAGTTTGAAATAAGGAATATGACGGTTTAACTTTTTAAATTCAATTATAAATAAATAAACTTTTTCACAATATTCTAATTTTTTGAAATGCACTAGTTGGTGTGCAGTGACACAAAGAAGTCCATCTGTTGTCATGAATTATTTGTTAGCCATTCACTGCCATAATCAGCATTTGTTCCAATGGGGCTACTGTTGATTTTATTAGTGTGATGGACTGTTTAACATTGCAGTGACACTGACACGCTTCTTACACACAGCAGAGTAACTGCTGAAGTAGGGTCACCACCCAAAAATGATGAAGCACAAAGCAGCTGTCTGGTAAGAAACCAACCAGAAGGGAAGGCCTAGATGACAGCAACACAAACTGCTATAATTTCTAACTGTTCACCAGGAAGGTGGAGCTATAGTTTTAAAAATAGAGGTGCCAAAAAAGGGTACTTTTTGCTCTGTCATAGAAGAACTACTTCTGATTCTGTAAAGAATGTTTCTATGATTATTTGTTTGGAAAATCATTTGAAATTGTGATGTTTAAAAGTTGAAAGAAGTTGAAAGGAACAGAAATTGTTTATTTCATGGCATATATAGTAGTTTTAAGAGTTTACAAGCAGCAGTTTCAATCTAACTGATTGTTACATTATTATTATTGTTATTATTATTATTATTATTATTATTATTATTATTATTATTATTATTATTATTATTATTATTATTATAATCCCAGTGACTACAAAAAAGTATGTTTTACATTGTTTTCAATTTTTTTTTCATACTGGCTCAGAATAAGACATAATGGTTAGGACCAACTGAGATGCTCAAAGCTGGCAGCCTAACTGCCAAAGAAGGCTTTGGTAGAGCAGGGCATTAACTGTAGTCTGCTGAGATGCTCAACGGGGTGAAACAAGCTTAGGATCATTTGTGTTTGTAAAACCAGCTAAAATAGATTTCACACAGTAATCTGTGAAATATTGGCTGACAGCCGGTTTTGATGTTTATAGCCTTCACTGTAACAGAAAGGGAAGGATAGAGCCTTCATTCAAAGTCTCTAGCATGGCATTAGTATGATGGCAAGGGCCTCATCCCACATTGCTACTGCAGTGTTAGTGTCCTGGCTACGGCTCTCGGACAAAAATCATTAGTGCGGCACTAGCATGCTGGCCACCATCCTCCTCCAAAATTCCCACGACACTCCACTTGGGAAATACTTTCTTGCTTACAAACATATTCAAACATTGTGGCATGCATGAACATACACACACACACTCACACACACACACACACATGCACACTAGGGACTGACCACTGTATCAGTTTGATAATAATACTTATTCACGTCTGCCACTACCTTCTGACTATTGCAGAACATACAGCTGGTTCCACATCAAAATGAAAACTTACACTATAAAGGTTCTAAAATGTATTTTCAAGCTCTGAAATAAAACAATAAATGAAAAAATGTCTATTTGTTAAAATATGTTTAGAAAATACAAAGGTATTTTAGTTTGTGCCATTTAGACTCTATTACTATGAAATAATAACAAACAGGAATATATTTGCTTAAATTTGTTTTAATGGAAATTCTTGATTATAAGACATTTTCTAGGCAAGTTTGTTGAAATTACCCATACTATCTGGCCAGTGGTATGGTTACCTTAGAATTAGTATAAAAATCTTCACAATGGTCCGGCCCTAATGCGCGCACAAACACACACAGTCAGATTAGTGAGCATGTGTTTGGTGTCTCTGTGCAGAGAGAGAATGAAGGCTATGGAGGAACAGCTGGCCAGTCTGACTGGTCTTGTGCAGCATGCTCTCCTAAAGGGCCCCAGCGTTAACGGCTGCAGCAGCAGGGAGCAGGCCAGGTAAGCAGGGCAGGCTGAGTGGTGTAGTTTACAAGCCCCGGCCTGTGTCCTCTAGGGAACAACATTCAGCACTGAGTGAGTGGATTACATTACATAACCACTAACTGTCAGCATGCACTGACTGCTCACGCTAACTCTCCATAGATGACTGTTTGAATGCTGGCTAACACTTCTCTTAATGTCTCCCACTGCTGTGTTGTTGTTTTTGTGTGTGTGTGTGTGTGTGTGTGTGTGTGTGTGTGTGTGGGAGAGAGAGAGAGAGAGAGAGAGAGAGATATGATGCATATTCTGTTATTTCAGTGACCGGTCAGTAAAGTCAGGGTCACCCATTCACAGTCCGCCCAGTTCAGGTGAGAATACCCTCTTCCTCTTTTTATGTGTTCCTTCATTGCAGACCTTTCCATTTCATTTCATTCACTTTAATTTGAATCTCTTATCTCTTTCTTTCTGCATTTCTTTCATTTTTTCATGTTTCCTTTTGACAGCTTTTTATGTTTTGCTATTTTTGTATCTCTTTCTTTTTGCTGCCTTTCTCTTTTTCTGCATCTTTCTTTCATTCTTTTTTTATTTATTCTTACTTTTTTCTTTCTTTCAACATTTTTTTTTTTTCTTTTGGCTTGTTTCTTTTCGACTTCTTGCTATTGACTTTCTTTTACTTGCTATTGCATCCATTCATCTTTTTCACCTATCACAGCATCCTACAATCACTTCTGATCTACCAGAATTCAACCTATCAGTGTTTCATGTGTTCTCCCAGTGTTTACACACACACACACACACACACACACACATGCAGACTTAGTTAACAAGAAATCAACATGCCCACACAGACACACTTTCACTCTCAAAATTATGTGCCGCTACAAGCATTTCTTCAAGTCATGAGCTGACTCCAGTTAGGGCCTCAGGGTTTAAGGTCTTTGTTTCAGCCTTGCCATGATACCTAATCTTACCAATTACTGTTCCTCTGTCCTTTTAGGCATAGAACTTTTTAGGGAAATCAAGCGGTTCTGTGCAGAAGCCTTCTTGAATAATTTGGCTACTAAAAATATATAAATCAATTATGTATTTTAGTCCAGACAAGAATGATGTTTAATCAGTATATTCTGGTAAGTGCAAAACAGGTCCTGCATCAAGAAGCTTCTGGACATTGTACTGTTTAGTGTCCATGTCCAGTATCTATTTTATCTGTCCTGATTAGCACATACAAGAGTTACCTTTAAAACGTTTTTGCTTTTTGTAATTGGTTCAGGAGACTCTCCAGTACTTGGACCCAAAAGTGCTGCAGTAGCAACTGAGAGTATCTCTGCTCCAACTCCACCCATCAGCTCTGCCCCTCTGCATGTGAATCTTCTCCAGTTCAGGAAAAACATCTCAGATCTCCGTGTCCAGCTGCAGCAGATGAGACAGCTACAGGTATGAAATTACATTTATGCCATAAATAAACAGTGCTTATGGAATGTTTTCAGGGCATGTCAAGTGTAATTCTCATCAGATGATACACAGTGTGTTTTCTAAATGTATTAAAAATTTGTTGTAACTATACAATTTACATAAGTATTCAGACCATTTGTTATGGCCCTAAAAAGTGAGCTCTGGAATTCACTGGACATAAGCCTCTATTAGGTCTTATAGCTAAAAATGTATGTCTAACGTCATGGGAGTCTCCATCATTCTCATTGGAAGAAATTTGAAACCACTAACAGTGTTCCTACATCTGACTGCCCAACCAGACTGAGCAATCAGGCAGACAGGCATCCAAGAACCCAGTGGTCAATCTTCACTAAAAGGTTCACGATAGCCCTCTGGGAATAATCTGAATGAACAAATGAAACGAATGAAACACAGACTGAACAATTTGGCCACAGTTCCACTGAGCATCACTCAGTAATTCCATCCCTACTATCAAACATAGTGGTGGCAGCACCATGCTGAGTAAAACAATGTTGTGGCTTTGGGAAATCTCCCAGTGGAGATGAGTGGCTCAGTCAAAATCCAGACCTAAACTCAGTATAGCATATGAAAACATCTCCCCTTGAAACCTGTTTGAGCTTGAATGATGTTGCATTGAAGAATGAGAGAACTGTCTTAAAGAGGTGTGTCAAACTTGTAGGATGATCTCCAAGACTGCCCAAGATTCTTTAACTGAAAAAAAGCTAATTTCTTTATAAAGTTATTAAAATAAATATGTTTTTTTCTTTTTGTCATTGTGGAGTATTGTAGATCGACTGATAAGAACAAAATCAGTTTAGGATGAGTCTGAAACCACAATTTGTGGAAACCTGTCCCAAATGCGCTGTATGCTAATCATGGTGCTCATACAAATGCCAGCCGAGTTGGAACACATACTAATTTTTAGTGTTTTCTTCATTTTAGAATAATAGTGAAGACCTTAAAACAGTAAAGGAGCACAAAGCGTCAGTGCACTCAAATACTTGCTTTCTGTCAAGAAGAGCAATTTAGGCCAAACATGACACTACACTGCTAAAACACATCAGCAAGGACAGGCATTCCACTTTTAATGAGGCACACATATTAATTAGGGTGATCAGTGTTTTCCCTCTTGGAATTAATAAATGCCAAATTTCAATACACTTTTATTCAGACCAGGTAGAACTTTTTTGCTTTTTTTGTTGATTGTTGGGGAGTGAAATGCTGGATTTTACAGCATTTTTTATTACTATTTGTGACAATATATAAAAATAAAATATTTGTTTAACCTATTTAATGTAGGATAATTTACCATCAAAAACATTTTTTGAATGCAAAGAATATTTTGAAATAGGAAAAAAAAGAAAAGTGTTTCATTATCTAGATGCGGTGGTAAGTGTAAGGATCTGAGACACTTTCACAAGAAACAAATTGTAATTATTAGAAGACTTTGCATTTCCATTTGGTAGGTGTTGTGGGGTGGTCCTAGTAAGGCATAGCAAGGCAAGGCAAGTTTATTTGTGAAAAATTCAATGTGCTTCACATAAAAAAATAAATAAATAAAAGACATTAAATGCAAAAGTAAAAAAGCAAAAATATAATACAATTAAAAATTACAAAGTCTGCTAAATGCCATGAATGTAAATGTAAATGTAAACAAAGTACACCACCATCAGAGTGTTCATCAGTATGCATAGAGTTGTAATATGTGGTCCAACCCTTACTATGATTAGCTGATTTTCATTGATCATTATGTATAATTATGTATAATCAGTTATGTATAATGCACATATTACATATAATGCAGTGATTTAACAAAATTATTACGTCTGTAAAATGCTGATTGGCTGATTTTTCAGGCAGTACATTCCTGGAGGGATTGGTTTGGTTCAGTGTATTTATCAATTTACATTTTTAATAGAGTTGGGATAGATTGGCATAGTTCATTTCTTGTACACTGTACATACTGATTAGGCCTGGACAGTAATTCAGTATCAATATTTATTGCAATTTTTTTGCACTATTTATTTAATTTTTTTTACATAACCCTGGTATAATTTTTTCCGAGATTTCAGTATGCATTATGACCGTCATTATGATGTGTGTGTTATTTCTGTAGGTTAACCTGATTCTGAGATATTAAGCCTAGAACACCAACATGTAACCACTTGCAAATTGGATTGGACTGATATTGCAGTACCTGATCCATCTAATTTTGTAATACTGTCACCAATGTCTGATCTTTATATCGAGTCACTATTTTCAATTCAATGTGGGCCCAATGTGACATGAACCACACCTGCTCATACAAGTAAGAACTTTGTTTTGTATTGAACACGTGTTATCGTGTGTGTGTGTGTGTGTGTGTGTGTGTGTTTGTGTGTGTGTGTGTATGTGTTTGTGTGTGTGTGTGTGTGTGTGTGTGTACACATGCTTGCATTGCAGTTGCAGAATCAGGAGTGTGTGCAGGCCCAGATCAAGCAGGTGGAGCAGGAGCTAAGTGCACAACTGACTGAAGCTTTGAAACGACAAGAGGACCCAAATCACAGGCAGAGAACACTGGTGGAAGAAGAGAGACACAAATATCTCTGCATGGAGGAGAGAGTTCTCACTCAGTTAGGGTGAGACACATAAACACATGCAAACACACACACACACACACACACACACACACACACACACACATTCCTTTTTCAGTATCAAATTCATAGTAGGAGACACCTACTCATAGAAGATTTTAAAACACCAAAAAAGTTAATCAACTACAGTCAAATTCACATTATTGACATTCAATTACCTACTAATTACATACTTTCTATCATGGGTTTCTGCAGCTCCACACACATCTACACTCAACATGCTGAACCTTTCTGTGACTCACGTCACCAAACAAAAGTGGTTTCTGTTAGTTTTCATTAACATAAAGGCTACAAATGTGTGTTTATCAGTTGAATAAAGGGTGTTACAAATGCAGTACAGCTGTAGTCCACACTGTTATAATGACATGTTGCCAGCTAATCTCATGTTCACCTGCATGCTACATTGGCAGTAACTGCAGGCATGTTGCTAACATTTGCAGTAGGAACAGTGGGCTTTTCATGTTATCAAACACATTTGTGCTTTGATATATATTCACTTCAGTCCCCTTAAAAGTACTTCATTAGGTATCCATCTAAACATTTGTCTCTATTTTTGTATGTGATGTTCAAATTCTAACAGAATAAATATTTTTGTGAATGCCTAAATAATTGTAATGAGTTGTAATATAGAACAAGATACATATTCAAGGATGTTGATGTATACCTTTATATTTTCAATCTTCTGTTTTCCTTGAAGACAGACATATGATTTTGTATGTAACTTACAGGAGATACAAATACCAAAGAAACTAAAACACAAACCTTTACCCCTATATAGTGCTATACAAGTGAATCAGTCATTAAATGTGTTGACACATCATTCTCATTTACAGCCACAAACTCTCTTTGTCAAAATTCTAAGTAAACTCATGGTTAACAGAAGACAGAGAGAGGTTTGCATATCCTCAGCCAGCCATGAACGCCACCGCAGATGAAACTCACAGTCTGGCCACAGCAGTGGCATTAAAATTGAGAGGTTTGAGATTTAGGGCCTTGTTTTCCTTGCTTCTCTGCCTGTAGCCCATCAGCAAACTCAGCAAAGCAATGTGGGACTGATGAGACCAGCCTGACTCCTGAGTGCACAGGACAGTGAGGAATGTGGCATGAAAACAATTTTCACATTGCTAAACAGAAGTAAAAACGGCTGGACTGTTGGGAGACTGTGAGCATTAGAGCCATAGTATGACCATAGCTAATGTATGCAATTTATAGACATTTCTTAGACATGTCTGCAACATTGTAATAAAATGTTGTTTTGGACTATATCAAATTGGGTTGTTGTATACGAAGTAACATGTTAGCTTGATTATACATTTACAGCTAGAACATTCAGTGTGAACATTATAATGTAGTGTTAAATTCTCTAAATAACTGAAAATGAAAACCCTAACATATTAAAAAAATAGTTCAAAAAATCATATTAACATGATTTATCACTTGCTCCAGGTGAAGCTGCTTACCTGAGACTTCTTTGGTATCTGACATAAGGGTTTTTATTTTAGCAAATGCTAGACTCCATTGCTAACAAACATTTTGACTGTCACAAATCACATACATACCAAAATCTACATTTATTTCTTCATCGCAGGAAAGTTGTCCTTGCTAATGTTGCCATTGGATAGAATAGGATAGAACTTCATTGATCCCTTGGGAGGTTTCCCTCAGGGAAATTAAGGACAGCTTTGTGACAGTGAGTGTTGTAAAATATTCAGTTTAAATACATTTAACCTTGGACACTCAGGACCCTTCGTGGCTTGTCCTTATATGTACAAATGAATGTGTAGGCAGGAGTGGGCTTACTTAAAGCTCCCCAGCTCTCTGCCTGTACATTTGGGTTCTCTCCAGAGAATAAGAGGGTTGTTTCCCTACATCTTCGGACTGGGGACCTGACTGTTGTTTGTCATTATGCACTGACAGGTAGTTTGGAGTACCCGTCCTTCTTGGAGTCCTTGAAGGGGGTTTTGGAAAGTGCCACTCCGTGGGACTCCATTGTTGTATTGGAAGACTTTGATGCTTATGTGGGAAATGACAGTGTGAACCAGAAGGGTGTGATTGGGAGAAATGGTGTCTCTCATCTGAACCCGAGTGATGTTTAGTTAATGGATTTCTGTGCTTTGTACCATTTATCCATAATGAACACCATGTTCAAAGACAAGGGTGTCCATAAATGCACCTGGTATCAGCATACCCTAAGCCACAGTTTGATTATCAAATTTATAGTTGTGTCATCGGAATTGGGGACGTGTTTTGGGCAGTGTTTTGAGCAGTCCATTGATAACAACCTTGTGGTGAGTTGGATCAGGTGGTGGGACAGACTCAGCAAACCTAAAGGTGTGATTAGAGTTCACTGGGAATGGCTGGCAGAGGAAACTGTCAGGAACGTCTTCAACTCCCACATTCGGCAGAGCTTTGACTGCAACCCGAGGGAAGTGGGGGATCTTCTTCACTGCCTCCATTTTCAAGGTGGCAAATCAGAGCTGTGGCCACAAGGTCATTGGTGCCTGCCATGGTAGTAGTCCTCAAACCCAACAGTTAACATCTGGTTTGGATGCCTCTGGGTCGCCTCCCTTATGAGGTGTTCCAGGCATGTCTGACTGAGAGGAGGCCCCGGGGAAGATCCTGGACATGCTGGATAGATTATATATATATATCTCTGGTAATGCCTTGGAATCCCGCCAGAAGAGTTGGAAGAGGTGGCTGGGGAGAAGAAGGTCTGGGTCTCTATGCTTAGGCTGCTGCTGCTGTGACACCGACCTTGGATAAGCTGCAGGAAATGGATGAATGGAGATTCAAAGCCTTTGCTATGACACTCAAAATTGAGCGCAGGTGCATCTTGTTTCCAATGATCATCCTTCAGATGTTTCTGCACACCTGTGGTAAATTCAGTTGATTGGACATGATTTGGAAAAGCACACACACCTGTTTATATAAGGTCCCACAGTAGACAGTCAGAGCACAAATCAAGCCATAAAGTCCAAGGAATTGTCTGTAAACATCCGAAACAGGACTCTATCGATACACAGATCTGGGTACGGATTCTGCAGCATTGAAGGTTTTAATGAGCACAGTGGCCTCCATCGTTTGTTAATGGAAGAAGTTTGGAATCACAAGGACTCTTCTGAGAGTTAAACTGAGTGATCATGGTAGGAAGGCCTTAGTCAGAGAGGTGACCATGAACCCAATGATCGTTCTGATAGAGCTCCAATGTTGCTCTGTGGAAAGAGGACAAGGACAACCATTTCTGCAGCACTCCACCAATTAGGCATGTATGGTAGAGTGGCCAGACGGACGTCACTCCTCAGTAAAAGGCACACCATCTGGTGTTTGCCAAAAGGCACCTAAAGGACTCATGACCATGAGAAACAAAAAGATTTAACTTTTTGGACTGAATGCCAAGCATTATGTCTGAAGGTATCCAGGCACAGCTCATCACCTAGCCAATCCCATTCCTACTGTGAAGCTTGGTGTTTGCAGAATCATGCTGTGGGTTATGTTTTTCTGCAGCAGAAAGATGACTGCAGCAACATATAGAATATTCTTGATGATAACCTAATCCATTTTGAAATGAGACTGTAACATAAAATGTGCAAAAAGTGAAGTGTTGTGAATACAGGTTAGCCTTACTCTAACCTCTCATTATTGTTCATTTTCTGACCACAGACATTAGCTGGATATTTTTAGGTGGTACACATCTCTCAGCCAAGCTGTGGCTCTGAAATGTGTTAAAGCCCCTGCAACCCTACAGTGTGTCAGGGTAGAGGGCACGTTAAAGGGCACTGTAGTCTGTAATGTGTACTTATGTAGTGGACATATATTTTAGGTGGACCTCACAGAGTGGTCAGACCACTGTTAGTGTTTTTAAAGTGAATGGCAAGTGAACTCTGATATTAGAATTGTTTTCCTGCCCTCTAGAGTAAAAAATATGTAATTACAATGGTTAGCTGCACTTGCTCACTTTGTGTGTGTGTGTGTGTGTGTGTGTGTGTGTGTGTGTGTGTGTGTGTGTGTGTGGTTAGGGATCTGGAGAACTATGTGGCTTGTCTAAAGAAAGATTCAAGTCCAGGTGTAGCTTCAAGAGTGGTCACTCTAAAGGAGGTTGAGGAAGGAGCAGTCAGCCTGAGGAAGGTGGGAGAGAGCCTAGCAGGCCTTAAAGGTAACAGATTATGCACGTTTTTTGTTATGAATACTGCAGCATTTTACTGTCTGGTCTCTGCTGGACCATTGAACTATTACTTTCTATTGAATTAAGTATAATACTAGCCAATGGGCTTCAAAAGATTTTCTGGCACCAATGAGGATGCAGTGGAATAGAAGTTTTGGAAATACACATTTAGAATACAGAAATTGAATAACTGAAATATTTACTTTTCACTAAAAGTATTTTTTAGAATATTTACCCCTTAAATAAAAAAACACTGATGAATCACCTCGTTGATAATTTATTTGTTTCAGTGCTACTGACCTGTGCTAAAGCATGAGTAAACTGTTAAATCTTTGTGCTGATTAGATATTTAATTATTTATTTACATTCACAATTAGTTCTGTCTGGCCGTGTGTGTGTGTGTGTGTGTGCGTGTGTGTGTGTGTGCATGTGCGTGTATGTGTGTGTGCGTGTATGTGTATTCTAGGAGAGTTTCCAGCCCTGCAGGCACACATGCGGGCTGTGCTACGAGTGGAGGTGGAGGCTGTGAAGTTTCTGAAAGAGGAGCCACACAAACTGGACAGCATGCTGAAAAGAGTCAAAACACTCACTGACTCCCTCAGCACTCTGCGCAGGTACTGTGTGTGTACAAAATATTGACTGTGGTGTTAAATGTGCTTTTGATTTGTTGTGTTATCTGTCCTTTATTTTATCCCATTGGTACAGAAAATGAAAGAGTTAAGAATGTATACGTATATATAAAGCTGTGCTTTTTAGTGTTCTGATCTACCCACTCTTGCCACAAGCTAATATGCTAACCCCAAAGGATATTATTCACATTATTCACAAGCTGATATGCTAGTGGGATGGATGAGGTTTTTTGCATTTTCTGTGATACTGTATGAACATAATGTTTACTTGTCCATAATTTCTAGGTGTGCTACAGAGGGCTCACTTAAATCTTCAGATATTGCCACCACAGCATCTTCTGCCACAACGGATGGGGTTGAGTTCGTGCCTCCCTCTGATGTCCAGGACTCAGCGAGTATGCCCCTCGTTGAGCCTCAGACCTCCTCTGTTAAGTCAGAGGTCATTAACTCCAATCCAATGGTCATCCACCATGCCCAAAGTTCCCCAGTGCCCCTACATCAGTCCCAGCATTCAGCAATGCCTGCATCTTCTGCCCCACCCCAGCAGGTCCGTGAATCCACCCCGTCACCCACTAAACAGTCAGGCAGCCCTGGGCAGCTCAAAAAGCCCAGCCAGTCCCAGGCAGAACACATGCCACCATCAAACAATGGAGTTCCCTCAAATGGTGCCTGCTATGGCAATGGAGCATCTCCAAGCCTGTTTATCGAGGAGATCGCCAGTCATAGCAGGGGCAAAAACAGAGCCACATCAATAGAGGTGAGCTTCCAAAGTAATGAGGTTTGTACTGTGTTTTTTAAAGAAATAGTTTAGCAAAAATAATCTATATATATATATATATATATATGTGTGTGTGTGTGTGTGTGGTATGCAAATCTAATCATGGTATATCCACGTGTACTAAAACTAGTAGACACCTGTTTCTGTAACAATTCTGAAATCAAGGTTATTAATATAAATAACTGTAGAAACAGCCTCTTCTTACAATACAGACAGTGCACCCCTGGTTAAGATGTGTTCTTTAGCTTCTAATAAATTGAGGGTTTTTTTTTTAATAATATAGGACCACGATAGAAATAAAAGTAAAATCCAACCTTTAACTCAAGTGTATTTCAGTAGGAAAAAAATCCCACATTAAAAAATAATTGTTTAACACCAAATCATGTGCCACAATTATTAGCAACCCTGATGTTAATACTTTGTACAACCCCCTTTTGCCAACAAAACAGCTCCTTATCTTCTCATAGGATAGGATAGGATAGAACTTTATTGATCCCTTGGGAGGGTTCCCTCAGGGAAATTAAGGTTCCAGCCGCAGCATAAGTACAGTACTTAGCAAAGAAACACTATATAAATATAAGGAATATATAATATAGAGACTATATTACAATATACAATATACATAAATAGTGCATGAGGACAAAGTAGAAAAAGAGTCCAGTAGGAGGGGGTATTGCACATTATTATTGTTATTGCACTTGAACTGTATATTGCATTGTTATTATTGCACTTGAACTGTTATGTTTCACAATTATATGTTCCTATAATGTTTCACAAGATGGGAGAATACAGAAAGAGGGATATTCAACCATTCCTTAAGCTCTCTAAATCGTCCAGCAACCTGGGTCCTCTCCTCTGTACTCTGCTCTCACAGGTTTTCTGTGGGGTTGAGGTCTGGGGACTGAGATGGCCATGGGAGGAGCTTGAATCTGTGTGAGGTGGACCATTTCTGTGTAGATGTGGCCATATGTTTAGGGTCATTATCTTGCTGAAAGACCCAGTGATCAGCTTTCAGGCAGAAGCAACCAGATTTTGTTTTGGTATTTCAAAGCATTCATGATGCCATGCACCCTAACAAGGTTCCCAGGGCCTTTGTAAGAGAAACAGGTCAACAGCATCACTGATCCTCCCCCCTATATTTCACAGTGAGCATGAGGTGCTTTTCTGCATAGTCAGCTCTTGTGTTACGCCAGACCCACTTAGAGCATTTGTTGCCAAAAAGCTCTGTCTTTATTTCATCTGACAAAAGCACACAGTCCCAGTTGAAGTTCCAGTACTGCTTAGCAAACTCCAAACATTTGTGTTTATGACTGTGAGTGAGAAAAGTTTTTTCCGTGCATGCCTCGGAAATGTTGGCATGTATGGTTGTTTTTGGAGACTTTTTGACCTCAAGAAGCTACCATTTGTTGCAATTCTGTAACAGTGAGCTTTGGAGAACATTTTATTTCTCTTATCATCCTCCTCACTGTGCGTGGTGGCAAAATGAACATTGTCCAGGCTTGTTTACCACTGTTCCAGTTGTTTTAAACTTCTTAATAATTCCTCTGACAGTAGATATGGACAGGTGTAGGCCAGTGACTATTTTCTTGTAGCCATTGCCTGACTTGTGAAGGTCAACACACATCTGCCTTACTTGAATGGTATGTTCCTTTGTCTTCCCACGTTAAAAACAGAAAAGGCCTCTGAGTTACGTCATATTTATACCTCAGGGAAACAGGAAGTTGTGAATTACTGATGAAATGTTCATACATACTCTGATCAACTTCGTAAACTACTGAATTGATAGAAATACTTTAATTACATCTTTTTTCTAAGAACTGTTAGGGGTGCCAATAAATGTGGAACAGGTGATTTTATGAAGAATATTTCTTACTCAGGGATTTTTCCCTCCTTAAAATTAACTCTTTTTTTTCCATCACGGTTCTATATTATTTAGAATAAAAACTCAATTTATTAGAAGATAAAGAACACATCTTAACCAGGGGTGCCAATAATTATGGAGGGCACAAGAGCATTAGTCAAGTCAGGTACTATTTAATTGGGAATGGTGACCATAGCTTCATGTGCATTTGCCCCAGAGCTTCCATTCTGTTGACAAGGATTTTCTGTGGATTGTACAGTACAAACTATACATATAGTGTGTAAACAGTAAAAACACAGACAACTTTCAAACTTTTACTGCTTGTGTTAGCCTTGACCAGATTTATAAGTTGTACAGTTTTAGAATAAGTTTAAGAAACCGTTTTTATTTTGCGATATGTTTTTCCTTCAATCTGATTCAGGCAGTCTGAATGATGGCCTAGGTTGATTAAATCTAATCAGAATTTTATTAAAGCTGTTGTTCAATTAAAAACTAAAAGTGACTAATTAATCACACAATTTGCTGTGATTAATTGCAATTAATCACACTTTTTTGCAAATCTTTCATTAATGGATATTAAATTTAAGTAAAAGTAAAAGAATCAATATAAAAATACAAAATGAAAGATCAACAAAATGGAATTACATTAGAGATGTCAGTTAATACAATAGTTTGTTAATCACAGCAATATTGTCTGGATATATGTGTGTGTGTGCATGTGTGTGTGTGTTTGAGAGAGTAGAATGGGGAGGGAGGGGGTAAGTGCACTCAATAGTAACAATGTTGTGTTTATATTACTAAATACAACTGCTAATATGACACTAGGCTGTGTTTTAAAAAAGGAAGGAGGAAGTTGTACATTAATTCTGTAATTAAAATAAAATCAAACCATTTAGATAAGATAGGCTAGACTGTCAGTTAATGTCACAGTGAACTCACTTAATAGTAATATAGCAGATGTGACACTCTGGGCAGATTGGTTTTGTTTTCCACTTTCAAGAGACTTTGTTTACATTTCATGTAGTGTATGAATAGATTCATATTATATATATAGAGAGATTAATTAATAGACTGTGACCGCTGAAACATGCACTAACAGCCTGGTCCGTTACTAACAAAATCTATTATATTTTTACATACTACTCACTGTAAAAAGCAGAAATAGGCATAGAGTGGGATATATGCACTTAAAGTGCAGACATTTCATTTTCCACTACAAAATATTTCCACAGTGCTGGCAGTTTTGCTGCTTTATTCACTGTTTTAAACACACCTGTAGCACCTCGCAGAAACCTATAAAACAAAAGACTGGAACAGCCTTAGAGAAATAGTTTGGTGTAAAGCTTACATTATTATCACTTACACCAGGTGCAGTCATACAGCCAAGTCTGTTGAAGTGTGCTGTAATTTTATAATTCGACATGCTAAGCTAACATTACTTACAAACACTGGACAGAGACCATCACCAATCTCATCTTTGTAAGTACAAACCCAAATGTGTACAAAGCTTTAAAACATTATACACATTTAAAAACTGAATCTACATTATTATCCATGTAATATCCTTTTTAATGGCTGAAGTAAGTCACACAGTGTTTTAAACACACTGTTTTTAAAGTTCTGTTTTTTCTCAGAACTATTTCTTTAATATAACATTACCTTAAGAGAACAACATGGTCATAACCCTTTCATCATTTTTACAATTCATTTGCCTTACCACCACCTTTCTGTTCCTGTTCCTGACTTCTTCTTTAGGCTGCTGAGAGAGAGTGGGAAGAAAAGAGACACAACATTAGTCATTATGATGTGCGGGAGTTTCAGAAAGTCATTCATGAGGCAGAAGCCACCATGCTGAGAGGAATACCCAGCCTAGAGGTGACAAATGAAGGGGGCAGCATGCAAAAACCTATGGCAGCACTGTCTGAGGAGGAGGTGGTGACACCCGAGCCTTCTGCACTTCCAGCTCAAGGTCAGAGTCCACCCATGAATGTGTTCTTATTGTCAACGATTACAATGTTGAGCACTAGTAATTGTCCTTCAGTCTAATGGCCTAACAAATCACTTCAAACCCACTCAGTATGTCCAGGTGCTGTAAATCTCCATCCATCCACTGCTAATGAGTCATACAGTTTAAGTAGCACCTCATTATTAAGAGCTTATAAAGTAAAAACAGAAAAGCATCATCAATAGAATGGTATTGATTGGATCTTAAGAGCCTAACGTCAAGCGTCAACTACGGTGGAGTAAAGCCAAATAGCTTTGCTTTATTAACTTATTTGCTTCCCTCAAATTCTCACTGTTGGGTTTTTCTGAATTGGTATTACATGCAAAACGTTTCATTGCCAATGATGTTGCATTGCATACATAGCTGCTTACTGTAATAGCCTGTGATTGTATTCATTGTTATTGCAGAGGACAACAAGCCTGAGCCACCCACCTTTGAAAAGCCCTCTAAGACAGGTCCAGAAAAGGCCCCCAAACCACAACTAGAGAAAGTAGCTAAAGCAATAACTCAGGACAGGCCTCCCAAACTCAGTCAAACAGCCAAAACAAGCCCAGAAAAAGCAGCAAAACCTCAGGACAAAACAGCCAAGCTGAATCAGGCCTCAGAGAAGGCTAACAAGTCCCCACCTCCACCTCCGCCTCGCAGAAACTACCCCACCACTACTGGCATGACCACCACTCGCTCAGGAGAGGTCATCTACACCAGCAGAAAGGAAGCTGGAGCTCAGGTACATTGTTCATGTGTTAATTTTAACTGTAAGAAAGAGGGCCTGTTTTGCATTCCAGTTACCAAGTAAATGGCAAATAAATAAACACATAAAAACTCCAAAAATATAATAAACCAATCACCTCATCTGCTACCTTCCTGCAGGTTTCAACTCCAACACCCTGAAGTCAGGAAATAGTTGAATCAGGTGGGGTGGATTAGGGTTGAATCTGTAGTCTGCAGGAAGGCAACTCTCCAGTTTGTGACCTCTTCTCCAGATAAATGTACATTCTATGCAGCAGTTAAAAACATACAAAAAATAAATGAACATTTAACAAAATACAGATAAACATCTGATACATTTACCAAGTAGGGCTAAAAAAAAAAACTGCATTGTTTTTGCAGATAGAGATGTGCATATCTATAGTTATCTATATATGTAGGGCCACAAAGGGACCTTCCTGACCACAAAGTCTATTCAGCCCTGCCCACATGCTCGATCAGTGCCACACCATACAGCATCTACACACTTCATCACAGAGCATCGTGTCTGTGGTTTAACTAGTTTGATATTTCTTTAACTGAGATCTGCTTCGTCCCTTATTTTGAGATTACCTTCCTGCTTCAACACACAACCTGCTGGATTTCCTATGTTCCTACAATTTTGACCCTGCACAGCAGTTATTCTGTGGATCATGCAGGACTCACAGACACAAATGCCCTTGTGCAGATTTTTACTTTTAGCTTCTGTCATTTTTCCCTAATATTGGTTCAGTTGCAGATTACAACATAACAATATCCTTTTGGTCCAGACCAGTGTAACAAAACAACAAATATACACTAAATAAAAAGTTTTTAATTTGTGTGTGTGTGTGCATGTGTGTGTGTGTGTGTGTGTGTGTGTGTGTGTGTGTGTGTGTGTGTGTGTGTGTGTGTGTGTGCGCTTTATAATCTACTACATATTTACATTTGTTTTTGTTTGTTATCTGCCATGTAATTTGATCCCTACTTTTGAAATATTATGGATTGTGGATATTTCTGTTTGATTATCCACAGGGTAAAGTTTTCTTTGTTACTATCCTAGAGACTAAAGTTTTACTTGTTTCCAACTGACACAGACCACATCCATCTTTAATTCTGAGAAAGGTCTTAGTAGAATATATATATTAGTAGAATATATATTAGTAGAATATATATATATATATATATATATATATATATATATATATATATTGCATGATTCCCTAGTAAAGCCTAACAGAACACGGGTCTACAATTTGCTTGTCAGTTCTGAATACTTGGTAGTTTGAAGACACATGCAGAAAAGGAAAACACTTCAGATGCATCAGATAAGTGTGTAAATGCAACCCATATTTAGCAGTGTGACTGAAAATAGGTGAGAAAAGATTTGCATAGAGGTTGTGGTCATAACACATATGTAAGCTTGTACACACAGGCAGCTGACAGTTGTGTCTGAGCACTGTTTGCAAAAGCAGAACAAATACCCTGTATGGACAAAATTAATGCAACATCTTCACATTATACCTACAAGAGTTTTTATGACATAAAAATCCTTGGGAAGGGTTTCTAAAATATTTAGGGAATTTTTCCACATTCATTCAGAACAGCATTTGTGAGGGCCTGGCTCTCCTCTGTCCTAGTTCATGCTAAATGTTTGATGGGCTTGAGATTAAGGCTCTTTATTAGCCAGTTAAGATCTTTCACACCAGACTCACCCAATCACATGCTTGGGAAACACTAGTGCAAGAACATAAAAGGCCTTACCCATACTCTTTCCCCAAAATTGACTCCACTCTGTACCTTGTGGCCTGTTTCAATTCATGAAATATATAGGCTGGATGAAATTTCATGGATTCACTTGTTGCAGTGGTGGAATCCTATTACAGTACTATTCTTAAATTCAGTGAGCACTTTAGAATGACCAATACCTTCACAAGTGTTAGTAAAAGCAGATGGCATTTGGGGTGCTTGATTTTATACACCTGTTACCCCTGTTATTGGGACTGAAAGAAACACCGGATGTCAGGAATGTGATCTGAACAGACAGACCAGGGAAGCAGAGGTAAACGCTAGGGTTGAGGATTTAATAAAAATAAAGTAAAACAACTGGGATACTAACAAACAAACTGGGGTACTATGACACAAAAACAAAACAAAAAATAGGAACAGCATGAGAACAGACCTACAAACCAACAGAATCTCTTCTGACAAACAAACCACGAAGGAAACAAAAGGACTGACAAAGACAGACTGTGACAAATGGTCTTAAATACAAGACAACATTGGACACACATGTAGTGAACTGATTATGAAGGGGCAAGGTTACAAATGAGACACAGATGGAAATGGGCAGAGCAAAGGAGGAGACAAAACCAAAACAAACACAAACTCTGTGCTTAGGAGTATGGGGAGAGACAAAATGATAGAAGACAGATGTGAACAGGACTGATAAATGGCAGACATGACACCTGAATTCAATGATTAAGAAACGTCATTATTTTGTCATTGTTCAGTTCTGTACAAATTTGCTGTGGCAGGCTTAAGCATATGTCCAATTATTTACTGATTATTTAAAGCAGCTTGGGGATAAATATTGATTTAAAACAAAGCAGCAAGCCATGAGAGGCCACGTTTTAGAGTGGTTTTAGAGAGATTTGTGTGATATTTGTTATTGGTGCTTTTATTAAAAGACATATTCATGATCATAATCAAATTGATCAGTCTTCAACATATAATTAAATGTATTATTCCAATAACCACATTAAATTATTATTTTACAAGTAGTACAGTTAGGTAGCTGTACCAACATGACAGTTTAAAACAAATTCAAGAACTCTATTTAAGTAAATGACTTAAACTTCATAACATACATAATATGCTGCATTATTATCTTAATGGATCAAATTTAATACCAGACCTATTAATGTTATTTATATTATTAATTATTTGGGCAATTAGTCTGACTTTTTTATTCAGACTTGTGAATGGTTTGACATTTGTGTGTGTGTGTGTGTGTGTGTGTGTGTGTGTGTCTTCTACAGGATGGTGAAGGGGAGCCTCAACTTAAACTGAAGAGCCCTCTGGAGACTAAGCCCAAGCCATGCACGCCTCCACCCATCACTGCATCTGCTATCCTTGAGGAAGATGATGAGGGAGATAAAATAATGGCTGAGTTACAGGTAACATACATAAACGTGTGCACACATAAAATCACGTTTATAAGGTAATCCTGAAGACCACTTTGAAGGTGCACTTTGTGGGCTTAAAATGACAGAAAATAGCTCGTCTGTTGCCACATAAATTACATCCACCCAGCCTGTAGGAAGACAACACTGCTGACCAAAACTATACTGAACATGGCACTGTGGGTTTTTTCTAAATCTTACTTTCTCAAAATATCTAGCCCACAGAGTCACCTTTTCTATCAGGTTCTATTTATATAGCACTTTTAAAAACACACTTACAAAATGCACCATATGGTTACTTGAAAAATAGTCTATGGATTGTGGTACAAGGTTTTAATTGAAAGTTAAAAAAGAGGGAAGTTATGAATCGTAACTTGGGTTAAGGTTGGTGTGTGTAGAATTATTGTTGTTCATGTTTCCTGGTGATGGGGCTTCATTTTTTCTATGGCAGCAGAGCCACAGGGTTACTTCACAAACATGAATGTCATGTCCTTTTATAGAGTATCAAAGTCGAGACTTGATTGGCTTTATAGATATATTAACATATTCTATAACATATGCAATCTTCTTGCCTTGCTCTTTAGCACCTCAAAGTAAGAATTATACTGTACAATTACACAAGTATACCTGTAGGATACTGAGAGTAAATGCTTAAAGAGGAAGTTTTTTTTCTTTCTGTTCATCATTCAGATGTGTTTCCTAATTTAATACTTTGTTTCCCACCTACAAAGAATGGACAGGTTTGTATCTTTTTATCATAGGTACACTTCAACTGTGACAGGCAGAATCTAAAATAACATTGTAGGATTTTTAAATAAATAATTTGAATTTTATTGCATGAAATAAGTATTATCACCTGCCAACCAGCATGTTTAGTTTTTCTTTAAAAAGGCCTCCTACTCTGCACTTATTACCAGTATTAAATGTGCCTGTTTCAATTTGTTACCTGAATAAGACACCTGTCCACCACAACCAAGACCAAAGAGCTGTCTAAGGACACCAGGGATAAAATTATAGACCTGCACAAGGCTGGGATGGGCTGCAGGACAATAGGCAAGCAGCTTGGTGAAAAGGCATCAACTGTTGGTGCAATTATTAAAAAATGTAACACAAGATGACTTTCAATTTTCCTCGGTTTGGGGCTCCATGCAACATCTTGCCTCATGGGGTAAGGATGATTCTGATAAAGGTCAGGAAACAGCCCAGAACTACACAGGAGGTGCTTGTCAATGACATGAAGAGAGCTGGGACCACAGTCTCAAAGATTATTATCGGTACACTGTACTCTGGTATGGATTAAAATCCTGCAGGGCACGCAAAGTCCCCCTGCTCACACCAGCACATGTCCAGGCCCAGGTTTGCAAGTGACAATCTGGATGATCTAGAAGATGCATGGGAGAAGGTCATGTGGTTAGATGAGACCAAACTAGAACTTTTTGGTTTCAACTCCATTCACCATGTTTGGAGGAAAAAGAAAGATGAGTACAACCCCAGGAACACTGTCTCAACAGTGAAGCAAGTAACTACCTCCTTCCCTCAGTAAGAGCATTGAAGATGGATCATGGCTTGGTGGATCATTGACAATGACCCGAACCACACAGCCAAGGCAACTAAGCAGTGGCTCCGTAAAAAGCATTTCAAGGTCCTGGAGTGGCCTAGCCAGTCTCTAGACCTGAACCCAATAGAATATCTTTGGAGGGAGCTGAAACTCATTGTTGTCCTGAAATCTGAAAGATGTGGAGCCTTGTGTGTGCTGTACCAAAATTTAAGTTCTGTTTTTCTATTGTATCAAAAACTTATTTTATGCAATAAAATGCTAATTAATCAAAATTAAAATGAAGATTTTCTGGATTGTTTTTAGATTATGTTGCTCACAGCTGAAGTGTACTTACAATAAAAATCACAGACCTCTCAGTGGGAAACCTTGCAAAATCGGCAGTGTATAAAATACGCGCACCCCCCCCCCCACCCCTCCCAACTGCATTTGTGTTGTAGACGCCTGAAATTTGAGATATCTTAATATACCCCTTTAAAATTGTATTGTCCATTCATGTACCAAACACTGTTTTCCACATATTTCCACAGTACGCCCATGTAAGCACAATGGACTGTTCCGTTGTTAGCTTTGTGCATCACAAATCAACAACGCCTTTTGTTTCTCAAATAGAAAGTGTGCTATACTGTTGTCAGTGAATGGGGTACTAACCCCCCCCCCCACACACACATATTCTGATATTCCCCTTCAGGTTTTCCAGAAGTGCTCTAATAAGGATTTAGGGCTCAAAGGTTTGGTAGAACCACAGATCAAAGAGCTAAGACCTGGGGCCTTGCTGCCCCTCAAAGATAAGAAGGTAATGGACATGACGTCCTTTAGCTCTCCCTCTTGCTGCCTGTTCCTGTCAACTGCTTGTCCTTGATGGCTGCCCTTTAAACACTGCCTGTATGCCTTTTCCACATCCTGCTTACTGTACTGTACATGCTGATGGGTTTACAAACATTCTCACTGATTTTCTTTTCACAAGCTGTTTTTCCCTTTATTTTCACTGAACTCATGGCTAGTGCTGTTTAGTTTGTAGCAGAATTAGTCAGAATTTGCGGTTATTTTGTGAATTAAAGACAGTTGTATTTTATTGTTTCAAATTTGATTGGCTTTTTGTTTTTATCCAATCAATAAACTAACATGTTTTATTGCATTCTGCTGCAGTGAATCAGTGTTGTGTGTTTCCTTTTGTGGGTTAGCTTTTCTTGCATATTACCACTTGAATATGCATACAGTTACCTGCAATAATTTAGACATTTTCCTATTAATTGTAGAGGACAATTTCTATAGTTTTAACTTATTGTAAATTCAAAAAAGTGACCATTATTTTAGGTAAAACAAATTAACCTTAATTCTGCATTAAAACAGATTGTTTGTAGAGCATTTGTTCATGAATTTTCTCTCTTCACCAAACATTTACATACTGTATTTATATACTGCCAGTAATAAACAGGATTTTTGTAAAACAGAAAATAAGCTGAAAGTTAGAAGATGAGTTCAGCATCTTACTTATTCTAGCAAAATCAATTCTATGAAACTGCCAATTAGCATTGCTTTGTTTACATAATTTAATGTTAGAAACGCACATATTCTCTTGAATGCAGTGCAGGCTCTCTTGAATGCATATTATGATCAATATTAGTTCACACAGCAGAGTGTTATCTGTGTGGCATTGTCACTTCCATATGCAGTGTTGAAATTTTGATATTTAGATTTTCAGCGATGTGACCCAGTCCAGTGCACATTGAGGAGAAGAGGAAATGGATGACAACGGTGAGGGAGGTTTTCAGTTTCGGGATAGTGAGGTAACAGACCTAATAAATCTTAGATAAATCTTCTAATAAAATATTAGAAAGCAGAACCAAAACATGGGAAGACACAAGATTAAATAAACCATGAATGCTTTTTACAGGGAGCTCAAATGTTCTCTGTCTTAAACCCAGCTGTCAGCTACTGAAATTTTATAGTACCTGTGATGCCGGTGAAAATTAAACTAAACTTCTGGGAGCAGACATTTTGCACATGCACATCAGTTTATTGTTAGATATTGATCACATTAAAAAGATAGTATGAACAATGTAAAATAAGACCACTTAGACCACTTTACCGTCAGTGAGACCATAGCCTTAGAGTTCAGGTGCTCTGATCTTCTGACCTTGCTGCATGCCCTGCTTTAAATTTCTAACTTGTCCTCTTGATCAATGCCTTTCTCCCTTTGCATTTTGGGCCTATTATTAATTATCGTCTGTTTTTGTCACATTTTGTGTAATCTGATGTCAAGTACAGGATGTTTTGGCTTCTGTGGACTCAATCACTACCACTTAAATCTATTTTTCTTAAATTGTATTGTCTGTTTTTACTTAAACTTGTGATCCAATCGGAATTAGAATAGTTTATGTGAGGTTAATCCAAACAGTTTTTCTTATAATTATCTTTTTGCTTTGTTGCAAGAAAAATCTAAATATTAATGCATTGGAGTTTATGCCAAATGCATTAGATTTACATCAGCAATCTAGAATGGACGTGAATTTCTTAGCTTGTCTGCATGAATACAAAATATATTTCTGACATGCTTAAATATCTAATAATATGTAAAATCAATATAACGCATTCTCATGGTTGAGAATTGAGTGGTAGGGTATTTGTGAGAAGTGATTTGTGAGAAGTGATTTCTCATAAACTGTCCTAGCAGAATACAGAAATCCGGGAAGAAAAAGATCTGGCCACAGATGAAAATGGCAACAGCACAGTTCGTCAGAGTCCAGGGGTGAGAGGCTATTTTTGTTGACACCATTTACAAATAGTGTTTTAACCAACTAAACTACAGATAGAGGTTTTTCATTATGTACTATGTTCATAAAAATTTTGTAAATATGTAATGTAGTTTTTTATGTTGCCATTATGGATGAGATACATTTTAATACATGCAGTTGACTATGTTGTAAGACCATACTAATGCACTTTATTCATTCCCTCTTTCTTTGATGATTGAAGGTAATCTACTATGTCACAGCGCAGATCACCAAGGACACATTGGAGGAATCAACTGATAGAATTGCATCACAACCATCCCCATCACAGGTCTCACATGTCAATACTTTTGACAAATCCCAAAAGCACCTGCAGGTATCCACAGATGGCCCATCTGGTAAACCAAAGAACAAAGGCCCTGACAACACATCCAGCCTTCACAGTGTTCTGCCTTGCAGACAACCTACCCGTCCAAACTCACTGAAGTCAAAACCTCAATCTTCAACAGAAGAAGGCCCTGTTAGTCCAACCCAGGGAAAGATCCATGTGGTCAAGGCTCCACAGGTCCAAGTTAGTATAGAGGAGAGGGTGGAATCTCCAACTGCAATTTGTGCCCCAGTTTCACTAGGGGGAGTTGACCCGACCCTTTTCCAAGCAAGCACAGTTACTGATGAGCTGAGTGTGGCAAAACAACTTGTGCTTGGTTCATCCAAGGCTAGAGAACGTAAATATGAAGATGTGGAAGATGATAGTGAGACCTTCCTCAGTCCTGACTTACCTGGAGGTGAGCCTCCTCCTCCCCCTGATAATATTGCCTTCATGATCACAAATACCAAAGTGCAGGCTTTGTCCACTGGAGAGTACCAGGAACTTGTCAATGCCAAGAAAGGCAATGTGCAAACTGTGACCGTAGGCAGCAAACCACATGCCAAACATGGCAATGACATGGTTTCTGGAAGTGTCACTAACAGTAATGAACCAGATGATGTTAAAAGTACTGGATTGAGTAAAAAGCCTGTCATTATAATATTTGATGAGCCAATGGACATCCGTTCAGCCTACAAACGCCTTTCCACCGTCTTTGAGTGTGAAGAAGAGCTTGAGAGGATGCTGTCAGAAGAAAGGATAGAAGAGGAAAGTGAAGAAAATGAAGATGAGGAAGAAAGAAACCAAGAACAGGTTAAACAGAAAGTAGATAAGAGGGATTCTGGGAAGGGATCAAGTAGGACAAACTCTTTCTTGGTCGCTGGAGACAGTTCTAACATTTCATCATCATCACCATTATTGTCTGATGGAGGAGAGCTAACAGAGGGAATTTCTGATGCCAAACAAGATACTAAGAAAAAGTTCAAGTTTAAATTTCCCAAAAAGCAGCTAGCAGCCCTGACACAAGCCATTCGGACTGGTACCAAGACAGGAAAGAAGACTTTGCAGGTAGTGGTCTATGAAGATGAAGAGGAGTCAGATGGTACTTTTAAACAGCACAAAGAGACCAAGAGATTTGAAATTGCTCGGTCCAAACAGGAAACATCAAAATCAGAGTCCAACCCTCATGAATCTCTTGGACGGACCGAAGAAATCAGAAAGAGCACTTACAAGACCCTTGATAGCCTTGAACAGACTATCAAACAACTGGAGACTACTATCTGTGAAATGGGGCCAAAGTCTTCTGAGGACCCACACCACCCTGAGTACTCTGGACCTTCTGAGGCTTCTGACAAAGGAATTCCTTCAAAAACATTGGCTCCCAAACCTTCCCTCTCTAGCAAGGGTCCCGGGCTTCGGAAGAAACCCAAACCACAACTACTTCCTCGGCCTGCCTTGATCCCCACAGCAGGCGTGTCCATCACACCGGTTCCTACCCAGCAGGTCTCTCTATAGCTTTGACATCTTCACTAGTGAACACTAGTGGGTCTCTCCGCCTCCTCTTCCTCACAGCAATCCCAACCTAACCAATGACTACCAACAGATCCCTAACCCCTTCTCTTCTGGTTCAGGGGGCTGACTGTGGGATCTCAGCTTTTAACATTGTATATATGGCATTTGTATACACTGGTCTGGTGTTTTCATGGGTGTTTTTTGTTGTTGATGGTACACCTCTACCTTCATGTGTTCTCTGATGAAATTCTAACCTTGGGTTCAGGCAGCCAAAGAACACTACTCACAGTCTTACAATCACACTTTCACTTTGTACCGTCTCAATTTCTCAATTCTTTGAAATGGGTTCTGAGGTATAATCATAAAGTATTTGCTGGTGTTGAGGACTGGTTTGCATGAATTTCCACCTCCTTTCTGATGTGCAAAACAGTTATTTGCTGTTAAATGTTATGGAAGATGATTTTACACAGGTGCCTCCAATATGGCATCTCTTTGAGTTCCTTTCTTTTTATTCCTTTCTCTCCTTTTTGGTTTGAATCCTTCTTGCAGAATGCCAGTGTGGCGTCACCTACTAGTCGGATGCCAGTGCCCATGTCTGCCAAGGCCAGGCAGCAGCCGGGCACCTCAGACAGAGAGAGGGCAACAAAACAGCAAAAGCTACAGGACTCACAGAGGCAGTTCCGCCAGGTAGTTTTGTCATAGGACCACTGGTCCAGTCAGCCAACGGACACACACTTAGGGATACTAACATAGAACATGTATATCAGAGTATGTCTGCCATAGGATAGGATAGGGAACTTCATCAGGGTTAAAGTTACAAAAACAGAAATTGAGTAGACTGTCTTTTGCGTGAATGGCTTATGGCCACCATGGCTCTTTTGTCATTTCTGTGGCTGTGCTTTGAATAGCTATGACTGAAGGCATGTGACTGTTATCTTGTAACACCATGGAATGCTTCTGCTTAAATTCACTCTGCTTGTGGCTTTGGTGCTGTGTAGATGACCAGTTAAAAAATGGCCGAACTGAAAGACAATATTTATCGTCTCCTGAGCTGCCATCACAGCTCATTCTCAGCTGACTCTACTGTGTTGCCCCTTACCTACCCCATGCTTGCTGCCTAAACTACTAACTTGAACTACATCACACATTTTGCACTTGAACTCTGCACCCCAATTTACTTCTACTAAACTACAAAGCTGGTATCTAACACCATAAATGTCAGTGTTTTACACAACACAACGTTCCGTGCTAGCCAAAATGCTTCTCTACCAAAGCCAATCCTGGACACTTTCCCCTGTTTGCCTCTCAGGGGATGAGTCCCCACCCCTCACTACCAGGATCAACCCCCTACTAAACTTCCACCGCCCTGTGGAAACCCTCCCACAATGCACCTCCTCCAAACCTCTCGGAGCCTCCTCTGGTCTTGCATACTGGTTGGTTGTCCTTTCACTGTGCATCACTCACTTTGAAACATTAATGTTCTGAAAGGAATACTCCAGTGTTTAACAATCTGCTGCACCTGTGTTGCCTCTGGTTTCAAAGAGGGCTTCACTGATATATTGTCAACACAGTTATATGATATTGGCAAATTGTGGTTGTGTCTGTGTCAACTAAAATAAAAGTGACAACAACACACCAATAACTAACAACTTCATGCCATGATCTCATGATTTTTTGATTTCATAACTTTAAACAGATCGATCAGTGGGAAACTTGATGTGCAGCTTTCCTGCTTAACCATTCCTCATTTTTTAATGATTAAAGATAAGAAAACAGAGAAACTAGTGGTTTCTTAACCTCTAGTAACTGTATAAAACTACAACAGTCTCCTGTAAGAGAGAAACATAAAATGCAATAACCTCTTTGGTCAGGTGTGTGTTAAGGTCATTGGGTTTTCTGTCTGTAATATGAGGTCATTGACCATATGTATATATACAGATGCAGCAGATGGAGAGCTGAAGTATTCCGTTAAAACGTGAATGATCTTACTTTCCCCTACCTTCCAAGCTTTTACTCACAATCCTGAACAAAACACTGAAGATGTACCCTGCCTTCTCATATGTGTGTTTGTGTATGTGTGTGTATATTAGTCTTTCAGTCATAATGAATGTTTTTTCTGTCTTTGATCATGTCTGAAAATTAACTGTAGTGCTTAATAATGTCATACAAATGTGTTAAAGCGTTCTTCACATCTTCATCGTGAGTTCGCTTGCGGCTGACAATCAGTGTGTTCTGGCATCTTTGTTCGCAGGCTAACGGAAGTGCTAAGAGATCTGGAGGAGATCCCAAATCCACTTCCCCTACCATGCCTGCCTCTAAAATCCCCGCTTTTTCCTCTAGCACAGGAAAAGGTGCTTCCCAGTCTGATGCCACTAACCAATTTAACCCTTCCTTAGCTGCCCCTTCCTCCTCTCCCTCCAGCAAGTCCTCCATTCCCACCCCTCGTTCAATCTCTGCTCCTTCTTCACATATCCCCTCCCTCTCTAACGGTTCTCTAAAGCCTGCTACGCCCACTCACAGCACTAAAGGCCTCTCCTTGTCCACACAGACCCAAAATGGCCGACCTTCCTCCTCTTCCTCCTCCTCTTCTTCTTCCCACTCTCCCCTGTCCCCCACCATGTTGACACAGGGTGTGAAGAGTATCCGAACCATACACACACCCAGCTTCGTCAGTTACAACCGGCCGCACAACGGGAGTGCTGGAAAGTCAGCTATCCCCACAGGAACAGTCGTCAAGGAGGCTTCATAGAATGCTCGTCTGCTCTGCTCTCATTTGCTGTTGTCTTAATGAGGTAGTGTTGCACCTCGTTTGCTCAAGTTCATTTATTGTTTTAATGTTTTTTTACAATTGTGTTCTGTTGCATTTAGTGTTCAGAGTGCACTTTGTTTTTGTTTGGCTTCTTGTATGCCATTGCTTGTTCATACAATACTTTTTCTTTTTTTGCATTTGAGCAGTTGTCACTCCCATTTTCAACTTGAGAATCATGCTAACATTAATACTGACTTACAAATCAAAAGACATTCTGTTTAATTGTACATCTCAGATTGTTCGGTTTTCTTACATTTGGTTCTATTAAAAATATTTTTTTATTATTAAGACAGAAGACTTACCATTATAAAATACAGAATAAGTGTAAAAAAAGAGTGTTTTACACTTGAAGAAACACAGTTTAAAACTGGATGACCATACTTTTTTTTTTTTTTACTTGACATTGTTTGCAGCCATAGTGTTTTTTATCTGTACCTATACTGTACTGTATCTGTAGATGGTTTATAGTAAATTGACATTTTCTAAAATTCTGTTCTCAATTTCACTGCCAGTGTCTTTCAGCTGTTAGTAGGAAACACCAACAGGCTTATACTGAGTAATGCCCAGATGTTTTTTCTCCATGTTTGCCAAAGTTGTTGGAATTGTCCACCATTATTATTTTGAATATACTGTTAGAAACTGGAGATTTATATTTAAACTCAGTTATGGCAAACAGAACCGCAGGCAAACAGACCACGGCTCTTAATTTAATAGATTTGTGTCTAAATGTATGCGTAAATGATCAGTGATGCATAATACCGTTCTGTACTATCCATGTATATACTGTAACTGCTCTTCAGAGATCTAGTCTAGTTTTGTTAACATATTGTACCAAAGTTTGTTTCTATGCATGCCTTTCTGCTATGTAGACAAATGGAGAGAAGACTTACAATGCCTGCACAGATAGATTTTGTAAATAGATATTTTGTTTCCTCTGAAGCTTTAAAAAATGACACAGCAGTAAAAGAGCTTTGGGTGAGTAGGTGTGGCAACAATAAATGTCTGCATGTTTGTCATCTGCCTTGCCTCTTGTGTCAGCTTTTTGAGGAGTAAAATGCTAGAATACAAGGTGCTATTTTACTGCCTAAAGTTGAGATTGATTTTTTAAAGGTTCATTTTTCAATTCATGCAGCACTCACAGATTTCAATTGTAACAAAATAACTGCAGAATATGGTCATGTTTTATTTTAATAAGACAAAAGTACCTGCAACTTTCTTGTATGTTCCGTTGTTACTGCAGTGCGGAACCACTTAATCAATCATAGGGCTTGACCCCTGCAGCATTTCAGCACTTTTCATCATATTCCCACAGTGGCAAACAATGATTGTTAGACCTAGGCATCAACATACAAAAACAAGTATCATTTCAAAATCATTTTTGAAAGGCCCCTATAGAAAATCATAAATATTGTAACACTGTTTGAACATCATCTGCTCTTCAAGTTAAGCAAGCTAGACTAAGAATGAAGTTGATACAGGTGGCTGGTGCACCAGTGGAACAAGATGCCTTTTCTCAATTTGGATTAAGAATTCTTGGAAGACTCTTTCTATAAATTAGCTGGTTTCAATTTCTACCAGGTTCTGAAGTCAGTACTGGATGCAAGGCACCAAATAGCTTTGATGGATGTAAACATATCCATCACAATCACTTTTTCTTTCAGACAAAACTTGTTCCATTCACAGAAAAACAGATTGTGATCAGTTGATTCCTCTCTCTTTTGTTGGTAGGTAAACTGGTGTGTTAGGACTTCTGCTCTACCAGTGAAGTCCAAAACCAGTGGAAAAGCTCATTTCTGCTTTATCAGAAAAACACTCCTTCCTTTCTTTCTATGGAAGGAAAATGTGTTGTAATCTCCAGTTCCTGTGGGATAGAATTTAATGCTCACATTAAAAAAATAATAAAATAACTACTTTGAAATACCCTCCGTTCTAATCTGTATTTTCACAAATCTTCAACTAATCTATAGGGCAGACCACACAATAGCTGTATTACTGTGTAGTTCAGTTTCTTAAACTCTACATTGACAGTGAAAACCTGTTGGTCAGTCCAACCATTGATGTGTCAATTAATCCAGCAACTGATGTGGAATACACTGTTACTAAACTGCGTTAAGCTATACTGTGGACCCCTCAACATCTACCAAGCATACAAAGTGGCCAGAGATATTATTTGGATAGCGCATAGATTTCCTGACCTACAATGACCTAAGCCCCAATTCTAATCCTCACCCTTGTCCTAAACCTAACCTGAGAATCATTTTATAAAATTGTCAACAAAGGTCTTATGCAGGGCATAAAACACTGGACACTATGTACTGAACATAAATGGTTAACTGTTTAAGGTTGCGCTTAAACATGTTTTGTTTTTTGTTTTTTTCATCATGATTGTGCCTCAGTAATGCTGGAGATTATTCTAGTTACCGTAAAATGATTTGCAATTAGGGATGTATTAAATCGTCAGGTTATAGGGATCATGGTTCAGTGCACACAGTCTGATGGAGAATACATGGTATGTTGTAGCTCAGAGGTGTCAAACGGTAACTATAATAGGTATGGTTGCAGGTTTTCATTGTAAACAACCTGCAGTGACACCTGCTTTTACTTGCTAAATCAAGTGGATCTTCTTCAAATAACTAAACACAGGCTTCTGTTTACCTGGAATGAAAACCTGCAGCCACAGCGGCACATTGTGGATATGGTTTGACAGCCCTGCTGTAGCTTTTAGATTCATGCAAAGCTTGATCTTGAAACCAAAGTTCCAGTTGTACTTGGAAGCTGGCTCAAAACTGGTTCCAGTGTGCTACTGTCAGCAATGATCTGCAGTTCACTGTTCAGTGAAGCTGTTCACTGTTGCTAGACTCAAGTTGGAAACACTCTGCTCTTATTTACCAGTAACACACCAGTGAAACCAGTACTTATAATTATGGTGATCTAACAACACAGTTTCAAAATATTATGGTAATCTTAAATGGGAGAGGAAGTTTCATGTGATGTTTGCTCGACCATTTAACAATGTTTAACGTGGGCTGAGAGGGGAATTTAATCCTTTAGTTGAACAACGCATATGAGAACCAGAGATAAACACAAGATAAATCTATTCATTTTTTCATGATAAATATTTGAGCTGAATACAGAACATGAGTCATTTTATCACTTAATAATAGTGTATTGTTTTATTAAAGAACAGTATGCAGAGTAATGGACAGGTGGATCCTTTCATGAAAACTTTTGGTAACCCTTGCTTTAAGCTGGACATGGAATGGAAACTTATTGTGGGTCTGACCAGCATCTCATGTCATCACATCAGCACTGGATTTCATAATGAATGCTGGAATGTTATTTCCATTCTTTTTTGTCAGCAAGTCCTCAACTAATGCATCCACTGTACACATCTAAATGTTCAAGAAAGTGCCATGAGTATCTGTGCTAGGCTAAAAGCTTACCAGCTTTAACATTTTTTCTCCTACAGCACCAAAAGAAAGAGGATTTGGGAATAATTACAAACAATAATTACAATGTTCCTGTTACAGTCCTAATAAACAATGGATCATACTGTCTATGTGAATCCAGGTACGTTTTATTTATGTTTGCATGTAACGAGTGAGTTCCGGTCAGGTTAGACTGTAAACACATCATTAGGGGATTTACCACAGCAATGCATCTGAGAGCAGACAGTGTTGAATACTACATATGAAGCAGATGTGAGCAACCAAAAGAGGACGTGGATTAAATGTAGGTGGAGTCTACATGAAATGTCCTAAACTTAGTCACGGCTGAAACAGAACATTGTCATTCTGAGAGACGGATTCAATACTGAAGGAGAACTGCTGAACCTGCTGGTAAGTTTCTGTTTTCTGTATGTTCACTTTTGCAGAAGGTACATGCACTGAACTGCAAACTCTCAGAGGGGACACAGTAATATATATATATATATATATATATATATATATATATATATATATATATATATATATATATATATATATATATTTTTTTTTTTTTTTTTTTTTTTAGAATATTACGATGAACTGGTCTCCAAAATTCATTCATTTTTTCAGGGAGTGTTCCTTCAGTTTTTAATGGAATTAAGGAATTACAGCATTTGCCAGACGCTCATATCCAGAGTCAGTTCCGGTCAGGTATCCAGAGTGACTTACAAAAGTGCTTTGCTGTTCACTCAAAAAATATACTTAACTAGTTTGTTGAGGCTAGAATCCAGAGATACCTCAATCATAGGTGCCACCGAAAACAAATGTCAGATTGGAGACCTTTATACCACAATATTCAGTATGATTATAATCCTGTAATGTGTTAAGTGCTCATGAAACAGGTCTTCAGTCAGCATTTGAAGACAACAAGTGACTGTTCGAACCCAAGAAGTTGCTGATTACACCATTTGTTGGTTCCACCATTTGTGTGCCAACAAAATTTCCAAGAGAGCTGTTTACAGGATTGCTAGAAAGCTCTTTCAAACCCCAGGTTTGACTGAAGGTTTAGCTGATTCTGAAATGGTGGCAGGGGAATTGGGTATACTAAATTCTAAAGCAGGATAATCTCCTTAAACACACCTGAAAATCCACCTCAAGAGGCACAAGCTGAATGACCTGCTATGTCTTTGAAAGTCCCAACAGGTCAGGAGAAGTGCAACAAGACAGTCTGTTGCAAGGAAGCATGTTGCTGAAACAACCCACACACACATGACCAGTGGAGGTGTTGAACTACAGCATAATTTCAAAACTGTCAGGAAGCTCACTTTATGTCTCATCTATGAACTATTTCCGTTTGATGTGTCGTTTGGGTCTTTTGTTTCCTTTGAGGTCAGTTGAATTCAAAGCTATTGATAAGGTCGAACACAGAAGAGTGTACAATACAGAATTGTCCAACTTTTGTTAAGTATGTTAATGTATATACTCAGGATGCTTTATCTGATCTGTTTAGATCCATGAAGTGCTGTAAATTCTCCTGCCTTGACTCTAGACTTGATCAAATACACCAGCATATGACAGGGCACACTAAACATCACAGTCTGTGGGAATTTCATATTGGTATTCAGACACCTTACATTTTGTGCCTCTCCACTCTTTCTTCTGACTCAAGGAGTTTGAGTTGAGACTGTAGGACTCTTGATTTCCAAATAAAATCAAACTTTGATTTTTATCCAGCTGTGATAAAAAAAAATATGAAATCTTGCCACTTTACATGTATTGAATATAAACATGCATGATATATACATCAGTAACTGACTTCTCTATTTCTCTGTCTTTTATTCTTTTAGGCTCAAAGTGAACCCATAAGAACTTCTGATGAATGCTTCAGATGAGAATAGGAACAGCTTCTACATAGCTGGTTCCCATGAGGAAAATGTTTGCTTTGCCATCTTCTACATAGTAGTCTTCATTCTCTCAGTTCCTTCCAATGCCCTAGCTCTGTGGGTATTCTGCCATGCCAAGAAAAGCACCCCTACTAAGGTGTTCCTGCTGAACCTTGCAATAGCTGACATGTCCTACATGCTGGTGCTGCCCATGCGTGTGATCTACCATGCTTCAGACAATCACTGGGCACTTGGGGAGGCATCATGTCGCCTAGTGGGCTTTCTCTTCTTCTTAAACCTCTACTGCAGTATGTTCTTCATGACTTACATCAGCCTTGACCGCCTTTTGGCCATTGTCCTGCCACTGCGGTGCCAGAACTTGAGGAAAAATATTAATGCCAAAGTGGCCTGCGTGGTCCTGTGGGTCATAGGGTCTGTGTCCATGTCGCCTGTGCTTTTCTTGCCTCAAACTATGACGGTCCACTCAGCAGAACGAAACGTGACCACATGCCAGCAGCTCTACCTGGAGAAATCTTCCCACAAGGCTCTTGTGTCAACAGTGGTTGCCATTACAATCCCTTTAGTCACCTTGATAGTGTCTTACGTGCTCATTCTGCATAAGCTCCGAGCAATGGCTTTCAACGAGAGGACTTCTGTCCAGCAGAAAGCTTTGAGGATGATTGTCCTGACCATGGTCATCTTTTTTATCACCTTTGTGCCCTACCACATACACCGGATCCTTTACATTGAACGGCACACTCACAAAGACCTATCAGACACTGAAATTAGATCTCTGGCTCTTGGCAACCGCTTAACATCTGCTCTGACATGTGTCAGTGGTGTGCTGGATCCGGTCATGTACTTTTTCCTGACAAGAAACTACCAGACCATTCTGCTTCAGCTATGTGGAAAGACAATGGACAAAGACAAGCCACATTCCACCACCTGAGCATGGCAAGAACTAGGAAAAGAACTACCTACTCATAAAATAGGATAATAGTACTATATATGGCCTATAAATGATCTTTCACTGGTATTGTCCATAAGCTTTGGCTGGGTATTAGTAGTTTGTAACAGCACTGCACCCCCAACCTCCACTCCCCAATGTTATTGTGTAATGGATTTGGTACAAAGCCGCATCAGCTGAGTAAACATTGTCAGTATTAGTCATATGCGTAATGTGATTGGCAGGCAGTCACATGTTCTCATTTTGGGAATACACACATGCAACCTTTCTTTTTCACTTTTCTGAACTTCATGACTCATAAAATCATCATTCAGTTTCTCAAATCACAACTACATTGATGAATATGAAACTGTTTATAACATGCTATCATTTACCTGTGTGGCTGAATTAAAGCAAAATGTGATTAACTCCAAATGCATGCCTTTATTGAAAAATATGAGATACTAATGACTTGGTTTTTATGACCAGCAAGCCATTTTCCAGAGGTCAAGGAATGTCCAAAACCTGGCATATCCAGATAATATACTATTTTGTGGGATGTGTCCAGGAATGGGTAAATGACCAGCAAAATATCAATACAACAATTATCAGGTATAAACCTGAAAAATCACTTTTGGCCTAATTTTGATTGAATTTGTAATTTTAGTTTTCCATGAAATCATCTGCTGTGAATGTCATAGAAGCGCTAGAAAGAAAAACTTTGTGGATGCCACAATATCATTGACGGTACCTAGGACACACCACAAGTAGGGCATATTGAAAACTAATTCTCAAGTATAACTGTTTATCAATAACATTAAAATCACTGAAAGTATTGATTATTATGTTACAGTGGCATCTAAAAAAAAATAATAATTATCAAAATCAACATTTATTTGAATATTGCTCTTCACAAGTTGTGTAAGAAACTGAATCTCTTTAACATGGACCAAACTGTGATGGCTACCTATAACTTGTGGGAAGTTCAAAGTATGCAGTGGCCAGTGCTCCAAAGAAAGTCAACTATATGCTATATTCAAGACCAAGGCCAGGACGAATTGAGTCAAAGTCAAGTCCAGACCGATATGATGACCAAATTCAAATACAAAAAAAAGAAAAAAAGGTTATTATATATCATTATACATTATATATACTAATAGCATGCCATAATATAATTTGTACTATGTCACATTAATAATAATACAGAGCCAATGATTATATTAATTATTGTTATATTATAATCTTAGTAAATCTAAGGCAATGTAACTTTTGTAAGCCTTAATTTGGATCACCTCATAAAAACAAATGAATATAAACCCACAACATCCATTCCATCCATTTTTATTAATTAATGTGATTTTTTTATTTTATTTTACAATAATAATATTTAATTCTATCCTCAAACACAAGCCAGCCAATACTCGAGATCTCAGATCACTGCTCAGTTTCTCAGCCCATCCCAGTGTTCCAGGCAGTGTTCTGTTATTACTGCGGTCAACTAATGTCATTTTGAGAACAAAGAAATGTCTCAAAAATGGCCTGATGTAGACATGTACACGTAGGCCAACAGTGCTAAACAGAAGGCGGAACTTAAACAGAAGTCACTGATACAATCCAGAGGCCCCATCTCACCTTACAGGACTTAAAGGATCTGCTGGAATGGTTTAGGGCCAATTACCACCAGATACTGACGAAGGTCCTGTGGGGCCCATGTCTAGATGGGTCAGAACTACTGTACCTACTGTACCTACTTACTGTACGTAAAATCTGAGGCAAAGGGGAAAAGGTGTGTGTGTGTGTGTGTGTGTGTGTGTGTGTGTGTGTGTGTGTGTGTGCGCACGCGTTTTGTTTTGTTAGATAGATAGATAGATAGATAGATAGATAGATAGATAGATAGATAGATAGATAGATAGATAGATAGATAGATAGATAATAAGTATATTCTCGTGTCATTTCACCATTGTATTTGTGCAGATAAGTCCTGAATCATGGAAAAATCTTCATGGGCTTTCCCCCAAAACCAGAGTTTTCTGAAAACCAGCGGCTGAACGCTTATTTTCGTCACAGAACTGTTGTAGTTTGTCCGCAAAGGGGAGCCGTAGAGGGAGGCGGTTGCCCTGGTGATGAGGGACTGTGGAAGACTTGACCGTTTGTTTACCTCTTTCCCAAAATGTAAGAACTGTTTCTGTTTCTTTACTTGACCGTGTTCTCTTCTAACACTTCTCACTGAGAGGGTGTGTTTATTGATATAGAAGCGCAGCTACAGTACTTAGAGTAGTTACTGTAGTTACAGATTTTGGAGTAGTTAGAGTAGTTGGGGTAGTTACAGTAGTTACAGTTTTTAGAGTAGTTATAGTATTTAGAGTAGTTACAGTAGTTGGAGTAGTTGCAGTAGTTACAGTAGTTGGAGTAGTTAGAGTATTTGGAGTAGTTAGAGTAGTTACATTTTTTAGAGTAGTTATAGTATTTAGAGTAGTTACAGTAGTTGGAGTAGTTACAGTAGTTGGAGTAGTTACAGTAGTTACAGTAGTTATAGTATTTGGAGTAGTTACAGTAGTTGGAGTAGTTGCAGTAGTTACAGTAGTTGGGGTAGTTACAGTATTTGGAGTAGTTAAGAGTAGTTACAGGAGTTACCGTAGTTGGAGTACTTACAGTAGTTGGACTATTAGGAGTATTTGGAGTAGTTATAGTAGTTACAGTAGTTGGAGTAGTTAGAGTAGTTACAGTGTTTTGAGTAGTTACAGTATTTGGAGTAGTTGGAGTAGTTACAGTATTTGGAGTAGTTACCGTAGTTACCTTAGTTACAATAGTTACAGTAGTTGGAGTAGTTACAGTAGTTACTGTAGTTGGAGTGTAGAGTATTTACATTAGTTAGAGTAGTTACAGTAGTTGTAGTTACTGTAGTTACAGTATTTACAGTAGTTACAGTAGTTACTGTAGTCACAGTAGTTGGAGTAGTTACAGTAGTTGGAGTAGTTACTGTAGTTACAGTAGTTGGAGTAGTTACAGTAGTTGGAGTAATTACAGTAGTTACGGTATTTAGAGTAGTTACAGTAATTGGAGTAGTTAGAGTAGTTACAGTAGTTGGAGTGGTTACAGTTGTTGGAGTGGTTACAGTAGTTAGTTTAATTACAGTAGTTGGGAGTAGTTACGGTAGATACAGTAGTTAGTTTAATTACAGTAGTTGGAGTAGTTACAGTAATTAGAGTAGTTACAGTAGTTGGAGTAGTTACAATAATTAGAGTAGTTACAGTAGTTGGAGTATTTGAAGTAGTTACAGTATTTGGAGTAGTTACAGTATTTGGAGTAGTTACAGTAGTTGGAGTAGTTGGAGTAGTTACAGTAATTGGAGTAGGAGTAGTTACTGTAATTAGAGTAGTTACAGTAGTTGGAGTATTTGGAGTAGTTACAGTAATTAGAGTAGTTACAGTAATTACAGTATTTGGAGTAGTTACAGTAGTTGGAGTAGTTACAGTAATTAGAGTAGTTATAGTATTTGGAGTAGTTACAATAATTAGAGTAGTTATAGTATTTGGAGTATTTACATAATTAGAGTAGTTACAGTAGTTGGAGTAGTTACAGTAGTTGGAGTAGTTACAGTATTTGGAGTAGTTACAGTAATTAGAGTAGTTACAGTAGTTGGAGTAGTTATAGTATTTGGAGTAGTTACAGTAATTAGAGTAGTTATAGTAGTTGGAGTATTTGGAGTAGTTACAGTAGTACAGTAGTACAGTACATGAGATGTGGTGGCCAAGTTCAATCTATCTAGAGCACCTGCTGCCATACATTTGGGGAGTTTCCCCACGTCTCAACTCAAAATGAGGCTTCCTATTTTTGTCTGCAAGTAAAGGCTTTTTCTGACCACTCTTCCATAAAGCCAAGAAACTCCAGTCTCTGCTTGTGAAATCTGCAGCTCCTTAAATGCTTCCTCTTTAATTAATGCCCTTTTTGCCTGGTCTGAGAGATTTGGTTGGTGGCCCTCTCTTGGTAGGTTTGTTGTGGTACCATGTTCTATTCATTTGATGAAAATGGATTTGATGTTTCTCCAGGGGATCATCAGAGGTTAGTATGTTTTTTGTATAACCCAACACTGACCTGTATGGAGATCCATTAGTCTTCATTGTGTTGTTTGGTTAGTGTCCATCTCTGGGGCATTTCAGAAAATCTGATCATGTGACACTTAAATTGTACACAGGTGGACTTCATTTCACTAAGGTTGTGACTTCTGAAGGTAATTGCTTGCACCAGAACTATTTAAGGGCAAAGGGGGTGAATACATATGCACATGCCAATTTTCTTTTTTTTATTTTTTTTTTTTTTATTTTTTTTTTTTTTAACAAACAAACAAACAAAAAATAGGTAAAAAGCCAAGGAGGGTTAATACTTTTCGCAAAGCAGTACATATTTCATATAGCTTATTTCATCCACAGGGCCTCAACTGCTCCTTTAGCCAGGGTGGGATCTCGTAGATAAGTCTTAGCTGGAGCCACCATGGGCACGGCCTCCTCACTGGTGAGCCCCGGGGATGTGATTGAGGATGGTTATGGGGCAGAGGGTGGTGAGGCATGTGAGATTCCAGTGGAAGTGAAGCCCAAGGCCCGGCTTCTGCGCAGCTCATTCCGGCGTGGCCCACGGGGCATTGGTGCCAGCTTCAAATCCACAGGCTCTGTGGAGCTGGAATATGCAGCTGAGTATGATCGTCTCCGGAAGGACTATGAGATTTTCCGTGTGAGCAAAAACAATGAGATTGCCTCCATGCAAAAGAAGGAGGCCAAGTTGGATGAAGAGAACAAAAGGCTTCGCGCTGAGCTGCAGGTAAGCATGACAGATTTATTGCATAAATCAGGACTGGACAGTATTTTGACATGATGTTTTGTATTCAGATTCACCAGATCAGCCAGTATCACTATACTGGAGCATGCGTCTCACTGGGTGCCACTGACTGCAACACAATGCATGATTGATCCACCCATGTACTTAACAGTTGGAAACATTTTTTTTTTATTATATCATGAAATTGTGCGTGCCTTGTTTTTTCACACATGCATTTGTCCATCACTGCCAAAAAGTTTCTTCATCAGTCCACAGCCTTTGCTTTGAAATTGGATTATGCTTGTGTAAATGCTCATTTGGAAACATCTGATTCTGACTTTGTAGTCAGAATGCAAGAAAGGTTTTCTTCTATTTGCTCTTCCATTAAGGTCATATTTGTGAAGGTGTCACTTACTGTAACAATAGAGGTTTCCTAAAGGTCTTTTGTAGTAATACAGGGTTTTGATTTGACTTTGTTCCAAGTTCCAAGTAAGCACACCACAGCAATGCAAAACATTTCGGTGACAACTTTGTTTCATTGATTTTTGTTCATTCAAAAATAACTATTGGAGCAGCAACAAGAAAGACTTTGTTTCTTTTTTATTTTTATTTCAGACAACGAACAACTTAGAAAATTAGGTCATTTGGCTTTTTTACATTGACTTCACTGGTGTGTTACTGGGAAATAACTGGAAAAGTCTGTAGTAAACAGCAAAAACATTTACAGAGACATTTGGCTTATTGTATGATGTTTGTTTTTTATTTTTTATCCCAAAAAAAAAATTGTCTGTTGGGTGCAGCCCTCCTGTTCAGTGAAAAGCATGTAACTCCATTTCCAAAGCCTTCATTTTTTATTTTATCTATAGTTTAACTCCACTGAATTTGAAAATTGTGGGAGAAAAAATATGTTACATGAACCTCTTTTCAAAGTTATGAACATTTTTTGCCTTCTCCTGGCGATACATGTTTTTTACTGGACAGCGATGATAGCTGAGGAGCTAATTTCCTTGACAGCTCACTCCTTCTCTGCTTTCCAGGCTTTGCAAAAGACTTACCAGAAGATTCTCAGGGAGAAGGAGAGTGCTTTGGAGGCAAAGTACCAGGCCATGGAGAGAGCAGCTACGTTTGAACATGACAGAGACAAAGTGAAACGTCAATTTAAGGTGTGAAGCTTAGTCTGATTCTGACTGTTTCTTTTTCCTTAAAAACAGAAACTTACTTTTATCCATTATAGAGCCTGTAGCCATGTCTACTGCAAAAAAATATAATACTTTTATCATATTATAGCCATTAGTTTTTAACAAGCAGTGGCAGATCTAAGATGTCATTGGGAGAGACAAAAAAAATATAAATTATTTGTAAGAAATCATTTCTGTCCATCGCTGCCAAAAAGTTTCTTCATCAGTCCACAGGCTTTGCTTTGAAATTGGATTATGCTTGTGTAAATGCTCATTTGGAAACATCTGATTCTGACTAGGTTTTCTTCTACTTGCTCTTCCATTAAGGTCGTATTTGTGAAGGTGTCACTTACTGTAACAATAGAGGTTTCCTAAAGGTCTTTTGTAGTAATACAGGGTTTTGATTTGACTTTGTATTACTCATATAAGCAGTACTCCAAGTTCCAAGTAAGCACACCACAGCAATGCAAAACATTTCGGTGACAACTTTGTTTCACGTAGGTTGATTCAAAAACAATTATATAGCCTTTAATTTTTAACAAGCAGTGGCAGTGATCTAAGATGGCATTGGGAGAGACAAAATAGAAAATATTTGTAAACAGTCATTTTTACCCTGAAATTTGTCCCCTATTTAGTCATTTCCAATTCTAATGGTCAAAACTTGAGCTGTACCAACAGCCTTTCGAGCTGTTGTACAGCTTGGCTTGACCCACCATCCCTCAGAATGCAAGGTAAACATGCATCCAGACTCTTTTCTGTTCTGGCACCAAAATGGTGGAACAAACTTCCCCTGGGAGTCCGAACAGCTGAGTCCCTCACTGTCTTCAAATGCAGACTGAAGACTCATCTGTTTCAGGAGTATTTAACTCCATAAAGACTTTTGTTTCAACACGGTCTCTAGAATCTCTAGATTCCTGTCTCGTCTACTAGCTAAGGATATTCTAAGTAAACAGCAAAGCACTTTTGTAAGTTGCTCTGGATAAGGGCGTCTGCTAAATGCCGCAAATGTAACCCTCTAAGATCCTCTCATACCAGTATTCATAGGGAAGCATGGCCACCCTACCCATTCTGATAAGAAGCAGTGCCTTGCCTTAGGGCACAACCAGCAACCAAACACTATTTCTTTAATCTAATCCTGTGTACACTCTTTCTGACACTTTATGAGCAGATTTTCCGTGAGACCAAGGAGAAGGAAATTCAAGATTTGTTGCGGGCAAAGCGTGATCTGGAGTCCAAATTGCAGCAGTTGCAGGCTCAGGGTATTCAGCTGTATGACCCCACTGACTCAGACTCTGATGACAACCGAACAAATATCACAAGTGAGAACATAACACCACCACATGGATCTGCAGACAATAATGAACATACATCTTTACAAAACAACTTTCAGTTACAAAATAGTAAATTCATACAACAACCTGACAAAGTCCAAAGTCTCTGTGGGTCAGAATATAGACTGATGGATGTTAGTCACATAATTTGCGTTGAACCCTGCCTCTTGGTTTCACCAACATGCGATAGACTGGGATACACAGCATACAGGCTATCAAAACAATAAACCAATCAGTTTTGATTGTCTACATTTGAAAATAATACTCCACTATTTATTATGTTCAATTACCATGTACAGGCTGATGCATTACCATGAACTGATGCAGTCTCTCTCTCTCTGTAGCTGCAGGCACCCAGTGTGAGTACTGGAGTGGAGGGGTGTTAGGTAGTGAGCCCTCTATGGGGAGTATGATGCAGCTGCAACAGGCTCACAGAGGACCAGAGTTTGCTCATAGTCTCATAGACGTGGAGGGACCATTTGCCAATGTTAGCAGAGGTAAGAGTGAAAACTTCCAAATGAAAATATTTGTATGCAATGCTTATGATTTCTAAGTGTTTAAAGTGTTTCTAAGTACATGCATAGTTTACTGTAGTAAAACTGATATGCATTGATGAATAGATTTTTCTCATTTAATACAAATCTACAGTTGTAAACACATTTAAATAGAACATTATCAATCACAAAGTATGATTAAGATTAATTTTAAATTTAATGAAATATTATTTTGACCTGCCTGAATGCAGCCAGCCTTACTGAAAGATAACTAGAAATTTAACAGTACTGAATTTGACAATGTTATATGAGCTGAGTCAATGCAATGTGCTTTTAACAATAGTAGCACCATACTGGCACTGAAATATTTTGCTAGCCTTTAGTTAAGTTGATTATCAGAATTTGTAGGATGTTAAAATCCATGATACGTCTTGGTCATTTCTGTTTCTTCTGTGTTTCAGATGACTGGGATGCAGCTGTGGCCAGCCTGCTGCAGGTCTCTCCTCATGTGTCTCAGGCTTTGTGGAGTAATACAGTCCGCTGCTACCTCATCTACACCCAGGAGACCAGAACAGAAGTACAGACCTTTATACAGGTACACTGAAGAAAAGACTGAATTGCACTGGTCTACTATAAAGTTTCAGTTCTTTCAATCAGACTATTGTAGACAGCATTCTTGATTGATGCCAGACATCTCTATAAGCTAATTGGAAAATCCAGTGCCATCATACCTTTGCCTGTGGACTGGATGCAGTGATGGAATGCAGTAATTTGAAGTGGCATTGAGGTGACATTACTATACCTCAAATTTCACCATCAGATCAAGGAGGGGACTTGGGAGGCAAGCCAAACCTCATTAGACAGCATTACAGAGTGCTGAGATTAGAGTGAATGTGCAGCTGCAACTATGATCTCTGAAAACAACTGGCCTCTATGAGAAGGTGGCTAAGACGAAGCCATTACAGAAGAAAAACACATCAATGCATTTTAATTTGCCAGAAAGCATAACATCCTAGTTAAAATGTTAAGACAAAATTTCAGACACCATGGATGACGCAACATAACTCTTCTCATTCCCACAACAGACAACACTTCAGAAGTGAAGTATTATGGTGGCAGAATCATGTGGTGGAGATGCGTTTCCTCAGTGGAGACAGGGTTTTTAGTTGAAATTAAGGGACAGATAGATGGTCCACATGGAGTTACTGCAAAGTAAGCTGCTTCAGTTTACAAAAACACTAAAGCATGAGAGGAACTTCACCTTATAGTGATCCCAAGCACAAGGCCAAGGGAACACATGAGTAGTTAAACAAAAAGGTGAACTTTTTAGAAGTTTAGTTCTTCATCCTATCTGTCTCACTATTTGGCAACAAGTGCCCAGCAAACCTCAGCAGCCTGGGGGAATCTAAATTCAGCAAATACTAGTCTGAATGGATTGAACAATTTCTACTTTGACAAGGCCACGCACAGCCTAGTGCTGATTGTGTGACTATTGTCTCTGCTTTTCAGGCTCATTCCCCTGAGTTAAAGAGGTTTTGTGAGGGATTGGGACATTTCTACCTGAACGTGTGTTTTCCTGAAGAGAAGGCTGCTCTGTACTCTGATGAACGCAAGATGGAGATTGAGAGGAGTTCTGTGTGTGTGCTGCTCCTCAAGTCCACAGTGTCCAGGTCAGTCACACATACACACTCAAAAAACATACACTGCTGGTCAAAAGTTTTGGAACGGTTCTGAAACTTTTGACCAGTAGTTAATCGAGAGATCACATCACAGCACGATGACTGTCTGAAATTGATTGTTCTACTGGTTTACAATCAACCACAATATGGCCATCTCCTTGTTTTTATACTCAGTGTTATTTTTTTATCAGATTCACTTACCACACAGGAGCACTTTGTAGTTCTATAATTAGACTGCTGTCAGTTTATTTCACTGCATACATTCTTAGCCTTCTTTCACACTGTCCTTTAATGGTCAGGACTCCGCAGGACCACCACAGAGCAGGTATTATTTGGGTCATTCTTAGCATTGCAGTGACAATGACATGATAGCGGTGTGTGACACTGCTGTCTGATCCACTCATACCAGTGCAATACACACTAACATACCACATACCACATGTCAGTGTCACTATTGCTGTGAATGACCCACCAACCACATAATATCTGCTTTGTGTTGGTCTTGTGGGGTCCTGTCCATTAAAGAACAGGGTGAAAGAAGGCTAACAAGGTATGCAGAGAAACAAATTGACAGCAGTCTGATTATAGAACTACAAAGTGCTCCTGTTTGGTAAGTGAATAAAAAATAACAGTGAGTGTAGAAACAAGGAGATGGTAATAATATTGGGGTTGATTGTAAACCACATGATTGTAGACACATACACACAACATATCTCTGAATTTTTATTTGCTTTTCTTTGGCTGTGTAGCTGTGTGGTGGAGGACGTTGAAGACGCATTTGTGAAATGTCCAGACTCTCGGCCTCTACTACTCTATTTGAAGACTGGGGAGAAGAAAGGAGAGTGTGAGGCAGCATCCAGTCTCAGCCCAGCTACCAGAGAGCTGCTAGAGAGGGTCAACAATGCAGACAAGACTGCTAAAGTTAAGGTAGGGGGCACACTATCATTTTCAGATACATTCTTTTCTCACAGTATTTAGGACACACATGAAAGGTTTTTCTTATACATGTTTATGGGAAATTTAGAACGGCACTTACAAAGCAGAAGCAAACAAATAAAAAATAAAAAAAAAAAATTTTTTTTACAGCAGACCTGGATCGTTTACTGACTTTTTGAAAATTGGGTGAACCAATGTTACAGGCAGTAGCTCTTGTTCATCCAAACTGCATAATGTTAAGATAATAGATTTTGAGTATCATATGCTATCATTCTTTTATAGTTTTATATTCATTAATTCCAAATGCTGTATACCAGTACTGTCAAACTAATGTCTGTTCAGAGTGTTTGTAAATGCAAGTGATGTGTTTTAACAAGAACGTTGACGTTATTTGGTATCAGTACAATCAGTAATGATTGTAAAAAGAAAAAAAACGTATAGTGTTACAAAACCTATACATTTTTACACTGAGAGTTTGTTTGTGATGCAGGTATGTTGTAAGTTTATGTTTATTGTTTGTTGTTTGTGTTTAGGTTGTGGACCATGCAGGCTCTACAGAGGAGGGAGCAGCACTTATATATGCTCAGTTAGAGAAGATTATCAAACAGGTATTTTTTCTTTCGGTTGTAATGACAACCGCAAATTGTGTTAAGTTGCTATTTGATGTACTGGCTTTTGTGGTTTCCGATATACTGTCCTTACTGAATTAGTAGCTTTACAGCCCAGATAATCTCTGTGCATGTTATTCTTTATATTGTGTTGATCATATTTTGATACATAATTGACATATTTAAATCCTCCAAAAAGTTTAGGTGTTTGTGTGACTGACAATAAGAGATGGTCTGAGGCAAAAGTGAACAATTCTCTCTCTCTCTCTCTCTCTCTCTCTCTCTCTCTCTCTCGCTCTTTCTCTCGCTCTCTGTTTTTGTTTGTGTATAGGAGTTGTTGGGTTTGGAGCTGGAGGACAGTGGAGTGGTGGAGGATAGAGAAGAAGTAGACTCTGGTGAAGTTCTGTGGGATCTACATGACGAACAGGAGCAGACTGAGGCTTATCAGCATATCTGTAGCTCTACAGCCAGCCTTAACTTTCAGAAGGTTCTTTCCACCATTGCTACTTACATGTCCTTGTGTATAACTGGTTCATGCTGCATGGTTTATCTTTTTCATTTCCCAAATGATTTAACTTCAGAATTCATGTTTCACCTTCACTTTGTGTGCAAATGTAAACATAGGATAGGTATCAGCTGATACTCAGTGTTGAGAAACCCTGATTGGACAACCCTGTGTGAAAAAAAAGATGGCCCAAATCTGTACAATAGCTTTTTACATTTCTTTTAGCAGCAGTAATTGCAAACAATTTTGGACCATTGGTTCTTTCAAAATTGCTTCAGCTAAGTGACATTTTTTACCTTTTAGCATGAACTGTTTTACAGACTGCCACAACATTTTAATTGGGTTTAAGGCAAAACTTTGACTAATTAGTTCTAGAAGCTCGCATTTTATGCATTGTGAGATGGACTTGCTTGCGTGTTTTTGAACCTCTGTCTTTTTAATGACCTGACAGCACTGATGCTTTAGTTTACAGATTACTTAGGTTTTTCAATTCTTTTGTCAGTACATTGATGCATTAAATGATATGGTGGCTGCTCCTCCCCCAACTCCTCCGCTGCTGGTTTCAGGAGGACCAGGATCAGGGAAATCTCTGCTACTTGCTAAATGGTATTTCGAGCTGCACAATTGGCACATACAGTATATATATAAATGCACTTTTTTAAGTTTAAGTTTGTAAGAGTTACTATGTATAAACCTTTTCTACATGTGTTTTGCAGGATAGAACTCCAGCAGAAACACTCCCCCAATACCCTGATTCTGTATCACTTTGTGGGTCGCCCTCTCTCCACCAGTGCAGAGCCTGTTCTTATCATCAAACGCCTCACTGTGAAGGTCTAACACATACCTGTATACACAACACATCTTAGTGCTATGTTTCACATATTTTAATTAATAGTATTAACAGTATTTTATCATTAAATCATTATTATTCCTTATAAAATGCATTCAGCATAATTATTTGTGGAACATTTATATATCCACCAGAAGTTGTTTCAGTGGTGAAGCTATTATGCACTGCTGAATCGCTGCTGATTGGTCTATAGCTCTTGCAGCATTTCTGGTCCATCTCTGGCCTGTCCATGGACCCGTGTAAAATCCTGGAGGAATTCCCCCGCTGGCTGGAGAGACTCTCTGCTCGTCACCATGGCAACATTGTCATTGTCATTGATTCCATCGACCAAATACAGGTTAGCTGGTGTTAAAATCCCATTAACTCTTAATAAAGCTTGGCAAATAAACAAATAAATACTCAATAAAGAAATTCTCAGTGCAGAATATGCAGCACTTTTTAATTACTTAATTACAAGAACCCTAGGCTCAGACCAACAGGTTCATTTTTTTTGTCTGAACTAATCAAATCTACTAGCTCTTTGGCCAGCTGAGCTTCTCAAGACTGATATTTTTTTATACATTAACTTACTGAACCAAAGAGACTGGTGTCTTTGATTCAAAACATCAAAAAGACATATGAAAGCAAGAAATATAAAAAGCTGTAAAAAATGGCTTTGGCTATGATACAGCTTAAATTAAGAATAAGTGTAAAATAAATAGGTTTATTTTAAGGAACTAATATATATTTAGCTGCCCAAAACTGGCCTTGGATCCTTGGAGAGGATCCAGTAATGGAAGCAAAACCTTTTCTTTGTGTTTAGTGAAATGTTGATACTTTATTTGCATTTGGATATATGTTGTATGATATGTACAGTGTATCACAAAAGTGAGTACATCCCTCACATGCAGATATTTAAGTATATCTTTTCATGGGACAACAATGAAAAGTAGTCTGTGTGCAGCTTATATTACAGTGTAAATCTATTCTTCCCTCAAAGTAACTCAATATACAGCCAATAATGTCTAAACCAGCGGCAACAAAAGTGAGTCCACCCCTCAGTGAATGTTCCTGAAGTGTCAATATTTTGTGTGGCGACCATTATTTTCCAGAACTGCCTTAACTCTCCTGGGCATGGAGTTTACCAGAGCCTCACAGGTTGCCACTGGAATGCTTTTCCACTCCTCCGTGATGACATGGAGCAGGCAGATGTTGTAGACTTTGCTCTCCTCCACCTTCCGCTTGAGGATGCCCCAAAGATGTTCTATTGGGTTTAGGTCTGGAGACATGCTTGGCCAGTCCATCATCTTGACCCTCAGCCTCTTCAATAAAGCAGTGGTTGTCTTAGAGGTGTGTTTGGGGTCATTATCATGCTGGCCTGTGACCAATGCTCTGCTTCAATATTTCAGTACACATTGGAGTTCATGTGTCCCTCAATGAAATGTAACTCCCCAACACCTGCTGCACTCATGCAGCCCCAGACCATGGCATTCCCACCACCATGCTTGACTGTAGACACGACACACTTATCTTTGTACTCCTCACCTGATCGCCGCCACACATGCTTGAGACCACCTGAACCAAACAAATTAATCTTGGACTTATCAGGCCATAGGACATGGTTCCAGTAATCCATGTCCTTTGTTGACATGTCTTCAGCAAACTATTTGCGGGCTTTCTTCTGTTGAGACTTCAGAAGAGGCCTCCTTCTGGGGTGACAGCCATGCAGACCAATGTGAAGTGTGCGGCGTATGGTCTGAGCACTGACAGGCTGACCCCCCACCTCTTCAGTCTCTGCAGCAATGCTGGCAGCACTCCTGTGTCTATCTTTCAGAGACAGCATTTGGATGTGATGCTGAGCATGTGCACTCAGCTTCTTTGGACGACCAGCACAAGGTCTGTTCTGAGTGGACCCTGTTCTTATAAAATGTTGGATGATCTTAGCCAATGTGCTGCAGCTCAGTTTCAGGGTGTTGGCAATCTTCTTGTAGCCTTGGCCATCTTCAGCGCATCTTCATCTTCAGCGCAACAATTCGTCTTTTAAGATCCTCAGAGAGTTCTTTGCCATGAGGTGCCATGTTTGAACTTTCAGTGACCAGAGAGAGTGTGAGAGCTGGACTACAAAACTGAACACACCTGCTCCCTAAGGACACCTGAGACCTAGTAACACATGACATTTTGGAGGGAAAATGACAAGCAGTGCTCAATTTGGACATTTACGGGTGTAGTCTCTTAGGGGTGGACTCACTTTTGTTGCCGCTGGTTTAGACATTATTGGCTGTATATTGAGTTATTTTGAGGGAAGGATAAATTTACACTGTTATATAAGTTGTACACAGACTACTTTTCATTGTGTCAAAGTGTCATTTTTTCAGTGTTGTCCCATGAAAAGATATTCTTAAATATCTGCAGAAATGTGATTTGTGTGAAATGTGAAATGTGATGTGTATCAAAAAATGTGACTTACTTTTGTGATACACTGTATGTGCTGTTCTGCTAATATATATTACTGTTTTACATGAAATGCTGCTAATCATTATCTTGTAACGTAGAATGCAGAACGACATATGAAGTGGCTGATTGATCCTCTTCCTGCTAACGTCAGAGTTTTGGTGTCAGTCAATGTGGAGACATGCCCACAGGCATGGAGGTATTTTATTCAAACATATATAAAAAAAGATATTAGGTGTAATGATTTATAAACACTAACCCTCAAGCATACAAACCTATTAAGTAAAAACGTAAGAGTAATAGTACAGATGAAGCATTTTCATACTCTCAATAGGCTGTGGCCCACATTGCACTTGGACCCTCTCAACCCTAGGGAAGTGAAAAGTGTCATCAGCACAGTGTGTGTGAACAGTGACACCAGACTCACAAAAGACCAGGTGTGTATGTGAACACATGTACATGCTTTAATAGGGTTTGTGTGAATTAAAGCAGCAATTCAAGCAAACATTCACATATGTTTCCCCATATGCTAAATGGAAATGTATCACTCTCCAATCATGGTGACTGCATGCTTCTATTACCTGTTAGCTACAATGTAAATTTTCCACACCTACACGTCTGTTATCCACATTCAGTCTCAAAAGTTGGAGAATGTTCTGCTTTTTACATTCCAAGTAACTTCAAACACATTCAGTGATGTTTGAGGACTGGATTCTGGTGTGTCATCAGTCCACTGACAATTTTTAAAGCAAGGTTTAAAGAAACCAAATACGTAAACTCTGTGAAAAGCCCAGCTGTCGGTCACTGCAGCTCATTGATAGCTCCTGTGATGCTGGCGTGCATGTGTGTGAGTTCGGAGCACAACTTGTTCAAACTATCATCAGATATTGGTCACATTACAAAGGTAGTGTGAACAGCCTAAAGAAAAGATCAGCTGGGCTGCTTTTTCTGTTGTTCTCAAATAAAACCACATCTACTTAATGGGCATTTATGTGTCTAAAGGGTAGTATCAGATTTTGCACTGTTACATACACACTACCAGCTGTAGTTCATTATTCCTGTAGTGTCTGACACATGCTATGTTTTTTTTTTTTTTTTTTTTTTTCCTCTGATACAGGAGAAGAAGTTGGAAAAACACTGCCGTTCAGCTTCCACCTGCAACGCTCTCTATGTCTCACTACTTGCTCGACTCCTCACACAGTGAGTCAAATCCAGAGCTTGTATGTTTTCATGAGCTATTTAGTCTTGATTCACTGTGCAAGTTGTTGGCTTAAATAACCATGAAACAGGGCTAACTGAAACCTTGTCCTACTTAGACTACAGTGCCAGAATGCTACTTTTCAGTGGGAAATTCAAAATTAAAATTAATACCATTGTAGCAGTTTTGTAGACACTACTGCCAGAAATACCATGTCATATTTAACTGCTGTTTTATTCCTTGTTTCTCAAAGAATCTTATTTTTGGTTTAGCTGTCAGTAAAGCCAAAAAATACAGAAAATTTAGGGGCATATGTGTGTGCATGAAATATCCATTTCAATTATTCTAGAAGTAACTGGAGATAGAAAATAAAATACTCAGAGCTCTCAACTTGGTTCTGGAAAAATTAATAGAAAGAGATGTCAGCCTTCAGTTAAACATCTATTTTGTCATAGTAATAATCTAATGAATCATAATCTAAAATAAAATAAATTCAATAAAAATAAATTGTGAGCTCAACATCATACTAGATTAGCAGTTTTTCACTAGACTCTTCACAAGTATTTACTAGATACTTCACCAAAAATAGTAAAAATCATGAAGACATCAATTTGTGGTCAGAAGTGTACATACACTTGTCATGGGAAAAGTGTAAAATATACATCTATAATAATAATAATAATAATAATAATAATAATAATAATAATAATAAAACAATACAGTGTCAGAATTATACATACAAGATCTAACCTGCATGCTATTTTCACACAGCAGGTAAAAGTGGCCAAAATTCATCATATGTGACCCAGATGTGTCAATTGCGTGGCAGTGTGAACAGCAAAAAACACTAACATTTTTAAAATTTGGTTCTTTAAACAAAAACATACCACAACCACTATGTGTGGATGTGGCTGCAGAATCAAAGGAAAATAAAAAGCTTAAAAGGAAAGTTTAAAGAAACCAAGAACACAAATCAAAGAAGTGACTGAATAAGATGCCCTTTTCTCAGTGACAAGCCCAGCCCTCACTTCAGCTCTGTGAAAATGAACCTCTGGGAGTAGATCTTCTGGGGATGCATGTTAGTTTGGATGTGCCATCTTTATGTCACATTGAAAAGGGAATGTGAATATCTTAAAGATTGCATTTGGTGGAAAAATCAGATTTAGGCCACTTTTCCTGCTGCGTGAAGGTAGCCCTGGGCAATAGATCATAAATATTTATATACCTTAAACCTGTTTAATTCAAGTCACTAAATGGCTTCATTTCATTGTGCCTGCTGTACAAGTTATCATCTGTGTGTGATTTGGTTATAAGAAACAAGGTGCATGGATCATTTGTGTGGAAGTGGTTTGGGTTCTGAAGGGATGAAGAAGTGGTAAAATTTGGAATTAGTTGTGATTGCTGGATGAGGAGGTACATGAATAGAATTACACTAGTTTGATTAACCATGTTCATTTCCTAAGTAAACAGTGAAGCAGGAAAGCAGGGTGTGTGAGTATTGGGGAAACAATTATATAATTATATAAAGACAAATAACATGGTGTGTACGAATCATGATCACTAACTAAATGTGAAGAGGCTTTGAGAAGACATTTTGGAATTAATAATCAATTATAAATGAAGGATAGAGATTTAATTAAGACTTTTGGCTGATAACTCTGCAACTTTAGAGCTTTGGGTTTTAGAAGTGTCCAGTTTGTTCTTGTAAAACAGCCAAATAAAATAGAATATATTTGAATTATTTTAGTCTAATTATTGTATGAATTTATTTTAAGAAAATATGGTTTCAATATGCTTATCAGCTCTAGATCTTCTTGGTCATTGGAGAGAACCCTACATCAGTGCATGTCATGCCAGGACACAGTGGCATTGTACAGGCTCTGCCTGAAGGTGGCACTAGATACACTTCACACTGACCGAGAAAGGAATGTCATGAAAGAGGTAGGCCCACTTACACAACTTTCAAATTCCATCTTCATTCTTTATTGTATGGTTTATTATCAGTAAAATAGTGACATGTGTCCTATATGTCCTAATGTTTTCATTCATTAATTCATTCAACTACTTTAAGTTGAACCCCTGTTCAGCTTGAATCATCCCTGTAGAGAAGCACTGCTGGTAGAATGAGACCATCTGGAGTACATGAACATGAACCTGTTGGCACCATGTTTAATGCCAGGTATGGGCTTGAGGGCTGTAAACCCCCCATGCACTGAGCGGGGGAGCAGTGGAACTGTTCTATGGAATGATGGTGCTCCATCTAATCCTTTAGGGAAGAGGTGGGGTGGTGATCAGATCATCCTGACCTCAGTAACACTCATCACTGAATGCAATCAAATCCTCAAATCAGTGTTCCAAAATGTAGTAGAAAGCCTTTGCAAGATAGTAGAGACAGTTAGACTCCAATACACTTGACTATGGAAGAAACAATGAATGAGCAGGTGTCCCAATACATTTGTCCATTTAGTATATATTATTTCTTTAGCATTAATTGTGCTTGGAATACATTAGTTATAATGACAATTCATATTTTATGTTTTTTGCTAACACATGAGAGACTGTAATTTATTAAAATGGACAATAATACATATACTGTCGTGACGTTAAGGTGGCACCTGCTACGTCTTTGAGGTATGCTGTGTGCTTTTGTTTAATTAATAGTGTGTTTAATTACACAGTGTTTTTCAACCCTCGTCTGAGAGGCCTTGTACACTTTTGTGAATTCACTACGTACACCCTGCAACTCTGAAAGGGCTTGCTAATTAGCTGATTATTTGAATCAGCTCTACAGGGATGCCTCCAAGACCAGGGTTGGTAAACACTAGTGTCATACAGTGTCTTAAACCATATGTGGGTGTGTGTGTTCCTTCTTCTGCAGTTATTGTGCCTGATATGTGCCAGTCATAATGGAATTAGCGAAACGGAAGTTTTGGAGATGTTTCCAGAACTAAGTTTCCCTGCCCTCTCTTCTTTGCTCTGCAGTCTTCACAGGCTGCTCATTATCACCTTTGGCTGTGGACTCGTATGCTTCCAGCATCTGCAGGTTCTGTGCTTTTCTGTAGCTTTGTGACAAAGATTATTTGTGACATTCATTTGTGATATTGAACATTAACATCAAATCTGACTACAAAATATATATGAGAATAAAATCATTCTGATTTCCAGAAGGAATGAAGCTAATTATGGCACATATCTTTGAAATTTAAGGCAAGGTTATTTTTTACTTCTCTCTTTTACAGAAAAACTACAAGAATATTTCAATTGTTGTTGAGAATTTTTTCTTTCTTGCAAAAGACTTTTAGTTTTGTAGGGTATCTTGCTGCACAGCTCTTCTGAGGTCTACCCACAGATTTTTAATAATGTTTAGGTTGGTGGATTGTGGTGTGATTATAGATTTTATTTCCCAGATATATATTTATGCAGACGTTAACATAACAGTGCACCACAAAAGTTTCAACCTTTTACAGACAAATTGTGTTTTTAAATTTACCTTCCTGTCAATAGAGAAATTCTCTTGAAATGTTTTCTCAGTCTTCCAGACCTCAACCTCCATTCCTGTTAACTACAGTGCAAACTTAGGAAATGATTATTAATTAATAAATATTAAAGCCTTAATTACATATTACATATTTTCACAGCCTTAAAAGAACAAAATCACAATAAATAGATTTAATTGTTGTAAACATTATGATAATGTACAGGTACATCTCAGTAAATTACAATATCATTGAAAATATTTCAGTAATTCAATTCAGAAAGTGAAACTCATATATTCACTCATTACACACAGAGTGATCCATTTCACTCAATTATGTGAATATTGTGAAAAGGTTACATTTTGTTGACTCATGGCATCACACTCTAATCAACACAAAACCTGCAATGGTTTCCTAAGTCCCTCAGTCTGGTTCAGTAGGCAACACAATCATAGTGCTGACTTGACAGTTGTCCAGAAGACAGTCATTGAAACCCTCCACTAAGAGGGTAAGCCACAAAAGTCATTGCTAAAGAAACTGGTTGTTCACAGTGTGTTGTACCCAAGCATATAAATGGAAAGTTGAGTGGAAGGAAAAAGTGTGAAGCAAGCAACAGGGAAACCGCAGCCTTGAAAGGATCAAGAAAAGCTGATTCAAGAATGTGGGGGAAATTAAAACAAGGAGTGGACTGCTGCTGGAGTCAGTGCTTCAAGAGCCACCACACACAGATGTATCCATTACATGGGCTACAATTGTTGTATTCCTTGTGTCCAGCAACTCATGACCCAGAAGTATCTTACCTGGGCCATGGAGAAAAAGGACTGGACTGTTGCTCATTGGTCTAAAGTCTTTCATCTTTTCAGATGAAAGTAAATGTTTCATTTCATTTCAAGGTCTCAGAGTCTGGAAGAAGAGTGCAGAGGCACACAATCGAAGCTGCTTGAGGTCTAGTGTGAAGTAACAGCCTGCTTGTGTTGGCCCATTGTTTTATATCAAGTCTAAAGTCAGCACAGCTGTATTCCAGGACATTTTAGAGCACATTATGCTCTACATTTATGTATTAAAAATCATTTTTAATTGGTCTTATATAATATTCTAATTCTGAGATACTGATTTTGGGTTTTCATTGGCTGTAGGCCATAATCAACATTAATAATAAATGCTTGGAGTAGATTGCTCTGTGTGTAAGGAATCTATATAATATGAGTTTCACTTTGAATTTAATTATTGAAATAACTTTGCAATGATATTCAAATTTACTGAGATGCATCCGTATAGTAATAGTGGGCGGGGTCCACAGAAATTCTCTATAAATACAGTACAACTGTCTGCAGAAAATGTTGGTGTGACACAACAGATAACACCACCATCAAGCCACAACACCATGTGAGAGACTGGGGTTCAGTTCCCAAACTTAGCAACTATGATACACCAATAAGAGTCCTTGGGCAAGACTCCTAACACCACCCTGGCCCACCTCTGTAATGTGAGTAACATTGTAAGTCGTTCTGGATAAGAGCATCAGCCAAATGACATAAATGTAAATGTAGATATTCTTACAAAATCGAAAACATGGAAGCATCAAAATCAGATTGTTTAATTTTATAATAATTAAAGCACTTTCCACACAAACTATCATACTCATCCCTTGCCAATTGCATCATGTAGTATGGCAAGATTATTGTTATTAATATTGTATTTTAATGGCTATATTGCTAGATGTTTGTGGGTTTATTGGCTCTTTACAAGTTTCTCAACTACTTTTCATGATTTCTAAATATGTTTAATTAAAATTAAGCTTATTTGGAACGGAGGCATGTTTACAGGGTATAAAATGGACTTTTTAAAAACAGTCAGACATTTAAAAATGTATATCTGTTGTACTTTGCTCTATGGTCTTGCTTACCATATATATTGTTTAGCCAAAACACACAATACACAACATCCTATCTCCAAGCAAAAAGCAAGCAAGCAAAACTTGCAACTCACAGTATTTAATGGATTTGCAACAAACCACAGGGCACCTTTAGATATCTTGTAGTCAATATGTCAGAATATCTGAGCTGTTTTGCCAGTACCAGTAGAACAAATAGCATATTAGTCATAATTTTTTGGCTCTTTAAATTTAAGATTTTTTCCCCACTTCTATAAGCTGGCCAGAGTCATTTCAGAGAAGTGCATAGCAGATGCCACAAAAACTTCAGGATAAAAATATCTAAATATGTCAGCAATAAATGAGTCAGAGCTGTTGTTATTTTTATTTACTTCCACTTCCTTTCCACATAATCAGTTTCAACATCTTATTCTGTACTGCAGAAATAAAGTTAAATGGAACTGATATAGACCTTTACGTCTGAGAGTTGGAATTATGTTTGCATGTTCACACGCTCAGAGTGACAGTGTTGAAGCTTGTCTGTATGTTTGGTTTTACTTCCTTTATACTGTATACATCAACAGCAAACTTTTGTTTCCTTTTTTAATATACAAAATACATACGTATACATATTATGACACACTTTCTTTAAATTATGCTTTTAATATAAGCGTAATAATTTACAGTTAACATGCTACATAATCAGTTTGAAAATCATGTTCATTCTCCTACTGACTAACAGGGAGAATAGCACCTCTATTCAGCTACATTAGGCTACATACATGGTTGGCCAAGCTGAAACAGTCAGATCAACACTTGTGAAAACTGTGTAACACTGTGTAACCTGTCATATTCATATAATATGACTAAATTCGTATTCTGCAAAGTGCTAATTACTGTAGGTAGGGCTGATGAGTCGATAATTTAATTATGTTCTGTCTGCAGGCCTGTGACGCTGTAATGCAGGAGTTTCTTGACGGAGGAAGATGTTGCACGTTGTACAGAGAAAAAGTCATTCGCTATTTCAGCCAGCAGCTCAGGTCAGCACTTCATTGTATGCAAATTCTCTTCTTACACTTACTGTCATCTTGCTGAACTTAATAAGGTTGACAAGCCATGTTTACAAGACATACAGTTAACTGAAATCCTAACTGAAAGTATGTCCTGACAGTCAGGGACATCACATTGTTCTTCCTCCCATCTTCATACACACGTAATTTCACGTGAATATCTATGAGTTCAAGTGTTATAAGGTTGAAAGGACATAAATAAATATGTTTTTGGTCCTGACACCACAACCATGATAGATTTAAAAACCTTTTTCCTAAACAGAATGCCTGGACTGTAGGAATAATAAGAAATGTTCATTTTTAAAAGAAAAAGGTTTAAATTAGTATTAATAAGAGTGTGTGTGTGTGTGTGTGTGTGTGTGTGTGTGTGTGTGTGTGTGTGAATGTGTTTGTTTTCCCAGTGAGAACAGAGTGACGTGGCGAGTTGCAGATGAGTTACCATGGTTACTGCAGCAACAGGACGACAAGAGTAAATTACAGCTCAGTCTACTCAACCTGTTTGTCTCACAGAATCTTTACAAGAGGTGCCACTTTCTAATCTCATTTATCTGCCTGTCCATCCATCTATTACCTCTTTTTTCCTATTGTTGTAATTTTGTTTGCAGAATAGTTAATCATTTTAAGGTGTAGTTTACTGATTTAGGGGACTGATTTACACATTAGTAGTGAAATTTGTTTTATCTTAATAAATTCTTTAATTTGACTGGTTTTGATCAGTAGCTACTGGGAGTTCTTTGATGATGGTTAATTTAACCATTTGTTGAGTTAAAGAGCCAGATATTTTTATTGTGTATTTGATGATGTGCTATGTGTGTTTTTGTAGGGGTCATTTCTCAGTGCTCCTGACCTACTGGCAGTTTGTTGGAAAGGATAAGGTGTCTATGGCGGCACAATATTTTGAAGCTCTGAAGGAGTTTGAGGGGAGTTGTGAGAGTGAAGAGAGCATGAGTAGACTCGCCAACCTGTATGAGACCCTAGGCAGATTTTTGAAAGACCTGGGTCTGCTCAGTCAGGTATATATGCGCACATGCAGACACACATGCACACATTCATTTTCATTTGAAAATGAATTTCATAAGAATTGGCCAATAATATTTTAATACACAGCACTATGATATTACACACATTTTAATTCAAACATCAGAACACATAAAATTTTAGGAAAATCGATATATCTGTACTGACGTCTTAGGCCAGGGCATTAAAAGTATTCAGGGTATATTTTGGATAAAAATGATTGTGCAAAAATAAAATGATTGTGTTAAAAGTGAAAGCTTTAAACCAATGCTTGATCTGCACACTACATAGCAAAGTGCACCACTTACTTTGTAGATAGGGACAGGAAATAAATCCCTCTATTGAAATGGGGCAACTCAACACAGGATTAAAACTATGCGTTAATGTGTCCAAGTTTCAACCATCTTGCTGATGATCTAAGGTTATGCTGAAGAATTTTGAGGATATATTCCATTTTCCTTATTCCATCCACTTTGTTCAATGTACCACTGACCCAATGGATTTTTAACCCAACCCATGATGCTATCTCTAATCGGCTTCACAATATACTGAATATATTGCAATATTCTCGGGGAGTGTGTCTCACCTTTATTTGTCCAAACATACGTTTGGTAATTGTGGCCAAAACAATAAATCCTCTTTCCTCCAGAACACTGTGTCAGCTTTAATTGGGCTAGAAAACATTAGACATTGACAGTGGTGTCCCAGCACCTTCCTGTTCATGTCAGGCCTGTAATTTTTGGGTTGTTTGATCTAAACGACAGTTTATGCTGAGATTGACAGTTTTGTTTTGTCTTTGATTATTTTGTATTTTCCACCATTATCAGCCCTTTCTAAAATTCTAATTTACAACTTAGAAATATACTTTTGAAATTTTGCAAATGTATATAATTTTAAATCAATTATGATAATCAATAATAATGCATATGATACTGAAATATACCTTTTGTAAAGAGTTCATACACAATGTTAATTGTGGGTGTTTGTGTGTTTGTTTCTCCAGGCAGTAGCCCCCTTGCAACGTTCTCTAGAGATCCGTGAGACAGCTTTAGATCCAGACCACCCCAGCGTGGCTCAGTCTCTGCATCAGCTTGCTGGGGTGTACGTCCACTGGAGGAAGTTTGGTAACGCTGAACAGCTATACAAACAGGCTCTAGAAATCAGTGAGAATGCTTATGGTGCCGAGCACTGCAGCGTAGCTCGAGAACTCGACTCCCTTTCACTTCTTTACCAGAAACAAAACAAGTATGCCTGCTGCTCAGAACCTTGATCAACACAGAGTTGTTCTGATGTATTTTGTTTTCTGACATTTGCTGGTAATGGATTAAATCGAACTTTTATTAATAGGTATGAGCAGGCTGAGAAGCTCCGGAAGAGGTCTGTGAAGATTAGACAGAAAATGGCTCGACAAAAAGGCCACATGGTGCGTGCAGAAGAGTGATTTTATTAGTTTTAGGGGGGCACTGATATGGGGTCACAACTTTGTTGTGTGTAAAACTGTACATTTGTAGAATAGTCATTTACAAAAATATCGATATAGTGAAGTGTTGTAATGGAATACTTTGAAGTGTTATAATGGACCATAACTTACAAGTAAATTCTGATAGCAGTAATCAAAAAACATAACATTAAATCGAGTTGTTTTTGCCAGTTTATTTGTTGCATGCATATGTAATTGTGAATTTTTTTGTTTCTTTATAGTACGGCTTTACTCTGCTGCGTCGACGGGCACTACAGCTGGAAGAGTTGACTCTTGGCAAAGACACAACTGACTGCGCCAAAACGCTCAATGAGCTGGGAGTACTCTACTACCTCCAAAACAACTTAGAGTCAGTTGCTTCTTAATCACCAAATGCTTTACTGCACCAACACTAGTTTTTCTAACTTGATCACATCCCAAACAAATTGGCAATTTGATATTCATCTGTTAAAACTTCGAGTGTACAATGATATGTATATATGGTTTTTAATACAACACATAGCATCTGACATTATACTGTATTGTAATGCCATCCAGATGTGGCTCATAGCTTGAGCCTGATACTTCCTGTTGTGGAATATAATATTTAAAACTGGAAGTTGTGGAAAAAGTGGAACAAATGCTTGTTGTCTAGCACTGTAATGGAAATATTCAGTGTGGGCCACTTACATTTTACAGACATGGTGGGGGAAAATCAGCCTGTTATTAATGGTTATCAAGTTCCCATTCTTAAAGGACCCACTTTTTTGTAGCTTTTTTGTAGCTTTTGTATGTTCCCTTGATGACACTTCCCTTCAACCACATTCAGTTGTTATGTAACCCCTCATAGATTTTTATAGTCATAAACAAGTATATGTTCTTATAGTTAAACCATTACTAGCTCTCCTTTTGAAGACTTAAAATGCTTTTGTCTTCAGTTCAGTTCCATTTAATTCAATCAAGTACACACATACAGTGTAGCAAACAGACCCTTAATTTTTCTCTTCTTCGTAACATACTTTGAAAATGCAAAAGTGCAAAGACAGATATTTGACCTAAAACTTCATCAGATTTTCACTCAAAATGTAGATAAGGAGAACCAAATCAAACCAATGAGACAAAAATATTACAATTAAATTTTAGGCATAGACGAATAACATTTTGCATTGTTAAAACAAAACAAAACAGTGCTTCCAGGGATCTAGCATCTGACAACAGTCTATGCATTACTATTGTACAAATATGGAACATTGCAGTCCCAATCAAAGACTGATCAAGTAGCTCCTTTTCATTGCTGAGGGCTCTGATATCTCTCTCCACAAATGTATTTAATGGTTAGAAGAACTGTTCTAAGTTGCTCTGACTACCCAAACACAGTGCATCTGGAAAGTGTTCAGCAAGGAACTTTCAAGGAATTTGCCAACCTTGTCACCTCTTTCTTTGCTCTTCCATAATGAAATAAGTCTGTAGTTCAAACACAGGTTCCTAAAGTCAGTAGTTAACTCTTAATCTTGCAAATATTGTCTGTTCCTATAGTAACTTGTTATGCAGTGTCAGAGGCCTTTGTAAGCCTTTCATGATACCTGAAACAAACCTCAGTTGAACAGCAAGTATTCATTCAAACGATTTCTGAGGCGAAATGATTTATAAACTTCCTGCCGAACTAACATATTTAGGGTATTTAACAACTGACCATGGATTGATTTAGATAGTTTGTGACATGCAAATTGATAGACTTAAATTTCAGCTACATTACCCATGTTGTTTGAGTGGTAACCTAAAGAAGGTCAAAATTAGAAGGTTAAATTGTATAAATATGAAAATTGTTGTGCAGTCTGAAAACGTCCAGTCTATTTAAAGTAGTGTACTCATTGACAGAGAACTGTAAGTGAACATACAGTATTGAACTGCCTGTGGCTGGTATATTTTGTTTTTCAGTGCAGCAAAGGTGTTTTTGACACGCTCCCTGGAGATGCGTCAGCGAGTGCTGGGTGCAGATCACCCAGACTGTGCTCAGTCTCTGAACAACCTTGCCGCCCTTCACTGTGAGAGGAGGGATTATGAGAGTGCTGAGCAGCTGTACGAGAGAGCACTAGACATCCGCAAACGAGCACTCGCTCCTGACCATCCCTCTCTGGCCTACACCCTCAAACACCTTGCTATGCTCTACAAACGCAGGGTAGTTTTTCACGCTGTGAATTTTATTGCAGATGTTTGTGGTCTAAGAGAACATACTTCATTCCATTTTTCCTTTGTCCACTCCAAAGATAATTACAAAATTTCATGCTAATGATGTATGTTACATTAACACAATAACTGTCTTATTTACTTAATTGCCTAATTACTTTCTGTTCTTTTAACAATTTTTCTGAAATCCTTGTGGGGTAGACTCTCGGGAGGAATTTGTTCCTCCTCACATTTGTTTATTCTGTATTTCAAAAAAGATTTCACCAAAACAAGTGTGGCAGATATCCATCGTTTTTAAAGATTGTACAATTCAGTAATAGAATTACACATCAATTCCTGTAGAGGGCAGATAGAGCACTTGTCTTGTGGCATTTCCTGTTTCTATTGACTAGCTTAAGTGATGCTTGCATGAAGATTTCATTTAAGCTTGAATTATATATAGCTTGTTTATGGTCTGTATACAACCTCAGTGAATTAAGCAATTAATATGTCAGTAACTGACATACTTTCAGCTTAAATTCAAATAAATAAATAGCCTTAATGGTTATTGAAGTGTTTTGGTTTAACCTCTTTGAATTAAGGCTAAAAGGTACAAATTACAATGAATATATCTTAATATGACCCAGATTATACAAACATCAATTTATTAACTAAACCAGTTAACTTAATGCCATTTTATTAAAATATAAAGTAACCATCCTGGTTACTAAAGTTGCTATTAATGCACTGTGGGAGTAGCAGTGTTTAACTATATAATTTAAATGGAAAATGAAGTACTAAAGATTATACTGTGTGTGTGTGTTTCCATCTGTCCATGCATGCTTGCGTGTGTAGGGGAAGTTGGAGAAGGCAGTGCCTCTGTATGAGCTGGCACTAGAGATCAGAGAGAAGAGCTTTGGGCCCAAACATCCCAGTGTGGCTACAGCGCTGGTTAACCTTGCTGTGCTTTATTGCCAAATGGTAAGAAATAAAACCACAACCAGCACCATATTAGGCACCATTTCTCTATTCACTGTACAATGGATATTCAACGGCCAAGTGCTTCATTCATGATTCAGTGACAATCTTGTCTTCTAGGTCTATTCATTTATGCATCTTTCAAATGCTGTCATGCAAAACTGACAACTTTTCAAGAGAAGATTTTATTCCTATATATTATGAAGAATTTCTATTGGTCCTTTCATCAATATATTTTAACAGCATGTAAAAACACAAACAACTGCTAGATTCACACTATGTTAAAGAATGACACCTTCAAGGGTTCTTTATTAAAGGCACTATCAAATGGTTCTTTGTCTTAAACTTTGGTGTTTATAAGGGAGCTTGATGAAGTTAATAAACCTGTAATGAACTGTAATATTCTTTCATATCAGTATCATATTGCATTGAGTGTGAGGTCCCATCCACACATATCCAGATATTTTTAAAACCTAGGTTTATCTCCATCTTTAGCGAAGATTTTGGAACATAAAACAGCCCTGCAGGGATGTGAATACTCAGGAAATTTGATGTTGCACTCATGAAGAACACGTGTAACAGACAAAGTAGACCTAAATACACCCCGTAGCAGGATTTTCTAATAAGATCACAGATACTAGTGTGTGTTGTTCAAACAGCTGCAACCAAAAACATTGTGCATGTTAGCATTGTGATGCCAAAAGGCTGCACATGAAAAACAGCATTTTTATAAACCTACATTTGTTTTCACCTAAAACAATGTGTGCAGCTTTTTGAAAAAAATATTTGCATATGTGTGGACTGGTCCTTAGAATCACATAGTAGTGAGATGTTATTTACAGAATTTACAGAACTCATTATTTGATTATGAAAGTGTTAGAAGTCAACAGATTTTCTGTAAATTGTTGCTCTATGGTGACCAGCATTAATGTACAGATGTGGCAGAAAAAGATTTGATTGAAAAGCACTGCAAGACTACTTTTATGTTGTTGGCCTAGTGTTTGTATGTTTTTATATGTGTGTATTATAGAAGAAGCACAGTGAGGCCTTACCACTATATGAGCAAGCTCTCAAAGTGTATGAAGACAGCCTTGGCCGTCTGCACCCTCGAGTGGGAGAGACGCTCAAGAACCTGGCAGTACTCAGGTTTGCCTCATTTCATCTGACCTTTAGTAACAAGAGTCCATTTCCACTATTGACGTAGCATTAGGTAGCATTTGTACCTTAAAATAACATTGTAAAACATACAATTCTGTAATATTACTTTACCAACTCAGTCCAGATTCTTCTTTCACTTTCAGTGATGGTTATGTATTTCTCATCTTTTACAGAAATGCATGTAAACAGTTAAGTGTCTTTCTTGAGGGGTTACAAGGTACAAATTCCATTTTCTGATTGTATTGGGATGCCAGGAACAAGAGCTACAGATATATATATATATATATATATATATATATATATATATATATATATATATATAAATAATTAATTATATATATAGACTGGAGTATGACTCACTACATTTTGATACAGATGAATGTAGTATTGGCAGAAAAGGCTGGATCAGATCTCACGGGGAGAAAAAAATTTGGTCCAACAAACCCCATCTGATATTGCACTTGCTCACACTGTCATTCCTGTTTAAATTAGATCAAAGACAAAATATCAAGATATCCGCATTGGTTAATGCTCTAGATATAATCAAATGTTTCCTCCTCTCATGTTTCCTTCATGTATCTCTCCTGAAGTTATGAGGAAGGGGATTTTGAGAAGGCTGCTGAGTTGTACAAACGAGCCATGGAGATAAAGGAGGCGGAGCCATCTCTGGTTTGCGGGAAAGCCCCCTCCCGTCATTCATCCAGTGGAGACACCTTCAGCCTGAGGAGCCCCGCCCCCCTACCTCACACCCCTAGATGATCTGTTTGATAGAACTACTTAATACAGTCCAAATGGCTACTGATGTGCACTGACCAAGGCAAATCAGTCAGGGTTTGTTCACTATGCTTAAGCATGTGATGAATGTTGAACTCACCATTTGGTCACCTACCTTTAAAACAACTACCATGTATGTACTTCCACTCACTGATCACTTTGAGCCCACCTACCTAATGCATAGGGCCACTATAGGACAAATCAGTATTACATCACAATTGCAATTAACTTCTGGGTGGATATTTTTAGCTCTGCTCTGATGCAACAGGATGTTGTACTAATGGTGATTAAAATCTAGTTTGACCAAGATAAAAACAGAACACTTTCAGGGATTTATGAGCAAAATAATTGTAAACAATGAGAGAGCAAGTAACTATTCAAAAGTAACTTTTCAAAATTTAACAAAATAGATGCTTTTTACATTGTTGTTGATATTAGCAAACCTGATGTTTATACTTTCCCTCACTGGGTTCAACAGTACAGCAGTTCAGCTTTAGGTAGCTGAAAAATGGAAAACACTTAAATCAACCTAATCCTTTCAGTATCAGAGTATGATCAGCACTACAGCCCCAAATACAGCATTTATTTTTGCAACTGTTATATGGTATCCACAATCATACATATGAAGAAATGCCTGGACTTGCAGCTTTCACAGCACACTTTATTCCTCAGGTTATGAGTATGCAGGTTTTCAACCCAGAAGTACTGCCAACCTGTATGCTTACAATCTTTCTGCTATGATGCATACTATCTGTTGCCACACGATTAATCAGGTGACATTGGTTAGTTGCTAACCATAGGGCCACCGTTGACCAGTTAGCATTTGGGATCTCAAGTCGTGGTAGTTGCAGATGGATAAGAAGTAGGGTTCTGTTCTACCACACTGAAATATCAAGCCAATAGCAGCTTTGTGGTCAGAAATATAGAGTTGCTATCACTAACACAATCTGGGCATCAACTGAAGAGCTAAAGTCTCTCACACCAGCAAGATAGCTTTGGCATCTAGAGGTTTCTAATAACATGGCCATTGGCATAGTACATGTTTAGTGTCTGCCTTCTAAAACACGATCCAGTTTCTCAAAAGCATCTTAGCTTTAAGACCATCTTAACTGGTAGAGAGTGTTCAAATCACCTGATGCTTTAAGAATTGTCCTTGTACTACAATGCTTTTAGGAAACCCAACTCTTATCATTTTGGTCCTATTTTCTGCTGTTGACAACAGTCTGCTATGGTATTAGCAGTATGGTTAAGGTGTTATGTTTGCCTTGTTAAACAGACATGGGCTCTTATGAGTCTTCTAAAAGACTAAATACAAATGTGAATATTAATCAGCCTTAAAATTACAGGACATTTCTAATCAAATCAAAATCAAATACATTAATTTGTATAGTGCATTTTACAAGTGATGTTATCACATAGCAGCTTTACAGAAATAAAAAAAAAAGATGAAAACAAACAAAGGATGAAGACATAAACCCTCTTAATGCTTACAGCATGTCAAACAGTTTTGGGAGAAATCTGAAAGATTGATCTTAACTTGGTTGCTGTGGCTAGAACTTTACCATGCTAGAAATACAAAAGATGGCTAAGAGCAGCTGTCTAAAGCCACTATGATCCAAGGATTGCAGGTTCGAATCTCGGGTCGTAATCATCCAATATCCTGACCTCACTAATAGTATTGTTGCTGAATGCAATCCAATCCTCACAGCAATGCTTCAAAATCTTAATAGAAAGCAATCCCTGGACAGTAGAGACAGTTAATCCAACAAAAGCAGGATATAATTTTTAAATAACCTTTCAAAAACATTTCACTAATACGTTCCAAAAAGCTTTCAATGAGAGTGATGGAGGCCATCATTTGGCAAAGAAAATATTACAAACCTAACAGAGAATGAAGAAACTTTAGAATTGGCCAAATCAAAATTTGTTACATTCTTAAAAGCAAGGGTGTAGAATTAGCATGGACGGAAGTATTGTGTCTACACCAATATCCAATGACTATTGAATTGTACTGACCAATAATTTGATAACCTCAAAAAAAAACAAAAAAAACAACAAAAAAAAACGATTTGTCAATGTCTCATTAACCTAGAGGTGCAGAAAAAGTTACAGCACATTCAGAGGCCTGCCTCCCCGTAACACACGTGGTCAGTGTGATTGGCTTTGCCTTTCCCTGCTGTCATTGAGACTCTGTAGCTCTGCTTGGTTGATAGCACTGCCAAAACTGGAAGGAAAGCTTTCCAGCAGGGGTGCCAGGTTTGTGGTTTTGCCGTCAAATTGGGGTTGTTTGAAAATGCAGTCATGGGTGAAAAAAGGTGCGTTTTTTTTTGGGCTACTTTCACTAATTTACCCTGGCCAACAAAATGCTTTCATTACAAACGGTACACAAATGAAAATGAAATTAATTTTTTTTAGTGTTACTGACATGGTGTTAAATGAGAGTTTGGAAAGGAGGAGTCCTAACTGAAGAACAGACAACAATAAATAGTAAACAGACAAAATTGTCCAATAGTTCAAAATAGCTCTTCGTGTGACCTGAAATTCTAATGACCAGGAATTCAGAAATGTTCAGGAAATGGAAAGAAAAAATGTTAACCAACAAAGAGGATTGAAAGATAAAAGAGAATACAGGAGAGGAAAGAACAGAAACAAGTCAAATACAGTTTTTAGTCTTAATTATGTTATTATTAAACGTTTTGACTCGGATGTGATATTACTGTAAACGATAAAAATATTCTAATATTAAAAAGATAATGAAAACTTTGACACTAAACAAAATGCTTAACAAGAATTATTTTTATAAAAATAAAAACAAAATTAGACTGGCAGCAGATTTATGTCCTACTCGGGTAGTTCTTATGAAATTTATAGTGTTGATGTTTTTTTCAGGTGCCTGCGAGACCTTAGATTTTGGCCTTCATTCAGGTTCTGTAGGGTGGGTTTTGGGCTGGATTTATTTCTGCACCTGGCAACCCTGATCTCCAGTCATATGCGAGTGAGGAAATAGGGCAACAAAAGGAGCTATTCTTTAAAGAAATGTATAAGTCATTTAAAGTCAAGTTTGCTAATGAAATTTATGCATTTATGAAATGAATCCATAAATGCATAAATGAACAATGACCCAAAACGTAGTGAAAGCTTCTGAACAGCATGGTAAAGGCGAAAAATTGATTGTCGTTAAATAGCTTTGTCACCTGAGCTCAACCCAACTGAGCATATTTTTCATTTACTGAGGACAAAAGTAAGGTAGATAGACCCAGAAAACAGTAGTAAATGAAGGTGGCTACTAGACAGGCCTGGCAAAGGATCCATAACATTGTGGTGAATATACAGATACGTCCAATTACTTGATGGTGTCCCATGAGAATGTCTGTCAGGAGATGTATTTGTTATGTATCATTTCCATTGGTTTTCCATTGCTTTACAGATCATATATTGGCCTTATACCGCCATTCATGTAGACCTGTTTGTTTTTTTGTTGTTGTTGTTGTTTTTGTTTTTTGTTTTTTTTTTTGGGGGGGTTGCATGTTTTTTTGCATGTTTTCAGACATTCTCACACATTTTGAGTATATAGAAGTATCTCAATTTCAGTTTTTTAAAATTTTCATGTCATCGACCCTCTCATAGCAAATTGCCAAAGCTGTCTTCTTACTACATGCTTTGTATATTTCATTTTTTTAGTGAATAGTTAGTATTTCAAAGTTATTTGAAGTTTTTGCCATGATGATTTATGTAAAGGTGTTTTACAGATTACTTTAATCACTTTTTATTTTTTTAATTTCAAATGTTTAATTTAATCTGATTTGTCAATATTTTGGAAATAACTCCATTATTGAGGTCCAGCGTGGTTTGATGTGAAACCACCAACACCGTTAATAGAACTGGGAAATATTCTCTGAAAACACCAAATCTCTTACAGATTACTTTGTGTTAAACTGATTTAAACACAAACAACAATTTACACATAAAATTGGTGTATTTTCATTCTTTATCTTATATTGAAGTTATACACACTGAAATGTAAAAGTTCATGGAACAGCATTACGTAAATTGATTATGAAGCAGTTACCTCAGGGCACAGCTCAGGAACCGTGTTTAGGTGGACAAGTGAACCCAAACCATGCCATGAGAGTCGCTATCATTAAGTACCCATGGGCAGCCGCTGTGCTGTCCACTATGGGTGGTAATGCATTCTATGACCTATTCCTGGTACACACATGGCACTGAACGTTGGCCAGTGTTCAGCCTCACTCACAAGATAACCTCTCACAAGTTATACAGGTTTTCAAGCTGTTCTAAGGTAACTCACTTCTTATTCAGTTTATAAGAAAAATGCTGTCCCGTGACTCTTGGCATGTCAGTGTATTTATGGTCATCAAATGTAAAGCATTAATGGATAAAAAAAAAAAAACAGGTTACAAATTCTGTCTGATAACTTCATTGCATCTTTGATCCAGATTTTTAGTGTATATTCTAAAATTAGTTTTGTCTCTACAAAAAAGTTAATTTTTCACCCATCACTACCATTGTATTATATTTTGTCACTTTATTATCTCCTCTGCAATACAATTATATGTAGCCCATATAAAATTCCATTCATACTTGTAGTGCAGATCTGTGTTTGACCACCTTTGAACGTGGTTTGAGAGATCCAGTCTTGATCTCCTCACAATGCATCCTGGGTATATTCATATGTTTAAATCTCAATTCATAATACTTCCTTCTATTTTTTGACAGGGATATTTATTGACAACTTATAAAGTGCTCAGAACAGCTCATTAGTCTGAATGGTTTGTGACTACATAGCTCCTTTAAAACATACCAAATAATACAGATTCAACAAGTTTCAGTTATTTGGGGAACTCTGCTGAGAAAACTGAACTATTTTAGTGTTATTTGCATTGTGAACATTGTCTTTCACATATCTTGTAAACTTTTTTATACCAAATGCTGTGTCTAAAATGTACGAACTTGATACAATTAACACAGATACATTAAGTGTGAAACTATTGTCATCATATGTGTTGTCTGTTACTGTTGCCGCACTTTGTTACTGTTTCTGCACATTGTTGCACAGCAATCTATTCACATGTACAGTGTAACATGATATATGTACTATATTTACATATTTCATGTAAATACAATAAAATTAAAGTACTCAGGTAATTGTTTTTACTGACTGTTACCGTGTATGAAAACAGTAAGAATTCACTTTATAGTAGGCTAGTAATTCTGTATTGGGAGCTGTTATTTGTTATTGGTAATCTGTTATTTGTCTATATGCAGTGCTGGTTATTGTGACCAACAGTTTCAAAACATAGTGTTTGTGTAGATCTACATGTTTAATATTGCCTTACAATTGTTTGAACAGATGCTCATGGTACCTTTAGTTAGACTCTTCCTAAGCAGGAACCAGACTTCTGGGGGTCCACAGTAGAGGACATACATGTGATGAGACTGGGCATGCTGTTCCCATAAATAAATAATTTATTGATCATGAACAGCTATTTTTTTTTAAAGCGCTTTCAGTAAATGAAGTTGCAGACAGAGCTGAGGTTCAGGTTATAAGAGGTGGTGAAATAAGTCCATACAAGCACTTGCAAATATCTCCCCTTGCTTTATGTTGATTACAGTGACTGTTATACAGTAGTCTAATTAAAGAAGGAAAACAATGAAATGTCTCTTAATACACATTTTCAATTTCGGTGACTTCTGGAATCAAGACCACCTATATACACTCTAGACCAGGGGTTAGTAAGCCTCCTAGAGAGCAGACTTTGTATCCAACCTTGATCTATCTTATTACAGCCTTCATAAATCTAGAAGAGCTTCATAAGTCTAAAAGACTGCGTGAATGGGACATGTTAGATGTGGAGTTTCATGAATGTACCTTCCTAGGAAGAGGGTTGGTGAGCCCTGCTCTAGACAGACACTAGATATTACAAAACAAATGTCATGATGCCCTTAAAAAACGAAGGTGTGTGATAGTTGCAACAGTTATGACTTTATAGTCATTATTCCTTTACTCTGGTGGTGGTAAACCAAATTGGGAACCAATGTGAATGTGTCAGTTTTCGTCTTGTAAAACCTAGCATTACAGAATCCTGTATATCTGTATGAAATTCAGGTGCTGTGTGTGGATTTGCTTCTACATCTTCCTCATCTGTGCCATCAGCTCTTCTAGACTCTGGTCAGTCTCCTCTACAGTCTGTCCTGACGTTGCATCTCCATCCTGTAGAGAAGACAGACAGAAGACAGAAAGTATGTTAAAATTTTATCCTTATGTAACACTATTTGCTATAGTGATGCTCATGCTGCTGTGTACCTTCTCGGGTATGGTGTAAGCCACAGTTATGCCTTCTGGTAAATCTGGTTTTGGTCCTGAAGCAGCTTGAAGCTCTGCCTCAGTCACCTCAGACACCAACTCTATGCCTACACAGCAGAACACAAAGTGAGCACGTTTAGGCAAATAAACAGCACTAACATAATATTGATATCAACGAGGAACATGTCTGAAGCCTGTCATAAACCAACCTATTTAAACTCTGTACATAGAGAATACAACAAAGCCAAGCTGATACATTAAATACAGACTTGGCAATTAGAACATGACTTAGCATTAGAAGGTGACAGCACAAATGTTTCATCCTGGTTTATCCATTCCACAACCAACTTTCCGCAGTCTAGCTGTTGGTTTGAGGTTATGCTGAAGAATTCTGAAGAAGTGTGCCTTTTTCAATATTCCGTTTACTTTATATAAAGTATCAATTCCACTGGCAGCAAACTTTAGTCTAGCTTAAATGTGTAATTTCTGGAGGCTTCTTACTGGACAGCACCATCTCAGTCCATGATGCTGGCATGGTGAATTTAAGAGGTCTCTTATAAAATATTTTTTACTGTTCAAGATGTACGTTGTACAGTTATTCCATCACAGGAAAAAATTGGGTACGTAATTTATCAACCACATACATTAGTCACACTGCTGACAGAGAATAAAAATGTTACTTTATATCATGGTCTGTAGGCACTGCTTGAGAATGCAATATTTCTCAAGGTGTATTTGTGTACACTGTATACAATTCTTAAAGAATGACTGCTGATATCTGAAACCAAACAAATTATGCATTAATCAAAACCCACTGTTTTGATTAATTTTTAAAGATGTTCACAGACATCAAATATTTTAAATAAAATATTAAATTACATCAAAGAATAATTGGCTTTAGCAAACTGTTGCTACAATTGCTGCTGTTAGGTAACCACAACTGGTTTGCTTATCACAAATAGGTCAAACTATCTTTCTTTTCTGTGAAACAGCTACAATAAATCAATATTACAGTGGTGCCCTCAGATATTTTTCATAGGGGTGGCCACTAAAATCCTTTGGTGGTGCACCAAAGCCAAAAGCCTTCAATGAATTTCAGGATTTAAATTATGCTGTAGTATTTAGTTTACAGACTTCATCTTTCAGCTGCTCCCTTTAGGGGTCACCACAGCAGATCATCTGCCTCCATCTTGCCGTATCTCCTGCCTCCTCTACTGTTACAACAACCATCTCCATGTCCACCTTCTCTACATCCATAAACCTTCTCTGAGGTCTTTCTCTTCTCCTTCTGCTCAGCAGCTCCATCTCCAACATTCTTTGTCCAATAATAGCAGTTTACAGACTAATTGATATCTATGTCACTATCAGAGTTAAGAAAGTTGAAGATTAAAAAAAATAAATGAAGATTTTAACAAGTCCCAAGCTCAATCTTATGTCTTTTGTTGGGGCGGAGGAGAGCAGAGTAGAGGAAGAGCTGGGAGCAGTGGCCACATTTCAGGTGCTCTTTCAGCATTTTCAGGTTACTTCTGCTAGACTGCAAAATATCATTCCATTCAGGAAGACTTCACAGACTCTGGAGTTGTGGTACATTGTTCTACTGTTCAGCGACACCTGCACAAATATGGAAGTCATGGAAGTCTCATTAGAAGAAAACAAAACTTAGCTTTGAGCCATTTTCCTTTTTGTTAGTCTGAAAATAAAAATGTTTAAGCTTAAAATACAAAAGGATTTGTTATTTTTATGACATGATCATATCTTCAACTTTCTTAACGGTTCATGGTAACAGTAATTTTGACCAGGGGTGCACAAACCTTGCATGCACACACGCACACACTTCCTCAAATAAACCATACATTCCATGCAGATGCCTAGTAAATCATGACCACAAATCCTCCCTTGTTGCTGATGGGTGGGGAAAGTGTTGTCTAGTTTGACCCAAGCCACTTTGCTTCCTATTTGCTGAAATTTCTAAAAAGTGTACTGGAATGAAATTGTATATAGTGCTTTTAAGACTAACTGTCAATGATTTGTGGGACCTCTATATAATATAGGCTAAAAAATATCACAATACTTGAAAATAGCACAAAACAACCTTTTTGAAGTTGCAATTGACAAACAGGCCTCTGAATTGGTACATTTAAATATATGATCAAAATCTATAAATACACTGATTATTAAAATGTTTCACACTAATTAAACCAAAAGTTGTTTTAATTGTTCTGTTTGGAATGAAACCTGCAGTTGCTCTGTGTTCTTAAAATATTTTACTTTCACAGTATACATTTAATGCAATTCTGTTCAAGGACTTTGATATGGACTAATCATTTTAGTCACTTGCCTTGAGAACAAAATGGCAAACATGTGCCTGTTGGTACTGACCACCACTACCTGCAAACAGACTTGGACCAATTCCATACAAAGAAGCTGAAAATAGTCACCACACTGTATGTGGGCACACTCACCCCACTCATTCTCTTCATGCACTACTTCCTCTTCCTCTTGCACTGCATCCTGTTTTGGACGCTCTGCTTCTTTTATCTATTTAAACACAAAATATAGACATTGCTGCTTGGTTAGAAACAGGGAAGCATGTTTTTGTGCAGGACAGTGACAACATATGCCAAGACAATTTTGCTTATGTTTTGGTCATATATATATATATATATAAACTAACTAAGGAGGATCACCTTGTACTCTTCCTGTTGCCTCCTGCAGTGTTTGTCATCACACTGTGGGTTAGCTTTCATGGCCATGGTTGGGAAGAAGTCCAGCATGGCATTGTAGCCGAGGTAATAGCTGACTGTTCCAAATCCAAGCAGATACCTACAATACAGTAAATTATTTCCATGTGAATGAAGGCCTTTATCACAGAGATGAAAGCACTGAAGAGGAAGGAAGCATTTCGAGCTGTTAGGGCATGTTCCATTCTGTCTCAATGAGCCAGGAATTTTCATGAGCCAAAAAGTGAAGGAACAATACAATCAGTATGATCTTCAAATGTTTTACTAGTGATACAATTCAGCTATGTTTATATTTATATTATATATATATATATATTCCATTGCTGAATTGTGCATGTGCAATTTACAGGTTTACAGTTTAATTTGCAAGTGAATACTAGTACATTCTGGGGTACTTTCAACTTCTGTTGCGTAGGTTTAAAGCATATTTTGGCTGGTGATTTTATGATTTTTGGAGCATCCCATGTTAGTTGCAATATACCAAGTATAAACCTGGCTTTTTTGTACAAAGGTGCAGTCCACATTCAATCTGGAATTACAGCTATCAGGGAAAGACTCACTATCTAAAACAATAGGTCCATCTTTGTGAAGACCTCATAAAAGGTCTCTACTATTTATACATCAACTCAAAATTACTACAACTAAGTGCATTCTATGGTTAGAATAAGCCTGTTTTCATTCACTTGGAACTGATCGTTTTTGTGTGTGCTGTGCAAGGTGTAACTGGCTCCTACTTTAGGACATTTTGCACGAGGATCCCAGCAACAACACCCATGGTGGTGGGTAGACTGGCAGCACACACTCCATCCTTCTTCAGAGTTTTCTCATCGATATTGGCTGCCACAACCAGAGGAGGGGCACACTGCCACACAAAAATAGTTGGAAATGATTTAAAGATCAAATATTCAAATCTCTCTTTACACAATTTCACAAGTTTTATTCATAATCACTACATTAGCAGATATGTTCATAGTTTGTTCAATCACCCTTCGATGTAACACTAATGGCATATTTCATGAAAACTATCATAACACTGCTTAACATATCTTGTGAAAAATAGGTCATGCAATCCACCAAGATTGATTCATCTCCAAACAGTCTATAAAGAAAGTAAATAATTTTAAAAAGCACTTCATGTCTGCAGCAAATGAAGGCTTAAGATACAACCTTATGAAAGTGAAATTCCTTCATATTCAATCATAGTCTGTCAGAGTGGTTTGATGTTTACTGACTGCAGTTTCTTTACAGAAGGAAAAATATAGCTATTTTATTTACAACCCAAAATGAACCTGCATGGGTCTCAGTTTTCATCTGTAATGGTCATTTTGGTAAAACAGTGATGAATCTTAATTTTGCTTTGTTTGGTTTTCCTGTGTTAAACTCAATCCAACACATCTGAGTGATAGACAGATGAATTTCTTATCAAGAACATTATACAGTGCATCTCGACAGCATTCACAGCACTGTCATTTTTTTTTTTGCACACTTTGTTAATGTTTCAGCCTTATGGATTTAAAAAAATCCTACAAAATTCTACCCCATACCCCACAATCACAAAGTGAGAAAAGTGTTTGTTTAAAATTTTTGCAAATTTATTAAAAAATAAGGTGCATCTTTTTCTCCACTGATCATCCTTAAGATGTTTCTACAACTTGATTGGACACCTGTGGTAAATTGCTTGGACATAATTTGGAAAGGCACACAACTGTTTATATAAGTTCCCATAGTAGACAGTGCATGTCAGAGCACAAACCAGCTTTGAAGTCTAAGGAATTGTCTGTAGACCTTCAAGACACATCTGTGGGCTGACTTCCTTACAAAACCTTACAAAAGGACACCCACTTCTGCAGCACTCCACCAATCAGGCATGTATAGTAGAGTGGCAAGACAGAAGCCACTCCTCAGTGAAAGGCACGACTGCCCGTCTGGACTTTGACAAGACACCTAAAAGGACTCTCAGACCATAAGAAACAAAAAGATTGAACTTTTTGGACTGAACACAAAGCATCATGTCTGGAGCACCTAACCAATACCGTTTGTACAGTGAAGCATGGTGGTGGCAGCATCATGCTGTGTTTGTAACTGGGAGCAGGAACTGGGAGACAGGGTCGAAAGAAAGATGTATAAACAGCAATATACAGAGACATCCTTGATGATAACCTGCTCAAGAGAGCTCTGGTCCTCAGACTGGGACAAAGGTTCATCTTCCAACAGGACAACGACCCTAAGCACACAGCCAAGATAAGAAAGGAATGGCTTCAGGAAAACCCAGTGTATGTGCTTGAGTGGCCAGACCTGAACCCAATTGAACATTTCTTGAGATATCAAAAAAATGGCTGTATACCGACTTTCCCCATACAACTGATGGAGCTTGAGATGTGCTACATAGAAGAATGGGAGTAACTTCCCAATAAGGGGTGAGCCAAGCTTGTAGCATCATACTCAAAAAACTTGGGGCTGTAATTGCTGCCAAAGGTGCTTCAACAAAGTATTGAGCACAGGCAGTGAATTCCTATGTATGTTATTTTTCACTTTTTTTTTTTTTACACAAACTTCTCGCTTTTGTCATTGTGGGTTATTGTGTGTAGAATTTTGAGGGGAAAAAATAACTAAATCCATTTTGAAATAAGGCTGTAACATAAAATGTGCAAAAAGTGAAGCACTTTGAATACTTTCCGGATGCACTGCATGTGACGTATAATAATGCGTTAGTTGTTGGACGCACAGCAAAGCAGGCAGTTTCCCCTGGAATGATGAGTTGTATGTGTCCAGACACAGCATTTTCACTGACTCCAGATTCCATCCAGATCTGACCAAGCTCATTACAGGCCTAGACAGAATATAAACACACAGTATGTTTGAAAGTTGAATGTATGAACATACAATTTTGACAAATTAAGGATTAAGCATAGACAACCACAACCCTCACTTTCAAAATATACACATGGAGGTTTTGGTACCTGGGGAAAGGCAATCTTACTTCAATTGCAATTAAATTTTCATTACTTATTAACTTGAATAATCCACAAAAACATGATGAAGTGTAAAATAAATCATTCTTTCTTCACTCTTTGAGTCAAGAATCTCGACCCAAATATATGATAACATGACTGATTTTGAGGCCAATCTATTCTTTTCAACAGTTGCAGAATGCGTACCACTTTCAGGGTGGTCTTTAAATGATCATCTTTTCAGATTATCCTGTAGGGTGGACTGTGAGTAATGTAATCTAATCCGCTCACAGTCCTCTCTTGGACAGAAAAATGTCGAAATCGTTTAAGACTAAAATGAAATTAGTTACTAGTTTGTATTCTCTTTTCTAAATTTAATCGGTGCAACAGTACTAAAATATAGCATGATAGAATACCCACTGTGTTAATTGCCATTCGAGCCTCAAAATTATCCACACAACTCAACACCAAGTCCACAGGCTTTCCCTCCTCAAGACCACCATTACTAAAAAGACATACACACAAAGGCAAAAACAAATGTGAATGCCAAGTAAAGAAGGGAAGTAATAAACATGCGCTTTGTTCAAACACATCTGAATAATGTTAAAGTATCTGTATTAATGTAACCCCAAAAACAGAGCAAGCTTTTTATTGAAATAGTAACCTTTAATTGTGATGTTTCGACGGTATAATGTAGTATGTTCTTTCTCTTAGCAAGTTTTAGTTGTCAAGTGACACAAAACATCAACAATCTGAACTCAGGATAGTGACTGGTTTATGTTTTTGTTCTTACTGGAGGGTAAAGAAAGTCTTGGATATTCATGTGGATAGATCTCATTAGGGACAGTAGATTAAGATACACACCTGATGCGGTCCATGAAATGCGTAAAGTTGTCCATGGTAGTAATGTTGTAATTGTGTGTCTCAAAAACAACATCTGGATTGATGTTCCTGCAGGTGAAATGTGAGTTGTAAAGGTGAGTGGTATTGTAGTTTCTTGTGTGCTCAGTTATTTCAAAACTGAAAGCTGAAGTTTAAAACTGAAAGTTGTAAATTATTATTCTGCCTCACCTTAGTGTGTGTTCTGCTGCCTCCACTTTGCTGAGTCCTGCTTGATGTGGCTGGAAGAAGAGGCGGTTCATGTTGGCCAGCTCAACTTTGTCATAATCAAACAGCAGCAACTGCAGTAAAAAAAAAAAAAAAGTCCCCAACAAAGCAGAAAAAAGAGAATTCATGACTGCAGAGCACAACCAAGCCTCATTATTCCAAAAGGTAACTGGGATTTATTATTCTTTACTTGTAATATCAGGTGAGCGAGTGCACAATTTGGTAATCATTTGGTAATTATGGTAATCATTTTTTAACTATATGTTCATCAATGAGGTTTTTTTTTGTTTTTTTTTACACATTTTCAGGGATTGAAATGCATTCTAATAAATTATTTGAGCACAGGTGTCCAGCAGGTGTAGGTGGTGGGTCATTTTGACCATAGCAGTAACACTGACACAAATGGATCAGAATGGAACAGTCCACCAAACACTAATGAAGGACTAGAGCAAGGGTGGGTAATTGCAGTCCTGGAGGGCCAGATTCCTGTGCAGTTCTGTGGTTTGCCCGCTCAAGCACAGTATGAACACCTTTATATGTTTAAAAAGACAGACATTTGATGTTAATTTTAACTATACTGAGGGATGATGTAATATAACAACACAAACATGACAAAAGATTAATTTGTAAATGAATTAACAGAATTGTAATTTTCATGTGAGGACTTCAGACATTAGTTTGGTTTTGTGACATTAGTGACTGGAAGGAATCACCATGGCAAAATCAAAAGAGCTCTCTGAGGCTGGAAGTTGTAGATGCATGAGTGTGGGAAGGGATTTAAAAAGATCTCAAAACAATTAGAAATTAGCTGTTCCGCTGTTCACAAAATAGTTCACAATTGAAACAACTACCAACATGGTAGTTCAGCTCAGGACCAGATCCCATGATGTGTAAATACATTTCATGGAAAGTGTGCCAGGTGTCCAGAGATAATCCATCCCAGACAGCTCCAATATTCTCAGTTCATGCATATTTTGCAGTATGGGGTGGAGTGCTGATAGCAGGTCCAATATCATCTCACACATTTTTATTCAGGGATAGGTCTGGCAATGTGCCTAGCCATGGCATAGAATCTGTGTCTTCAAGACAAGCTTTTGATGGGGCAGCAGTATGAGTACAAGCGTTGTTCTTATGGATTAGCACTGGAGTGCGCATTCAGAAAAGGTAGGGCCACTGGTTGCAGGACCCTCATTAACATAACGTTAAGTTGTAAAAGGCACAAAAAAATTGCACCTCACACCATGACACCGGGCCTTCTGGATGTATGACAACTATTAAACTTGGTGCAGAACATGGTGCCTTTACCAAGACTAGAGCACCTTGTGTCTGCCATTCTGTGTTACTCCATGACAGTCTGACACCACACATTTAATCCCATTCCCTCGCTTTATTAGTATTCAGATGGATTCTCACCAGCTGTGCTCCATAATGTGCACTGTGTATACACAGATATACACTCTTCATTCAAATGTATGTTGACAGCCTTCTAATGAAATCATTCAAATATTTTAAGTTGCACCCATTACTGACCAGAGAAGCACAAATATTACTGGATACATGCCTAATAGCAGTCTAGAGGGGGTTAAAGCACTGAAACACTGAGGAGCAACGAAACTGTTCTTGTTAATGCTGTTGCTCCATCCAAAACTTTTGCAACAAGTTGGGGAGACGACCATCCAACATCCTGCCTTCACTAATACTCCTGCCACTGAATACAATCAGATCTTCACAGCAGTCGTCCAAAAGCTAGTAGAAATCCATCCCAGTAGAGACAGTTATTCCAGCAAAACAAGATGAACTTGTTTTTCATACCTGTGATTTCGGAAGAAACAATGTACAAACAAGTGTCCCCATCCCTTTGTCCATATGGATGTAGTGTATATATTCACAAAACCAGGGAAGCACTTTAAGGTCTTTTCTTGTGGAGGACAGATGTTTCACAGCAGCTGCTTTGATTGATTGGAGTTGGTCTCTGCAGGTTTCATTTGGAGGTGTAGTGCAGCAGTAATGCAGAGCTGTGTCAGTGTGTGCAGACAGAGGTGGGTGTATTAGAGTAGAGCTGCATTACCTTACCAATGCCACACCTTGTGAGCATTTCTGCAGTGACGCTGCCCACTCCTCCCACTCCCACCACAGCAACAGCAAACCTGCGGATCTTCTACAGAAGAGCAAAGAAACCGCAACACTGGATTAGCCTCCTCACGCGGGTTCTCCGTTCCACCTTAAAGGCCAACCGTCACTATGGGAGTACGGCAGCTCTTAAGGTTGAAATGTGGAATAAAACTATGAATCTGCCTTCACACAGTAGAACCCACCTCATAGTCCTCCACTATCCCCATTCTCTTCAGGGCCATCAGCCGACTTTAGGAGGAGAAACAGGAGGTAAACGAACAGGCAACCTCAGCATTCACTGTGAAAGCTGTTGTATCGTAAACCAGGTGAAACAGACCTGTACGGGTTGGAATCCACCACCTCGGAGCTCATTTTCTCGATCTTTGCTCGTCCCTGTGTCAGCTCCTCACTGCCTCGCCTCTGTTTACACTTTATCAGCTCGTTTTCTAGCTCGCGGACTCGTAGCTTTAGTTCTTCCACTGAAGCCATGACTCCCGAGAGCGACGTGCCGCCGAAACCGGGCTCGAAACGAGAGAGAAGAACAGACGCAGCTCAGACTGCTGAAAGTACACGTCTGCGGTTCTACCGGCTGGAGCTCAGAGCCGCACAATAACTGGTCCGAGTAGAATCCTACGACCTGATTGTTGGTTCCTTCTCAGGCCCGCTTTCATATTGGCTGTCCTCCAGCTGTGTTTTAATCAGTACAAGCCACTTTTACAATTTTGTAAAAAAAATATATATATATATTTCAACTCTTTTGCTCTAAAGGGTGTTTTCCGTCTAAGGCAGGGGTCACCACCCCGCTCCCTGAGAGCCTGAAGGCCAAAGGGGAATTAAGGGTGAATCTGAGGAAGCTGAGCTCCAAAGGTTTATAGAGCAGAAACTAAACACTTTGTCTGTACATGGCTGTTTTCTAACTTATCTCCATTCCTGTCTGTCCCTGAGGCATGTAAATAGCCTCTTTAATGACTGGCTGCCCTTTTTAGACCATTTTGAGAAGATGTGGCAGAAAAGCAGTGGAAACAAATGAGTGAAATGGACAAAGCACAACAAAATATGTCAAAAATGTCCTTTTTATTTTTATTTATTTAGATTTTTGCTGTTGTAAGCCACAAATGTCTTACAATGCCTTTTTATATAGAATATCATGGTTTAAGATGACCTTTGAAGTAAAAGGCATTTATGGTTGCAGGCAAGAGCAAAGTAAGCTTGAAGTAATAAATGTTGAGGCGTCCCAACTTTTGCCTCACAAGAACATTTGATTTCTATTGAGAACATTTTACAAATGATTTTTAAAAGATCTGTTTATCACTGCCATCTTATACCATAGTTCAAATGAAGATCAAATGTCCATATGTTTAAATATGTTAGCGTCTTAATCTTTTCACATGACTGTATAACTGTTTAGTCATAGCAGCAGCAGTTCTAGTGACTTTACGTGTTCTAACACACATTACACCCAGCAATGCAGTCCATTGTCAGTACAGAAGTTTTGGACTTCTTGTTGTGTCTTGTATATCTGCATTGTATGCCACTGATATCACTGACTGACTGTAGGTCAGTCCATAAAACACAAAAATCATCCAACAAATTTTGGTATTCAAGTTCCTGGAAATGACTGCAAAGTACAAAATAGTAGGCATTGGGAGATGTGTATGCCTTGTGTGCTTCTCTTGTGTACACACTGGATCTTTCCACAAGGAATACAAAAATACTGTCACTTTTGAAGTAGGACAACCTGTGTTTTGTTGGCAAGCTGTTTAAATAACTGGGGAAGGCTGCAGTTAAGCTCCACCTATAAAATACATCTGTTAACAAACATGAGAATGGTCTATGTAAGGGGTCAGCAAACTTTAACACCCAAAGAGCCATTTGGACCCAGGTTCCACGGAAAATAAAACACTGGGAGCCACAAATATTTTTTGACATCTAAAGTGAAGATAACACTGTGAATATTGCTTTTTCTTACCATTACACTTTGTATAAACTATAGTGTGTTGTTTATGAATTCCATGAAGTGCTACAGAGAAAAATATATTTTATTTATGTAATGAATACATTTTGAATAGCTGGGGAGGCACTGCAGAGGCTGTGGAGGTACTGTAGAGACTGTGGAGGTGCTGGAGGCTGTGGATGCGCTGGAGGGGCTTTAGAGGCTGTGGAGGTGCTGTAGAGGTGCTGTAGAGACTGTGGAGGCACTGTGAAGACACTCTGGAGGTGCTGTGGAGGCTGTGAAAGCTCTGTAGGGGCTGTGGAGGCACTGAAGAGGTGGTGCAGAAACTGTGGAAGCACTGTGGAGGCACTGTAGAGGTGCTGTAGAGGATGTGGAGGTTGTAGAGGTGCAGTGTAGGCTATAGAGGTGTTGTGGAGGCACTGTAGAGGTGCTGGGGAGGTCGTGAAGGAGCTGTGGAGGGTCTGTAGAGGGGCTGTAGAGGCTGTGGAGGCGCTGTGGAGGTTGTAGAGGTGCTGTGGAGGTGCTGTGGAGGTTGTGGAGGCGAAGTGGTGGGTGTAGAGGCTGTGGGAGCACTGTGGAGGCACTGTAGAGGTGTTGTGGAGGCACTGTAGAGGTGCTGTGGAGGTTGTGGATGTGCTGTAGAGGCTGTGGAGGTTGTAGAGGTGCAGTGTAGGCTATAGAAGTGTTGTGGAGGTTCTGTAGAGGTGCTGTGGAGGTGCTGTAGAGGGGCTGTGGAGGCGCTGTGGAGGCTCTAGAGGCGCTATAGAGGCTGTGGAGGGGCTGTGGAGGTTGTAGAGGGGCTGTGGAGGCGCTTAAGAGGTGGTGTAGAAACTGTGTAGGCTGTGGAGGCACTGTAGAGGCGCCGTGGAGGTTGTGGAAGCATTGTAGAGGCTTTACAGGCTGTGGAGACACTGTAGAGGCTGTAGAGGTGTTGTGGAGGTGTTGTGGAGGTGCTGTGGAGGCTCTAGAGGCGCTGTAGAGGCTGTGGAGGTTGTAGAGGGACTGTGGAGGTTGTAGAGGGGCTTTGGAGGTTGTAGAGGGTGTGGAGGCGATGTGGATGGTGTGGAGGCGATGTGGATGGTGTAGAGGCTGTGGATGCGCTGTAGAGGCGATGTGGAGATTGTGGAGGTTGTGGAGGCGATGTGGAGGCTGTAGAGGCACTGTAGAGGTGCTGTGGAGGTTGTGGAGGTTGTAGAGGTGTTGTGGAGGTTCTGTAAAGGTGCTGGGGAGGTGCTGTAGAGGAGCTGTGGAGGCTGTGGAGGGGCTGCGAAGGTTGTAGAGGGGCTGTGGAGGCGCTTAAGAGGTGATGTAGAAACTGTGGAGGCACTGTAGAGGCGCCGTGGAGGTTGTGGAAGCACTGTAGAGGCATTACAGGGTGTGGAGACACTGTAGAGGCTGTAGAGGTGTTGTGGAGGTGCTGGGGAGGTTGTGGAGGTGCTGTAGTGGGGCTGTGGAGGTGATGGAGGCTCTAGAGGCGCTGTAGAGGCTGTGGAGGCGTTGTGGATGGTGTAGAGGCTGTGGGTGCACTGTAGAGGCGCTGCGGAGATTGTGGAGGCAGTGGAGGCGCTGTGGAGGCTGTAGAGGCGCTGTGGAGGCTGTAGAGGCGCTGTGGAGGCGCTGTGGAGGTTGTGGAGGCGCTGTAGAAGCTGTGGAGGCGCTGTAGAAGCTGTGGAGGCGCTGTAGAAGCTGTGGAGGCGCTGTATCCGGGGCGGGTGCGGGTCTGTCTGCTCTCTGATCGAGACGCTGTTGTTTTCTGCTCCTGAAGATGGATTTCAGGGTGAAGAGGTTCGCCGCGGATGCCGGAACTTTCCTCAGCAGAGCGGTGCAGGTAGCATTACAGCACTTCCTGCTTTATCTTTAACGGCGGATTGACTTGGAAGTGAGACTGATTTTCTGGTTTTACAGAGAAATGTTAAGAAGAGCGAACAGAAACTGAAGTCTGATCTGAAACTTTCTGATCCGCCGTGTCTCGGCCTGCTGACTGAGTGTGCAGATAAGCAGAGTCCTCTCCTCGTTTCAGGGCCTGAGTAAACATTCAGGACTCGGATCATATTAATGTTAGAGGACATTAATATTAGTCTAATCATACTACAATCCCGACAAGCTTTCTGCCACTTTTAAAAGTCAGACTAAACAAAGATAACTAAAGTTTGGGGCAGCAAGCTCAGCACATCCGCTACTATGACCGAATGGACCCTGCTGACCAGACTGAACCCCCAGACTGGACCTTGCTGACCAGACTGAACCCCCAGACTAGACCCTGCTGACCAGACTGGCCACCCAGACTGGACCCTGCTGACCAGACTGGCCACCCAGACTGGACCCTGCTGATCAGACTGAACCCCCAGACTGGACCCTTGCTTACTCTGTCATGTGAAATGATTGATTTAAAAACACAGTGACCTGCAGTGAAAGAAACCCCACATTTTCAGTTCATGGGTTTAATACATTGTTTATATTCTGGTTCATGATTGCATTACTGCGTTTTTTTCAGGAGCACTTCTCCTCACCATATCTCAGAGGTGTTCCTGGATTAAGGTCTGGTGACTGAAGAACACTGAAGTCATTGTCATGTTTATGAAAGTTTGAGACTAACTTCCCTTTGAGATGTGGTGCATCATCATCATTATCGTCATCAACATCATCATGCTGGACGCCAACAGAACATGACTAAAATGTGATGAAGGGTTGCACATGTAGAGGACTGTGCCCTGACAACAATAATTGATTGCTATTAACAGACCCAAAGTGCAGCAAAAAAAACTTGACCACATCACCAATACACCTGCACTGGCCTGGGCTGTTTGTACAAGTGAGGTTAATAGATTCCTTCAATGGGCACCAAATTCTGATCCTACCATCTCTGTGCCTCAGCAGAAATAGAGATTCATCAGTCTGTCAAGCCTGTGGACACTGCAGCCTCAGCTTTCTGAGAGCACTGGAACCCAACACAGTCTTCAGCTGTTGTGTCCATGTGATCATTTGACATTGTGCATTCTGACGTGCTCTTCTGCTCGCCACAGTTTACACAGTAACTGTTTGAGTAGGGCTCTGCGATATGGACAAAAAAATCATCCCATCGAATTTTAGCTGAATGGAGATATGTGATGTGAAAATGCAGTGTGCCTATATTTAAACATTGAAAGTTGATCTTCATTTTTCTTCATACACACTTACTCTTACTCCATAGTGTGTGCATGAGAATGAGGGCAGAGGGGAGCAGGGGGCGGAACATTAAAAAGGTTTCAGCAAGATCGAAACAAACCGTTATTGAAAATCAGTATTGATATAAATAGTGATATATTGATATACCCAGCTCTGTCTGAGTTACTGTATCTTTTGTCAGCCCAAATCAAGACATTCACTGTTGATCTCGCGCACCAACAAGGCAAGCTCCATTTGTTAATGTTGAGATTTTGGCTTTTAATCACGCACATGTAAAAACAACCCAGGTCCTTCTATAAGCAGTTTTAAGATGTCTATGGTGCTGAAATTAACAATGAAACATATCAAATGAACCAACATGGCCAAGAGTATGTTGATAAGTGGTTCTGAAGGTCAGTTTTGGAGACTTTTGCAGAACATCTCAAGTCAACCCATCTGATGTGCTCAAAATCCCTGCAATCTCATTTCCACATTGATTTTGATGGTTGTTGTGAACTTTAATATAACCCACACGGAGGTTGTACTTTAGCTAGGTTAGCTCTCACTGTGATTTGTTTGCATGCTTTATTGAAGCTGCTGAGTTGGAGAAGCCAATGTCCAGGCTGACCAGGCTGTTAATAGGCCTGACACTTTTTGTTTGGATGATATCTTGTCCAAGAAATAATTGTGATTGCCATTTTAAGACCTTTAAATTCCACCAATTTAATGATAATAAAATAGTATAATGATACACCCTTTTAACTTTTAATTATTATTTTTTAAGAATATTCAGATGATGGGATTAGAATATGACATTTTTTTAATGTTGTAAACAAATATAATGAAATTAGCTAAATAAAATTAAACATAGTGAGCAGTATTAGGATCAGGAAAAAGTAGTGTACAATATATTGATAACTATTGTGACTGGGCTAGCTGTAGTGTCATGTGTATTCTTGGGGAAACTGACTGGAGTATATGGTCGCACCCCTGCTCGCACTAGCAGTTGGGGCATTGTTTTGCTCCACAGAAATGGCCTCCATTCTCCAATGTGTCTGTTGTTGGATAGAACTTGGACTTGTCGCTAACAATGATAGGGTTCCAGTCTGGAGCAGCCCATGTGTCTCATTCATGGCACCACTGTAAATGAAGGGGATGGTGGCTGGCTGTACATGGCAGGACACTTAGTGGGTGCTGTGACAGCAAATTTCCTTTTTGTCGAAACAACCATCCTGCTTTTGTCAGTCCGACGATACACACCTTCTCAAAGTCTGTCAACTGGGCAAAATGTCTTTAAGTGCATCCTATAGGCATGTGTAGCAGTTAGTAATCTCTCATCAAGAGGCACACTGCCCAGAAGTATAGGACCTTTTTATGACACCCTCTTGTACCAAAGCAGTGTTTATTCAGGCTGCACCTCATTTACGTATCTGCCTGAAACATAACTGCATGTTTTGCAGCAGTTTTTTCTCAGCATGTGATTTGATTTTTTTTTGTCAATATGTGACTTGTGTTGTAATGTTTTTATTTTTATTCTTCTAGTTCACAGAAGAGAAACTAGGCCAGGCAGAGAAGACTGAGCTGGATGCACATTTGGAAAATCTTCTCACCAGAGCAGAATGTACCAGACACTGGACAGAGAAGATTTTGAAGCAAACAGAAGTGCTATTGCAGCCAAATCCAAGTAAGATTACCACTCATCTAATTTGCAGACTCTACTTATGCATCTTTTCTGGAAGAGCTGCAGGGTTGAAGTGTCTACACAGTCACAACCTATAATACTGCTGTGGGTAAATCCATCTGTTAAGAATTCTCCTAATCTTAAGCAATGTAAATTAACTGACCATTTTGAAAAAAGAGCCTTCACCTTTAATACTTTTATAGGCAATAAAATAGAACCCTGTGGTATTGTATAAATCTGCTAAGCTAACCTAAACTTGTAAAAATTCAAATCTTGAACTGTCTATACCCTGGGTGAGTACCTGTGATCCTTTTCCATCACATAACAGTATCTGAAATTAAGAGTGGTGCTCTCCGTGGATATTTGGACTTCATCACTATTTTTCATTCATCATTTAGCTAGACAGAAGTGATATTAACGCTCAGTGCTGCATGATATTTTGGTATCTGGTACCAGGATTGTGAAGGAGATAAAGTGGTATTGGTGCAGAATTTTGTTGTTTTGTTTGCGGTGAGGGCCAAAAAGACAAAACCTATATACAATTAAAGAAGACAAAATGTAATATATTTAATAACATAGAAATACTTTAGACAGTATTTGCATGTAAAGTAATTAAATATTTTTTGGTATTTGGTATGGTTATTGCAACAAAATCTCCCAGAGCTATAATGAACAGAATGTTGTTTTTCATTGCATTAACATATTTAAAGCCCTATTTAAATGGGATTGGTTTTACCTGGGGAGGAGATTAATGTACGTTTACTGCAAAGAGAAATGAGAGTGGCTGGTTAGAAGACGATAATCGATCTTCATGACCTACTAGAGACTAAAAAAGAAAAAAGTCTGAAAATAACTACAATGTGGATGTGAATATGGATGATATGAATCAACTTGAATCATGCACCGTTGCACAAAGCCTGTGACAATGTACAGATGTTTCATGCATAGCCATTGAGTCCACAGTTAAGGGAGTAGGCATGAATATTTGCCACAGACTTGAATGACCCAAGATATCTGTGGCATAAATAATGAAACTAAATTCCTCCTCAACCTCAAGTACGGAGAAATCCTACAAAACACTTTAATATATTTATAAATACATGTATAAAACAGCACATCACTGTTTATATGGGTTATTGTGTGCATTTGTAATATGTGAATGGTGAAGAAATTCGCTAATGTAGAATCTCTTATTTTGCATCACAGATGTCCGGATAGAGGAATTCTTCTACGAGAAATTGGACAAAAAAGCCCCAGCCCGGATGAATAACCATGAACTGCTTGGTCAAGCCATGATTGACTCTGGGAATGAGTTTGGCCCTGGGACAGCTTATGGTTAGTGTTATTTAGAATTACCACTGAAGCCTTATTCATTATGAGTTGCTTTTACAATTATAAAGAAAATTATGTCAATATCTTAATGTCACATTTGGCAAAATAAATTGAGTATATCATTGAATACACCTGTGTGAGGAAGTAGGGTACTTAGACCGGAGGGGTCGAAGTGTACTTCCTGGGTAGTGTAGGGCGAGTAGTACCCACAAATGGAGCAGACAGAGGGAAAATCTCCAGGTAGGCCACCGGTTTATTAAACAAACCAATATTTATATAATAATAAAATTAAATGTTCCCACTACTTCAGTGGCAATGACCAATGACTGCAAAGTCACAAAAAGGTCTCTTCCAATAAAAACACACTACGGCAAGGTCTCTACTCACTCCCCCTTACTCTCCCTCCGAGCAGGTATATATACAAGTAGCCCCTCCCCCTGGGTTCTACCAATATCAGCACAGGTGATGTACTTGAAACAGTATAAGATAATTGTTGATATACAGTCAAATACAATATACATCATCAAATGAGTAGATTTCACTACACCGATTCATCAAACACTGTGAGTATTCAGACATTCATTGTCAGACCTTCTCCAAGTCCAATCTCCCCTCTCCTTATAACAGAGGTGGATTCACCCAAGTGAGTAAAAGCTCAGAGCTCAGTCTATTTACTCTTTTGGGCCAGATTAACTGTGGACATACAGGTATGTGTGTGACCTATGTGAAGGTAATGTGTGTGCAGAAGCTCACATCATTACAACCTGACATTGAAATAATGAACACATTTCATAATCACTCAGTTCAGTGTAGGGAAGTGCCTTAGCAAAAACCACTTGTTTCAATTGTTAAACATCAAGTATGTTGTGCTTCTAAATCTACAGTGAAGGAAATGATTATTTGATCCCTTGCTGATTTTGTAAGTTTGCCCACTGACATAAGATATGAACAGTCTATAATTTTTAGGGTAGGTTAAATTTACCAGTGAGATATCAAAAATAAAATCCAGAAAATCGCATTGTATAAATTATATAAATTTATTTGCATATTGCAGAGAGAAATAAGTATTTAATCCCCTACCAACCATTAAAAGTTCTGTCTCCTACAGACAAATTAGATGCTCCTAATCAATTGTTACCTGCATTAAAGACAGTTGTCTTAAATTGTCACCTGTATAAATGACTCAATCCTCAGACTCAATTAATCAGTCACACTCTAACCTCTACAACATGGGCCAAAGAGCTTTCTAAGGATGTCTGGGATAAGATCATAGACTTGCACAAGGCTGGAATGGGCTAGAAAATTCTGGGTAAGAAGGAGACAATTGTTGGTGCAATAGTAAGAAAATGGAAGAAATATAAAATGACTGTCAATCAACATCGATCTGGGCCTCCATGCAAAATCTCACCTCGTGCGGTATTCTTGATCATGAAGAAGGTGAGAGATCAGCCTAAAACTACATGGGGGAACTTGTTAATGATCTCAAGGCAGCTGGGACCACACTCACCATGAAAACCATTGGTAACACATTATGCCGTAATGGATTAAAAGCCCCAATGAAAGATCATAACAAAGGCCCTGCAATACGCCGCAACTGGGGCCCCATCCTGGAGCCAGGCCTGGGGTCTCACCTCACTGGTGGGGGGGGGAGCCTGAGCTTGTGCGGGAGGTTGAGAGGTACCGGCTAGAGATAGTCGGGTTCACTTCCACGCACAGCTTGGGCTCTGGAACCCAACTCCTCGAGAAGGGTTGGACCCTTCACTACTCTTGAGTTGCTCAGGGTGAGAGACGTCAGGCTGGTGTGGGCTTGCTTTTAGATCCCCAGCTCAGCCACCTCGTGTTGGAGTTTACCCCAGTGAACAAGAGGGTCACCTCTCTGTACCTTCGGGTAGGAGAGAGGATTCTTACTGTTTTTTGTGACTGCGGGCCGAACGGCATTGTGGAGTACCCCAACTTCTTGGAGTCCTTGGGTCTTGTTCGGGTCTGCTGGGAACATCTGGCTGAGCCCTCTGTCAGAGAAGCTTTCAACTCCCACCACTGGGAGAACTTCTCAAAGCTACCTGCCATCCTCGACAGGGCCATTCGGAGCTGTGAACTTAAGGTCGCCGGTGCCTGCCGTGGCGATCCTTGAACCTGGTGGTGGACACCAGAAATAAGGGATGCCTTCAAGCTGCTGAAGAAGACCTATCGGGCCATGTTGGCCTCTGGGTCTTCCGAGGCAACTGACAGCTACTGGGAGGACAAGCGTGCTGCTGCTGGGGTGGTTGAGGAGGCAAAAACCAGGAGCTGGGAGGAGTTTGGGGAGGCCTTGGAGAAGGACTTTTTCGGATGCTCCATGGATGCCTCCCTGGGGATGTTTTCCAGGCACGCCCCACCGGGAGGAGACCGTGGGGAAGACCCAGGACATGCTGGATGGACTATGTCTCTCTGCTGGCCTGGGAACACCTTAGGATCCCTCCTGGAGAGCTGGCTGAGGTGTCAGGGGTGATAGATGTCAGGCCATCCCTGCTTAGACTGCTGCGCCTGTGACCCGTCCCCGGATAAGCGGAGGATGATTGATGGATGGATGGATGGATGGATGGATTAAAATCCTGCAATGCTCGCAAGGTCCCCCTGCTCAAGAAGGCATGGGTGTAGGCCCATCTCAAGTTTGCCAATGAACACTTGGATGATTCTGAGAGTGATTGGGACAAGGAGCTGTGGTCAGATGAGACAAAAATTGAGCTGTCAAGCATGGAGGTGGAAACATGTTTTGGAGGTGTTTCTCTGCTAAGGGCACAGGACTACTTCATCACATAAATGGGACAATGGATGGAGCCATGTATCGTAAAATCCTGAGTGACAACCTCCTTCCCTCTGCCAGGACATGAAAAATGGGTCGTGGCCGGGTCATCCAGCACGACAATGACCCAAAACATACAGCCAAGGCAACAAAGGAGTATCTCAAAAAGAAGCACATTAAGGTCATGGAGTGGCCTAGCCAGTGTCCATACCTTCATCCCATAGACAACCTATGGAGGGAGCTGAAGCTCCGAGTTGCCAAGCGACAAAATCTTAATGATTAAGAGATGATCTGCAAAGAGGAGTGGACCAAAATTCCTGCTGATGTGCGCAAATTTCATCATTGGCTACAAAAATTGCTATGCTTGCCAACAAGGGCTTTGCCACCAAGTGTTACCGTAATTTCCGGACTATAAGCCACTACTTTTTTTCCCTCACTTTAAACAGTGCAGCTTATAATGAGGTGCAGCTTTGTCTTCTTATATATGTTATTTTGCAGGGTGCAGCTTATAGTCCGGAAAATACGTAGTTTGCCAGAGGGATCAAATATTTATGTCTTCAAAATGCAAATAAATTTATATAATTTATACAGTGATTTTTGATATTCTATATCTAACTGGTAAAATTAACCAAATTAAAAGTATATACTGTTCATGTCTTTGTCAGTGGGTGAACTTACAAAATCAGCTAGGGATAGAATGATTATTTGCTTCACTGTAAGGGCAGTTTTTGGCACACAGTTATGATGCTAAACTCTCTATGGGATTTCTCTCTGTAGGAAATGCTTTGGTAAAGTGTGGAGAAACAGAAAAGCAGATTGGAGGAGCTGAAGGAGAGTTTATCCAGAGCTCAGCTATCAATTTTCTCACACCTTTCAGGAACTTTCTGGAAGGTGACTTCAAAACTATACTGGTAAGTTGAAAAATTAGACTGAAGAACTGTGAGATGATTTGATAAAACATTCATACAGCTTTGGGAAGAGTTTTTTCTGTCTCATCCTAACAACTGTAGAGTTCAGTGCTGGATTGAGTAAATGTAAGACAAGTTACTCAACATACACTGTGTTCTTTGGTACTTATGAGTCAAAAGTCAAACTTTTTTTGGAAGATGGGTTCAGTTACATCTGGCATAGTGTTCCATTAAAAGGGCATCATCAGGGATTGTTGTGCCTGCACATTGACACCACATATTCAATTATTATCTTCCTTCATCACTCTGCAATACTGTTTTCATTTATAAAGGTAATCTTTAGCTGATGTGATTGGTTCAAGTCAGTTGTTTATTTTAAGTCTGGGATAAACACGACTGTTTTAAATAAGGGATTATTTAGTTTTTTTTTACGATTGAATAGATATCCACAAAGATTCTAGAGTGCTAAAGGCTCTTGGCAGTACGAAACAACAGTTTCTTTTAGTTTTTTTCTGACGATGTTACACATGTGATTTTGAAGTCCTTTTTTGTCCCTTTACCAGAAAGAACGAAAGCTGCTGCAAAACAAACGATTGGATCTTGATGCTGCCAAGACGAAGCTGAAGAAAGCAAAGGTGGCTGAGTCCAGAGCTGCTGTGAGTGTCATTACATTGCGCTTCTATGTGCTGATGTCTAAGATTAAGCTTGCAGTATGGAATGCTTGCTTCAGATTTGTTCATACCAGACAACAGTTTTAAACAAACAGTCCTCAGTCAGGGAGGTTCTCCTCTTTGGAATATAAACACAGTTCAAATCAGAATCAAAAATAAAATGCTATAATTCTTGTTTTCCATTTAATGGAAAATATATGATCTCTAAAAATCAAATCCTACTGTTTCTATAAACATGACTTAATCGTATCTGTTTTGCTTGTCTTGGGTCTGACAGGACAATCCTTTGTGCTTATGATCAATATCAGCAGGTTTCTGAACGATCTGTTGGTCTTCAGGTTAAATGCTACAGTTTTTTTCTCTGGTGGTCTGCAGCGTTGGTGTGTGTTTGTTTCAAAAATGTCAATACATAATTTACCATCTTTCTTACTGTGTCTTTAAGGTTCTTTCCACACACATCAGGATATTTTTCTCATCGGTTTTGGCCTCCTGTGTGTACAAACAGCACTTTGGTCAGTAAATCTGAGGAGGTTTTGTGAACTCCCATTTTCAGAGTTTTTGTGTGACTGGGCAAAATGCAGTGACAAAACCTTAATGTTGTTCTGCACAGTGTTGATGCTGATTAATGACTGGGATTATTTGTAATTACATGGTGACATTTGACATCTTTTGCTCACGAAAACCTCAAATTATCTACCTGATTGGGAATGTGTAGGTGAATTTGAGACAGCAGTGCTGCCACGTTGATGTGTAGAGTAGGGTAGTCTTTTTTTCATTTCCCCAAGATTAAAAACGTCTGGGTGCAAATCAGTTTTTGAAGTTGAGTGTGATTTATATCTGCTGTATGAAGAAGATCTGGCAGCTTTGTAGAAGAACTCAGAAGATTAGAGGAGTCTGGGTATTTATAAAGCTTTGAAATTTGCATCACCTGTTTATAACAATGATTGTGAACAAGCCATGACCCTAAAAGGCTAATTAAGGTCTGAGACCTCAGTCAAATTTATAGGAGTGCTCCAATTTCCTAGGGTTCCCATACCTTTGCAGGGCACTGCTTTACTTTTTTTTACTCTAAAATTGTATAAAACCAAAATAATACGCTGGAATCACCTTTAACTTTATGCCTTTAGGAGGTCATTTCATCTTCAACTTGCTTAACTGTTCATAATAACAGTCATTATAACAAGGTGCCATATCCTGATATATTGTTGCATTTGCACGCTCACACACACACACACATTGAAACAACTGACATGCAGGTGACGTGTAGACTTTAAAGTTTAATTCAAGGGGTTGAACAAAAATATATTGTTTAGGAATTGCAATAAATTAATTAATGACAAATTAATATAAATAATATATATTATGGTAAATATTACCATAAACAAAATGTAAATTTTTAATACTTTGAGAATCCTTTGCATGCAATGTCTGCCTAAAGTCTGGAACACATGCTCAACCATGCAGACATCAGTAACTGCTGGATTTCTTTTTTTGTGATACTTTGCCAGAACTTTACTGCAGCTGCTTTCAGTTGTTTCTTATTTGTGGGTCTTTCTGTCTTAGTTTTGTCTTATGCAAATGAAATGCTTTCTCAGTCAGGTTGACCTCTGACGATTGACCCGGTCATTACTGAATATTCCACTTCTTTGCCTTAAAAAAAACTCCTGGGTTGCTTTTGCAGTATGTTTTGGGTCACTGTCCACCTGTTCACTGTGAAGTGCCATCCAATCAACCTTTCCGCATTTGGTTGAATCTGAGCAGAAAGTATGTCCCTGTACACTTCAGAATTCATCCAACTGTTTCTGTCTTTTTTCACATCATCAATAAACACTAGTGACCCAATGCTATTGGAGGCCATGCATGCCCATACCATCACACTGCCTGTCATGAGCTGTTCCAAGCCTTCTCCGTACTTTCTTCTTCCCATCATTCTGGACAGGTTGATTTAAGTTTCATCTGTCCAAATTATCTATTTTTGGCAATGTCTAATCTGGCCTTTCTATTTTTGAAGCTGATAAGTGAACCCTATGTATTTGCGCTCGTGAAGTCTTCTCTTTATGGTCGCCTTAGATACTGATACACCTAAATCCTGGAGAGTGGTCTTCACTTGGTCTTCATGTTGTGTAGGTGTTTTTCTTCACCGTGGAAAGGATTCTCTAATCATCAACCACTGTTGCCTTCCATGGACGTCCAGGCCTTTTTGAGATCTCAAGTGCACAAGTGTGGTCTTTTGTTCCCCATAATGTACTTCTCATAACATTTTTGCTATCTCTCTGATGCATTTCTTCTTTTTTCTGCTTAACGATGGTCTGTTTCACTTCCATCAAGAGCTCCTTTGACTGCATGCTGTGGGTTCACACCAAATGCTTCACTTGGAATGAACTCCAGGATGTTTTCCCTGCTTAATTGATGATGGATTCATGAGGGATTGTCCCATGCAACCCATGAAATAGCTTTTGGATAATTGTCCGATTACTCTTGAGCCTTTGAAGTTGGGTTTGTAGAAAAATGGTTAATTCCTAAATGTTTCATAGGATATTTTTGCTCAACTTCTTGTATTCAACCTGAAATTCTTCAGTTGCATCTCAATTGTTTCATTTCAAATTCAGTGTGGAATGCAGAGCCCAAAACATGATTATGCGACTGTCCAAATATTTGTACCTTACTGTAGCTACTCTTTGTTTAGTACTAAGTGTAGTGGTGTGTCAACCCCTCACACTTTCCTTCCTTTCACTCTAATTTTTAGTTTTTCCCAGTTCAGATTCTGAAATTCAACTCTTTACTATTATGCTTTTGTTTCTGCCCTTGTTTTCACACATTCTAGCCTTTAAGAACTGTTCCCCCACCAGGAGACGTCGGCTACGGAGCTAATGTCTCTTACTTGGTGAACTTTCTTCATGTGAAATGGCTGAAGGTTGGTTGTCCTTGCCCACTCCACAGCTTCTCGGCTAGAGGACAGTTTCCCCTTTTAAGCTGCTGATTAAGCTTCTTTTAAATGCTTGTTATGAGTATGACTGGCAAGCTCATCCTTAGGTTCCTTTTCTCTTGCCTCCAAGACTTGCCAGGATTTCCATGTTTGCTCAACAGCTTCAGTCCATTTCAAAACTGAGTGTTAGCTGTGTCCCACTTTCAAAACAGAAGTAAATGCTGCTTGAAGATAATTCCCTCATGACTAGGACATGTAGTATTTCAGGCCACAACAAACATCTTATACACACACACTTCTGCAAACATAAGGCTGTCTAATCCCTTGTGCAGTTTCAGAGATCAGCTGAACAGGCTGCTTTTCGGTAGTGAAATTGCTTCACCAATGATGTGATGCTCTTGCACATTACTTCCCTTTACTGACACTGTAAACATTTTATAAAGATATTTAGGTGCTTAAATGGTTCTATGTTTTTATTGTTACAACAACGTGTCTGTCCTTTCAATTCCTGATGGCCATTTGAACAGTTGGAAGACTCCAAAGATAACCTTCGAGTGTCATCTTTTTGTCCCCACATATCAGTCAAGAGGTCCTGTTTTGTTTAACAATATCTTAGCGTAACAAAAATTAATTGATGAGCAGATCTGTTGACTGGTTGCTGTGATAACCAGGAAAGTGTGAGCTGAGTTCCTGTGGTTATGCTGCAACAACACTTCCAAGTAAACACGAACAAACACAAACAACCATAGTGCACCAACTGAACATTTGTGTTTGTGGTAACCTTGTCAGCCTGCTCGGGCACTCCACAAAAAAGTCTTAGAAACCTTTTATTAGAGTGTTGTTTACTGACAAGTGATGAATCACCAATGAAAAGGAACAGATTTGTACACATTTCACCTCATCCCCAAGTTGGAAAGATTGGGTTTCATTAAAAGTAGATACTGGGACCACTGCTTCAGTGCTGCAGAAGCAAACAGTACAAAATTAAGGAGGAATGAAACAGAAAGTAATGTAAACACTGATGCTTGGTTATAAGAATGCTGCATGTGAAGGAGCACAAGCTCAATCTGCTAGAGGGGAAACTGGAAACCTGGAAGAGCAATGTATTGTAAACTTTTAAAGTGGAAGAACATGAAAGGAGCACTTTGCAAGAGTACCTGAAGAGATTTGAGCTAACTTTCACCAAACTCTCAGACCTTTCATTTTGGCTTGCTTACAATTTGACTCTGATTGCCCAAACCTTGTGCAAACAATCAGCAGCCATTATGCCCTCTTAGCAGCTCATAACACTCTGGAAATTAAAATACAGTAATTGCTGCCTAGGACATCAGGTAGCCAGTTTGTTCATTCATAATTCTATCTATCCCTCTATCTAATCTATCTTTTAACACAGTAGTACATTTTCATTCTTGGCCAAACATTTATGTGCACTTTAATGGGTCAGACTGCAACTTAAAATTCTTTAAAGAAGAAGGAGGATCAGTGATGGTCAACTAATAATATAAAAAGTAAAAGTCCTACCAAAACCAAAATGTATTTGTTGAATGTTTTTTTGGGGAACACTGTCCAATTTTGCCCATTTTTATTTTGCACCCATAGGTTTTGGAGCTTTTAAATTACAATTTTAAATCACTTAACTTGATCTTGACATAAAACAGCCATCATCTTCAGAATTATTCTTAAAGAACCTCTGATCTCTTGCAGCTGTTGTGCATGGCGTTGTGTGTAGTGCTTTTGATGGTGTGTGTTGGTTGTATAATACTTGCTAAAGATTAGAGTAAGTTGTAAATGTATGTATCTGTTTTGTTAGAGGATGTGTTGTTTCTGTACTAATTAGTGTCACTGTTTAAATGCTGCAAAGATGTGGGCAGAGGAAGTGACCAAGGTAAGAGGAATGTGTAGATTTTGTGTTTTTTTTTGGCAGTGATGAGTCTATAGCAGCTGCAGATTACAAGCAGCCTGTGATCCACTTCTTGAGGAACAGTAGTGAAGCTGTAAGGAAAATCCTCATTAGATGTTAATGGCTGCACATGCAATATTTTGCAGTAGGTCTATTATTAACCATTATCAGGAATTATGTAATCTTGACTTGTATCCTTAGAATATTTGCTTCATTACTTCAGTTAATGTTTTTCCCTATTTTCATTGTATGTAATCACGGTTTGTGCAGTTTAGCACAAATTTAACAGACACTAACACTAACAAACCTGTCTGTGGAGCAGTGAACCTGCAATCTCTGCAGTGATTGAGTTCATCACATACCTTTGAGATGATTTGCATTAGCATTTCATGTAATGAAATTGAAGTGAAATAAGTTCCAGCATCTATTGTGTTGAGATAAGTAGAGGATATTAATGTCCTCCACAAAGGAGGACAAAGCTCCTTGGATAAGCTCAAGTATCCACAAAAAGTTCAATATACAGTGCATGGAACTGCACCAGTATGGGAATTCACAGCCAGTATTGGACATATCTGCTGATGTAAATGCTGCTGCTGATACATAATTGTAATGGTGATATGGGTTGTATTATTTAAAAATGCATTAGCAAGCTAATAACATGACATGGATAATTTGTAGCCTGACTATAATCCCACACTTTAGGAATTCACACTTGTAGATACATTAATGGCATTATTAACATCAGATTCTTAGGCCCTAAAATAGAATCCCGTGGGAGCCAAATAGTCACAGTCATCTCCATTATCACTTTTAGACATAATGTAAATTGTTGATACCCTTTACACTGTGTACAAATGTAAATGAACAATCCAATAGAAATGTTTCAGAATGACATAATATATGAAATAATATATTCTTATATTGACTTCCATTGAAGGTTTTTGAATGTTTTGTTTTTTTTGGGTTTTTTTTCTGTAAAAATGCCTTTTTTGCTGTGATTGGTGGAGCTACAGCACACACTGTCACATCATTCATCTGAAGTATTTACTGTTAAGTATGATGTTTTGCAAATGGGTCATTGCTGACTTGTTTTTACATCTGAAGACCTGAATATCTCTCTCTCTCTCTCTCTCTCTCTCTCTCTCTCTCTCTCTCTCTCTCTCTCTTTCTCTTTCTCTTTCAGGCAGAGCAGGATCTGAAAATGACACAGAGTGAGTTTGACAGGCAGGCTGAGATAACTAGACTCCTCCTGGAGGGAGTCAGCAGCACACATGTATGTACTGCACCTGAACTGAACATTTAGTTCTAGCTGTGTGTTTCTCTTCCAAATCGAAGCACAGTTGTGTTTTGCTTGGTGTGTTTGACTCATAAAAAACTGGCGTTAAAAGTAAAATATTATTTTATGTTCTGTTCTCTGCATTTGTCATACGCAGGCTCACCACCTTCGCTGCTTGAATGACTTTGTGGAGGCCCAGACCACATATTACGCACAGTGTTATCAGTACATGGTTGATCTTCAAAAGCAGCTTGGAAGGTCCCGTACCTTTCAATGTTTTACTTGCACATCTGGTTTCCAAAGTTTGCTTCTTTGCTCTTGTTCAGGGCTAGTGTTGCTAACAAGTAGTGAATGTCTGTGATCACCCTGTTAGCATCGGCCAACCTGAATCACACACACTTGCCTTAACCCTTGAGTTGTCTTAATATTCTGTATACAACCCATGTCCTAAGGCCCTTCACTAAACCCCTAATAATAAAATAGCTTGATTGAATTTTAACCCTGCCCCCATCTCATTTGCTTGACGAATCAACCTTCATACATGTCAGTCTTTATGAATATTTGAGTTTGATTTCTCTCTTCACATTACGGAAAGACTACATTTAAACAGTGGCCACCACTCGTTTTTATTACAGCACACTGGTTATTATTTTTTGTACACTAAAGTATAGAGATGTATTATCAAGCAGGATCGCTAGTGAGGATGACTGCTACTACTATTGGTATCTAGGTAGCATCATTTTGCCTGGTTTAATAGATAATACTTAACACATAGTTATTGACTGTAGAGATGTTTCCTGTGTTTCAGATCATGTGGTAGCGCACCAGCAAACTGGTCAAAACCTGCTTATAAATTACTTCTTATTAAATTCCTCGCAGCTAATGTTTACTATCTGAAACCTGAAGACCTAAAGCTATTCAGTATATTATAGCTGTGTTTGTTTTTGTATTAGAATTGTTGAATCTTGTAAACTCTCATTCATGTATTGTGAAGAACCATGTTTGTAATAGATGTGAGTGTGAAGAACCTATTAAAGGTACCAATTTAAATGTTCTTCACACTCTTACAACATGGTACTCCGTGGGACCACAAGTGCTTGTTCTATGGCATCGTTCATGCCGTTTAAAGCACCTTTTGAAAATGATGGTGAAACGAAATGTGTCATGAATGTCATGAAGTGCCTGAATGCACATAAGCAAGTGTGTTTGAATAAGTCTGTTGTTGAAGTGTGGACTGTTGTGTTTGTGTTAAAGGAAAAATGTGCACATTTCATTATTTGGAAATTGTTCCTTTAAACAGTTATTAATTGTTGCAATTGTATTTCTCTCCAAACAGCTTCCCTTCCACATTCTCCACTAACAATAACCAGGCATTAGCCCTTGGAGGGGCCAGTGTTTCTGTGCCAACCCTGCCCGTGTCCACTTCTCTTCCTGGTGCTGGAGGAAGGAGCTCCTCTGGCTTCAGCGAGCTGCTCAGCTCAGGTGGGAGCCGCAAAGCACGGGTGCTGTATGACTATGATGCTGCTGGCAGCAGTGAACTTTCCCTGTTGGCTGATGAGGTGGGTGTCACATTTTTCTGCATTTGCACCTGTGCAGTAATTGTAGAAATGTACAACTCTAGATTCACAAACTGAAAACAAGGACACTCAACGAAGCACCAAAAGCTGTTTGAGTACTAATTGTGTGAGACTTTTCAGCCTTTCAGGCAAATTTATAATCAGGTGATTATAAAATGACAGTGTGTTTTCTTAATACTTGAATAATGAGAGTGTGGAACTGAAATGCTATGAACCTCAAGCACTGTTGCCTCATCATTCACAAAAAAAACTTGGAAATAACAAAAAGGATGTGTCTGCAAAAGGGTGCTCAAACTTGGCAGGCAAAGCCATGGAATCAAATGGGAAGTGCTGTTAGACTAAAAGTAAATTGGCATGCAAACCGGCATCTGAGCATAGTCATAATTTATACAAATTAGAACCACTAAAAACCACTACTCATGTTCTCAATGGGGAGGGAATATATAAATATATATATATATATTATATATTATATATATAAGGGCTCCACTGTTACTCAGTGATTCAGAATTTAATAATATATATATATATATATATATTTATATATATATATATATATATATATATATATATATATATATATATATAAAATTAAATTCTGAATCTCTGAGTAACAGTGGAGCCCTTATGATGGGTTTTTGACTTGAAGCAGCCTTTTGACTGCCATTCAAAATCATCCACAGTTTTGTAATAAATAATGTTAATATTATCCTATTGTATGCTTGGATGTGACCACTTGAAAAATCTTGTGGTCAATTGTTGGGCCTTAAATACTGATTGTTGACTGATGTCATTTTTATATTTATATGAGATTTATAATAAATATATCTAGGCTTTATTTTTCACTTTTTGAACTGAATTTAATAATTATTGGAACACTGGGGGTGGACCTACACTTAATTCCAGATTAGTGTTGGGTCCAGTGGTGGCTCAGTTATTGAAGTTCACCAAACTGCTACTGTTGGGCTCTAGAGCAAAGCCATTAACCAAGAGTTCCCACCACTGCAGACATTTGTTTTGATTAGATTTGTTTCTGGTTTTTAACTAGAGCTGTGAACAAAGTATTTTTGACAAATGACTAACAGGGCTGATTTTTTTGTGTGTCTTGTCTTCTTGCCTCAGGTAATTACAGTGAGCAGTGTTCCAGGCATGGACTCTGACTGGCTGATGGGAGAGCGCGGAAACCAGAAGGGCAAAGTGCCAATAACCTATCTGGAGCTGCTGAACTGAGGGAGGAGTTAATCTGAAGAGCAATGGCAAAAAAGTGATAACATATTTAATGTGTATATGCAACTATGCTTGAATGAGCTGCTCCCATGGCAACAGTATCTCATGGATGTTTATACCCAGCCAGGGAAGACAGTCTCATCAGAGGCCTTTCTGTTTACAAACTGAGTAATGCCAATTTTTGCAAGTGCTTCTAATGTGAGATTATTACTGCCAGCACTCCTCCATTTTTGTCATATTGCACAAACCACCAGCAAGTATTTGTTTTTGTATTTAAGTGCTTTGCTGATGGAATCAGTTGATTTATGACTGAATTGTGTAAATTGGAAAGTCTTATGCCACACAAAGGTTGATATAGGCTACACTGCCTGGAACATTTGAAAGTTGAACTTTTAACCTTTCTCTCGGCAGCCATAAGGATAATTGTCAGGTCTCGAGCATTTCAAAGAAGAAATTGCTTGCAGCAATAGAGGGAGAAGAAATCTGAAGTGTTTCTTGATTATTAATAAGGGGTATTCTCATTTGTAATAGCCATACTACCCATGTGCCTCAGATATTACCCTTTGTGGCTTATATCTCTCTTCTCTTATCTACTTGCAGTTTTTTAAAGCCCACAAGGAAAGTTCAAGTCTTCACATGAACCTCTGCTTTTAGTTTCAGACTTTGAATTCACTTCATTTTAAGGACTCACTGTGGAGAATGGACCAACAGTATCTAATGCTTGACCTCATATTTAGAAAGTGCATCCAATACTTTTACTTTTAAGTTTTACAGTTTAGGTTACTGTAAGGTACAGTTAGGGTATAATTTGAAGAGTTGTGTGCCTTATTGTTAAGTTAATTAAAGGGCTTTTGGGGAATCTGAAGGTGGTCTAACTATCAGTACTAGTATTAGGAGTGTACAGCGAGCCAGACTGTAAAACCTGTAAAACAATGTTTTTAACTTTGAAATCTAAACAGCTAACTGTACAGCATTTGTTGGTAAATTCAACTCCTAACACAGACCGCATTAATGGGTGTTAATGTTTAATTTTAGATTCAGTTTAAACAAATGCTGTCAACGTTAACAAACATGATGAACCTGGAAACTTTAACATGTTTTTTTATATCACGTTAATTAATTTTACCAAATTTACCCCAACTTTCTTCCTCTTGTAGTTCATCAAGATACTGATCTATTAGTGATTTCATTTAGCAATGTAGAGGTGAGATGGTGGGTAAAGGGCAAGATGGTGTTGAATTCAGAAGGTACTAGTGCATGTCAAAAAATTTGAATAAAATAATTTTTTCATGATCACAATTTCATTCACAAAGGTAAACTCATTTTTTATATTACACATAAAGTGATATTTCAAGCCTTTTTTTTTATAGTTGATCAGTTTGGCTTATATCTGATGAAAATCAAGAAATCCAGAGACTAAATATTAGAAAATCTTTGTTCAAATTAGAATAGATTACTAATCACATTATTAACTTTAAAACAAAAAAGCTTGAGATAGATATATATGACAGTTTATTCTTTGAATGATCAAACTTATTCTAATTTTTGGAGATGCACAAGTAGATTTACATACATTTGGATTAAATATAACTAATTCACTCCCTTAACTACTCCTTCTAGTCTGGTTCTAAACTGAAATCCATGGAAGAGCTAGAATTTCAACTTGTGATTAGTCATGTTTAATCACAGAATGTGGTGAATAAATCAATTAAAATTGCAATTGACATTTTAAATTTTATTTATGTTTTTAAGATATTTCTTTGCAGTTAAATGTAATTTATTAATTGAAATTGCAAGCTTTCATCTTATATCAGCCTGTTTTTATTAGGTACACATGCATTTTCTTCATCCCATAGGGCACCAAAATCTCTATTTGGGTTTTCCTTTCTTTCTTTCCCCTTTTTTCCGGATGCCTGGCCCAACAACAGTTACCAGGACCAGCAAAGTGCATGGAAATGCATGAAAAAAAAATGTTGATTTGATCCATACTAATAAAACAATTTCAAACTTGATGATTAGGATAGTTCTTGACCATGTAAAAAATATTATAGACTGGTTAGAAGTTTAGCATTCCATTAAATAGAACACATTTCCCTTTAGGGAATTAGGACTTTAATAGCAAAAGAGCAAAATTATACCTACAATAGAAACTTTTTGATGTGCCCAGATTTCTGCAGACTGCTATGTGTAACAAAATATCAAAATGAGTTGAAATTTTATATACCTGTTTGGCTAGTTTCTGCAGTTATGAAAATATGGACTGAGCGATACCTTGTTGAGAGAAATGTTGAAATTTTAGTCAAGATGGGTTGAATTTGGTAACTGATGCTGTGCAACTAGTACACTAATTTAATATGCATAAATTACCATATGCAGTACATGCACAAATATAAGTTTACTTTGGGAGTCCATAAATGTTTTCTGTTTTATGTATGTTTATCTTGTTATAGAAAAAGACCTTTCCATTTAAGATTAAAAATACATTTTAGCCTTTTCAGATTCTTGTGTGTGACCCCACCACAACTACCTTTTGTTTGACTGTTCCCGTATGGGCCAGTAGAGGTCATGTTTCCATTCAGCTTTTATCATTTATCTCAACATATATTTTAATTTCTGTATTTATTTAAACCAGTTTAAATAAAGCCTTTCATCTACAAAGATTTTTTTGTACAACTTCAGGAATCTTTCAAGTGCTGCTCAAAATATCTCTGGCTTTATGAATCAGAATTTGCTTCTGTTATCATGGGGACTGATGAGGACTGAACCCACTTCAGAAATCAAGAGTTTGAACATTTCAGGTTTTCAGGAAGCATTCTGAAGAAACTGCAAGCAGTATCTATTGTATTGCCCCCTCAGTAAAAGAAAGGGTTAAGTGGAAGTAGAGCGCTACAGGCTCTTCACTTCCTGTGCTGTGGTTCTGCAAGCTGTCCGTTCCTGATGTCCGTTACTCAGCCTCACATGGTGAGGGGGCCCACATTCAGTTCCTTTCTGAATAATTAATGTGAGCACAGACCTGAACCAACTGAAAATGTGGGTGTTTGTAGAAACCCATTCACCACCACAAGTGCATCTCAGAAAAATCATTTTATTTATATATATATATATATATATATATAACACACATATATACAGATATGTTACATAGAAGGAAGTGTAGAAAACTGTCTTAAGTCTAACCCTAACCCTGTTCACTATGCACAACATATAGCCCAAACAAGATAATTAAGCTTTGGTACAAGATGTTTTGTGCACAGACTTCTCCATGTCCTTTTCACTCTGAAATTGTTCCTTGTTAACAATTCACATTAACAAAGGGTTTCATCCATGGCACACTGTCTGTGTGTATATACATAATTCCTATATTTCTATAGGAATCCGGTATAAAATAGTATCACTGTTTATCTTTTAAAAAGACTTGGAAGAGCTGCAGACCTGAATTAATTTGCAAATGAGTGGCCTTTAGCCAGTTAACTGTAGTAAAGCTCATTATCTAGTTATGAAGTCTTTCTCACAAAGTCAGATCTGAACAAATGCATGTTTCAGTTTCAGTAATGGAATTACGTTTCTGCTTGTTTGCATTTCTGCAGTTGTTGTTTTTTTTATAGTATCTAATGAACAGTTTGTGTTTCCTGCCATCTCATGACTCCATGTGACTCCACTGTGAGAAATGTGATATCTTTTGCACTTACTGAGAGGAAGAGTCACATGTTTCATAAAATCAACAGATCTAGTGTAAAGATGTTGATGACAAATTACATCACACTATGCTTCTGAGTATACCATGGATATTGCACATTTATGCATCCTGAAAGAGACGTGTTATATATTAAATATATGTATTTCAGTATGTTTCACTTTGTGTCATATACTTTCAGCTGGTTTTCATATCAGGCTTAGCACCAGCAATGAGAAACAGAGGTGTTATTATTTTTTTATTCCAACCCCTCTGTTTACTGACCCAAAATAAACCCTGACTATTGAGGACTAAACCCAAAGGGGTGGCAGCTGTGGGCTCTGCCTTAGCTCTCCAGTTTCTTTTTCTCTCTTTGCTCAAACCGCCATGACCCAGAGTATCACCACAGCGGTATTCTGGTTACACTCTGGTTTAGCCTGCACGCTCTGCTTTCAATATGCTTTATGTATACACACGTACAACACACGCTCCCATGTTTCATTTTTTCTCTTGTTTAAGTGAAATGAGTTGCAAAAAATATCCAGGAAAGATCTGGAGAAGGTCTGGCAATGAGGAGCTTAGTTTGATTGCATAGGTACAGTGGTCTAACCCCATTATCACTTCCGAGGCCTTGTTCAGTTTGACAGTGCAGCCTCAATTTGGTCTTGTGGAAGCTTACCATGGCCACATTGGTCCACCTTGTGTGGCACACCACTAGGATAGAGGCTGTGTCCTTTTTTTTTCCAGCTTAGTAGGTAAAGCTATACTTTCATGTCCTGAATTGTTGACTGGCTTTTGAGTAACATACAAATGTAGAGCATAATACAAGTCATGAGAAACATATATATTGTTGCTGTAATGCAAAAATGTATTTCCAAAATTTTGACACAATGGAAAGAACAACTGCCAGATTCGAAGAACCAAAAAGTGGAGGAAATGTGCATGCGTCAATGTGATGCCAGAACAGGATGTCGGGAGTTGAAGAGTATATGTCAAAAATCTTACATCAGAATAATTATCTATTAAATATATTGCAGATACTTTTTTCAAAACAACAAAGATAAGGAAATGTGGCTGAAAACATGTTGATTAAACTTTTATGAGAGCACTCAACATTTTAAAAGTGCAATATATGAATGTACCCGTGATCTTAGGCATGTAATGATTCACAAAATTGGATGCAGTGCCTACTGTTAACAGAACATTCAGCATTACACAAGTCCAAAATGTGGGACAAAAGGTAGATGTGTCAGTAATGATTCTTGAACCTGAGGAGCCCTCAGACAGACCCTCCAACTCGAGAACAAAAATAAGGACCATCTGGAGGTTTGGCTTGAAAACTACTTTATAATGTCCTGATATAATGATGTATCTATAAACTATTGCAGTGTTGCCTAATCCTGAATGTGTAGAGCTTTCACCGGGCAGAGGGGACTACTGTAGCATCTGAAAAGTATTTAAGTCCGGCGCTTAAATGCAATTCACAATGTACTGACACATAACAATTCTTCCAATAACACACTAAAGCCTGTACTATGTTGTACCATCATACACTATATGGACAACAATGTTGGGACACCAACACATTGCACCTACAGAAGCTTTCATGGTATCCCATTCTAAATCCATAATAATCAATGACAAATCCATATCATTAATATGCAGTTGGTCCCCTCCCCTTTTCCTCTCTAACAGGAGGTTAAGAACACTTGTTTATTGAGTCGGCAGAATATGGGCACATCAGCAATTGGTGACCCTGTTCTGTAACTTGATGTGGTCTGCCCCTTCATGGCTGAGTTTCTGTGGTTTCTGATCACTTTTAAAATATCACAGGACCACCTAAAAATTCTGTGATCTCTTTAGAATGATGTATACTTTCACAAATGTTTGTAAAAGCTGAGTGCATGGCTAGGTGCTTGATTTGGGACTGAACAAAACACCTGAATTCAAAAATTAAGAGGTGTGTCCCAATTCCCCTATAGTGTATGAGTGCATGAGATCATAATTGGAGGATATAGTGAACATTTATTGAACTACACAAACTGCAAAATCCTTTTTAATTATCCAGAAACACAGTACATTACAATGTGCACCTATATACAAAATGCATTCAAAGTCATTACAGGTTCAACCCCCTGGCAATGCCACACATATGTAGCTAAGATTGTCTAACTGCAGAGTTAATTAATTCTGTTCATATTTATCAGTTAATGTTCTCCATGCTTCTACAGCTGTCCAATTATGCTTCATTAGCAGTAGTTTGAAAAGTAGTGGTTGGCTAATTTCAGAGGAAGCATGATAGCCTTCACCAGTTTGAAAAACACTGCTTTATAATGTAATGATATCTTCAAACTAATAATGTTCTGCCCAATCCTTGTTCTAGAGAGGCATCACCCTGGAGGGTTTAGCTCCAGCTCTTATCTAGCACTTCATCTCAGTGCTGGGTGTAGATCATGTGAACTGGGGGTGGGGGGTCAGGCTGGTGACAGTGACCTGCATATTTTAGAGCTTTTCCTGCTCCTACCACACCTGATTTAACTAACAAGCAATTGATCAAAACATGCAAGGCAGGGGTGCCTCCAGGACCAGGTTTATGTGTTTTTTTTTATATATAAAATAATGAATTGTAATGTAATTCTCTTTGGAATAAAGTTGATACAAATGGTGATGCTATAGTTGAGCCACTTTTGATTTCATAGAGAACCTCTTTAAATAAAGTGTGTCAACATTTGAAGATGTCATTGTCAAGGGTCTGGGGCACCTTTTTACGGGGTGGGCCAAGCTTGTTGTCACTGGGGCACTAATTCCCACTGACCCCCACTAGAACCACTACTACTTCATCCAGGTAATGAAGGCATTCTTCTGGAGCTGAACCCTCCAGGGTGGTCCAGGACAAGCATTGTTAGCATTGTGTGGTTGGACACATGATCATACTGTTAATCTGTACATGAAAGAATCTTAATGGCTTTGTGCTATAATGTGATTATATGAAAATCAGTGAGGAGCTTACTGATAAAGAGTAAAGATAGAGCCTGGCCACCTACTGCAGCTGCCTCATGAGAAGTCAGCATGGAGTGAAACCTCCATGAAAGACTTAGAACTGGGCAGTTGCTACAGATCTCAGCAAAACAGGAAATTTCATGTTTCCTCTGTTGCTTTCGGCAACTGTTTGCAACACAACGTTTGTGCACACTATTAAATGTTCACATGCACGCACACACACACACATATAGACACGGACATGTGATTATATATAGAATAGAGACAGTGCTTTCTCTGGTACAAAGAAGTAGTGCAAGTGTCAGAAAACTAAAGGCAATCACAAATTTAAATGGATAAGAAGCAAACCGCAGCATATGGTTTCACATAACTGCACAATCTAAACTCCCAGAATGTTTCTGACTCATCTGGCTGTGGCCTACCTGACACCGTCAAGAAATGGTTGGGGAAACTATAAAGGCAACTTTCAGCATGTGAAGTATTTGGGTCATCAGTGTACAGCTATAACGGTAGACAAGACCAACTTGTTCAGGAATGTGTTTCTTTTACAGAAGCTTGTGTGGAGATATTTTTAATATCCATAACTCATTTCATTGTACATTGATTGAAAAACAGTCACTTAATACTGATGTTAATGCTCTGCATTCAGGGTATCTGCAGTTGAGGATGTCATTTCTTTTGTAGGGAAAGCTAATATTTGGTAAATATTGAAACATCAGGAATAATCAAAGATTTTTAAGTTTTTAAAGACATTAAAAATCCATTAGAATAAACAGAAATTCACAAAGTCTTGAGTATTTTGTTGCACAAAAGCCATGCCACAAATGACTCAAAGCAATGTTTCTTTATAAAAATGATTTTGGGGCCAACAAATTTTGTTGCTGTATCACTGTTTATATTTGATCCAGTGTAAAAAAAAAATATTCTTATGAATATCCAAATGACGAACAATGGGGTCGGAACTAAATAATATTTCTTTTTCAACAAGGTGCCTGTAGAAAATTTATACAGACATTATTTTTGCCTAGATTACATACCCAAAGCTAAAGATTCTGTGTGTTTTTCATGTGTTAGTCAAAACAGGAATATGCAGTTGCTTTTTGCAAAAAACGTTGGGGTGTTTTCAGCCGGTTGAGAACATTAACACTGTTCATAGTATGTAGTTTTATTTGAGCAGTTCAACAAAGGCTATTTTAGTATGATGTGGGCCTCCAACATTTCTTTTTAATTGCACGTGGCAGAACTCTTGGTCTAAACGTGAGAAAATAAATGACCAAGATGCCCACCAATGACACGCAAACGGATAAAAATAGCAGAATGTACCAGAAAACAGACTCCTCTGTGCTGCGACCACCACACTCAATGGAGTTGAAATGGATGGCTTTTCGACTCTGTTGGTATAGGTCTATACATGTAACCTCTGAGAGGTCAATAGCATGAAGAGCATTAGATTCCTCAAATGTCCTGTACCACTCTAGCTGGCAGCAATTGAAAGCATTTCCATTAACATAGACAGCCTGAACCCTTTCTGCAAGCACTGTGGCATGTTCTGATTTGATGGTTGAGAGCATGTTATCCCTCAAGTCTAGGAGCTTCAGTTTCAGTGTCATCAGAGATTTTGGAAGTTCCCATATTGAGTTCTTGGAGATGTTTAGGAATTTCAGGTGTCTATATGGAGAGAAGTCAAAGTTTTGCAAGCCTGTGTTGCTCAGTCCCAGATGCTGCAAGGTTCCAAAGAGACTTGATAAGCAGTCTTGGCCAATGACCAAGTCTGGATTGTTAGACAGTTCAAGGTGTGTTAGTGGTGTACCTTTAAAAACTGAAGGTGGCAAACTTTCTATGCTACAACCAGCAATGTAGAGCTGCTTCAAGGAGGAAAGATTTGTCCAAACAGCACAAACTGGAAGGCCTGAGTCACTGATATTTCCAGGATGACAAACGCCTACAGTGTTATAACTCAGGTCAACAGTGCTGAGACTGGGAAGAGTAGTGAAGACTCTAGGGGGGAGCATCTGGATGCCATTTAGGCTCAAGTTGAGATGCGTGAGGTTATTGAGTTTATTGGCTGAGTTTGGCTGGGCATGCAGCTCAGTCAATCTATTGTTGCTCACATCCAGTTCATATAAAGTAGCAGGCATATCTTCTGCTGTCAGATTGATGGATTGCAAGCAGTTGCTTCGCAGCCTCAGCCAGTAAAGGTGAGGCATTTTCTGCAGGAATTCCTCAGGAAAGGAAGTCAGCTGGTTCCCACTGAGATCCAACAGTTGCACAAAAGTGATATCTCCATGAAGGCTCTCGTCCCAGAGCTCTGCTGTAACATTGTTGGAATATTGGTCCACATTATAGTACTTAACTCTATTCCAGTTTGAGGAGTTGTTTTTAGTGAGGTTACTGTAAAAGTTGATCTGGTTATTGGACAGTAACAATGTCTTAATGCGACTGTGGGTGGGAAGGAAGGGGAAGAAAAAAAGCTGGTTGTTGGACAAATCCAGTGTCTCTAGTTGAAAGGTCTCTGGAAGGTCTTGATTAGTTATAAACCATTCGATATTGTTATGGCTGGCATTCAGCACCACCAGCTGAGTCATTTCAAACTTCACCAAGCATGGCAGAGAGTTGAAGGCCAGGTTTAGTCGCTTAAGCTTTTCCAGATGATCAAAAGCTCCGTCAATTTCAAACAGCATATTTCTTTCTAGGTTCAGTTCTTTCAGATGATGAAGGTCCTTAAACGTAGACTCATCTATCCTGAGCAAAATATTCCTGGATAAATTCAGGAACTCTAAGGATGTAAGATTTTTTAGCAGGTCAGAAGCCATGTCCTCTGTGAGCCCATTACCAGATAAATCCAGAGTTGTCAGCTTGGTCAGAGCACTCAGAGCCTGTGCAGATGGTTTGTGATTGTTGTGAAGCTCGTTGTTGGCCAAATTCAGGTTTTCTATCAGTGGAGAACCTGAGAAAGCTTTCTCCTCAATTGTTCTTAAACTGCTGCCTGCACAGCTGAAGAGACGAAGAGAAGGGTACCATGAGAGACAACCATTCTGTAATGTTAACACAAAGTTCTGATTTAAAAAAAGCTCCTCTGTTTGTTGTGGCAAGTTGCTTGGTACAGAAGAAAGTCCAAAACTGTTGCATAGAGCCGTGCTTCGAGTCTATGACAACAAAGAGAAGGAAAGAGAAAGTTAGACACAATGCACAGAGGAAACGCTTAATTTCCCAAAATACACAATGTAAGACATTTCCACTAGTGTACAATGAATGATAAAATGTTACATTTCTGATTTTACTTGGAGAGGTAACTTTAACAACCACACACAGCATCATTGTTACTCATCTGGTTACTTCTCAATTCTAAATTTATGCCACTGCAGCATAAATGGTTTTACCCACTTTACCTTCACAACTTACAATTACATTACTATTACAACTTTTACTAATACTACAAAATGAAATAAATAACAGAACACTGACAAACGTAAATTTTACAAACATCTGGTAACATCTGTCTTTTTAATGCAGTCGAGCAACCGAGCCATGTTTAATATCTGATGCAAGTTTCTTTAGTTTACAATGGAAGATGGTAGACTATCATTCCTAACAAACACTAGGTCTAGACTGTCACTGCGCTGATCTCTGTAAATACATGGTAAATTATTTTTCCTCCAAAATTGTATCAGAATTCTTCAAAAATCAGATTCAAATTCTTCAGTAAAATGGCACAGATGCATCCTATTAAAACAGATAAGTTAAAATTACTCTGAATGGGTTGAGAGGGTGGCTTTTTGGGTAAGTAGTTAACCAATATATCCACTATTCCTCCTCAACACATGTCTAAATCATCTCAGCCTGGTCTCTGCAAATTCTTAGACCCTACAAAACAATAACAGCTCTTACAAATATATATAAAATATGCAAATTATTTTTTACACCTAAATCTTGTTGTACTCAATTCAAAGGTTGGATGATATGGAGAGGAAAAAAAATCACAATAAACTATACATATACTATTATTTTTGTCAGAGTTATGAAAAAGTCAGTGTCAGTGCCACATGAAAAATGATCAGTGGTGGAAAATTCAGGTACAAAAAGCAGGAATCCTGCCTATTTTTTCTGACACTTTTAACTGATAGACATGTATTAACCTTCACCTGTAAAAAGGCTAAGATTAAAAAAAAGAAATTGTTATAAATTAATAAAATAATATGACACAATGAGCTATTATGTCAGCTACTTGTTACTATATATTTTACACAGTTAATATAACGTGTTTGTTGTTGTTTATAGGGTCACTGTAATTGTTCTAAATTGATTTTTTATAATACATGCAGTTTTTATTGCTCTAGACATACCAAAAATATACTCTGAATAGAGCCATAACAACACTCAAATTTCACAGGACAATAAAACAGTGTATACTAATATATATGATAGGTGCAAAATAGAATAACAACAGGTTTAATAATCATTATGAAAAAAGACCTGCACACATGACTCATTATGCTAGGATTATATAAGATTATTAAGTAATAATACTAATTTGACCCACACACACACACACACACACACACTGCCCCAGACACCAAAATAGATTTTTATAGTACAAATCCAAGTGTATTCATATGAGGGAAATTACATAACATTAATAGTGTATGGTGACAGCTAAAGCGAATTATCATTCTTCATAAAAGTGAATTATCATTATAGTAAATAATAATGATACATAGACAAAACATATTGGCTATTGACCAATATTGACCATTTTGTCCAACTTTGATATTCCCACTGTGGTGTAAGTCATATGTCATAAGTCATATGTTAAAGTCATATGTTTAAAATATTGTGTGATTCTCCGTCTTATTGAAATGGATGACTGTATTTCTTACCAGAGTGCAGGGGGTGATATGTGGATGGCTGAGGATCAGCAGCATGGGCATTAAGATAAAGTACAGCAGCACTGGAAGGACGCTGAAGACCGGCATCTTACCATACTCGCTGAGAGAGGGAGAGACAGAGAGACAGAGAGACAGAGAGAGAGAGAGAGAGAGAGAGAGAGAGAGAGAGAGATGAAAGATTTAGAGCCATGTTCAACAATATTCTTTCAAAGAAATGAAAACAGAAGGGAAGAATTCATTATAAATGTTTCCTAATCATCAATAGTACTGTGCAAAAGTGAATAAATATGTATGAATTCTTTAATTGCTAACAACAGCCATCAAGCTTCAATCTTCTCTTTTAAGAAATAACATTTTCAAGAGTTATGTCTGGAAACATGATATGTAAATCATTGCAGTTTAAAACATTATAAAATACAAAGAAAATGTGAATCACTAACTAAACATTACCACTACCACTAAGATCTGGTAGACCACCAAAACTGTTTGCATCAGATAAACAGCACAGCAGAAATCTTTCATCCTTTAGAGAAAGAAGAAAAGCTCCACAGGTTTTATTATCCAACTTCTACAGCTGTTTATGTAGAGGTGCTCATGCTCAGTGTACTTTCCTTCGCAGTGTTTCTCACCCTGGTCATCAGAGACAAGAATGTGGAGCAAAAATATGAGCCACCTTGGCAGACTAGTTTTAGAACTAATGATCTAGAGTACCAAAGGTCTAACACCCAGCATGAAAGCACAAATCTAGACAAAACCAAAAATATGTCCATTAAGGTTATTAAGAATATTATTCAGAATGGTAAACCTGTGTGCATGTATTTTCTTTTTTAATACAATATTGTGATTCTACTGTAAACTGCAATAAAATGTTAGGAAAATGTACTGAAATTACATTTCATGTCAGCTCATTCTTCATATACGAGTACTGATACTTTATCAAAAATAATAAATTCATTAGAAAAAAGAAGTAGCTGCAAAAAAAGCTTGACAAAACAAAACAAAACAAAAACAACAACAACAAAACCTCCGTAAATATGGAACTTCTTACTTCAGCCAGAATCTGTCAACAGCTGATGTTTGTTGGATATGATTCTTTTAGTGTGAAACTTGACTTAGTTATGTAGGTTTCATTTAAACCCATAACTGGGTTCTTGTGCTTTTATTATTTAAACAGAACCATATCAAGTTAAATGTACAACCAGTGGATAATTCAGTATGTCGGACTCAATGACTCAGTCATGTAACAAAGAAGCCACTTAACACAGATGGGAAAGCACTTCACCTCACTTTTTAAGGACATTAAACATTTCATTATTTTACGTGATCTTGCTTAAAACAGTGTTATTATCGAAAAATAATAACCCTGGCTACCCAAATAGCAAACATCTCAGAGCACACTTACCACTTTCTTTCATCCGACTTACCATCTTGAAAATACGGTGAAGACTTTGTCCAAGTCTGGGTGCTGGATCAAGCCACAGCTTGCTCCCATTGGGCCAGTTTTGGCCCAAAATAGAACAGTGAAATTTGGTCCAGAATATCAAAAAGTAGCTCCAAGTTTAAATGCCATGAGAAATTATTAATAAAAGGGTAACATCTGAGTGCATTTTGGCCCACGATACACTTGGCATTACCATAGTTTGTCCATAAGTGCCATTACTGGATAATAACTGGCCCAGAATTGTCTGTGATCTGCGACTTATTGCTACCCATAACAGACAAATCTAATTAACTTTAGAAAGCAAAACTCTTGCATGAATAACCAGAACTCTACTGTACGCAACTCTCACTTCGACAACATCCTGAGACAGATTTAAATGATTTCCTATCAATGTATCACCAAAAGCAACGAAACTAAGTGTACATACATTTCCACTGTAAATATCTTTGCATTGAGTTTAACAAATGTTTGTTATTCATGTTGCTGTTTCATTCTTAAACAAAATGGTCATTTATGGAAATTCATCCCACCGTGTATGGGAGAAAAAAAATAACCAAATTATAACATAACATCAAAATGTTTGATAATTTTTTACATCAAATACAATGAGGATTTTATCGTATTGTCATTGTTGTTTGCTTTGAGCAGTTTTGTCAAAATTATTATTTATTTTCATAAGACTTTGGATTATTTTTTCCTAAAGCCTGATTTTTTTGCTGGAGATTGTCTGATTATTAGGTACCAGTGTCAGTCTGAAGTAAAGAAGGTTAAGCTGTAGTAGTGTAGCAGATCTGGGCACATCTAACAATGAGACCCACTGCTTGAGGTTTAGCTGAAATAATGAGCTTTATAACTGTTATCCAGAGTCAGCTGTTCCTGTCTGAGCGGCAGGATAACATTAGTGCAACCCAAAGTAGAGAAGATAATGCCTTAAACTGGTCAGCTCCCACACTTCCAGTCATTAAGTTGGTGAGAGATGTCCCACGTCTGCAATCAATATTTCTTCAATATTTCTCTTTTGGAGAAACAATCGAATCCAACAAGTGACCCTCTATTTTAGTATCAATCAGATCTGGATTCACACCTCATAACAATCCAAATTCAGCTCATCCACTCTCATCCTGCTCATCTGTCTAATTAGAACGTTCTGATCCTCCTGAAATGCACACAACTTAAGTTCTGCAGGGTTTAACATTACAGTGAAACTCCTCGACCATTTAAAGTGGACCAAAAAATCTGCTCTTAAATGCCTTCTTTAATCTACGCCCCCTGGCTGCCTCTGCAGACTCTGCTGTGGGCTGAAAGGGGGTGATTGAGGTTCGTAGGCACTCTTACCCCTCTGGGCTGCTTTGCAACCCCCGCACAGCTGCACCGGTCCCCGCACACCATCTCCCTGTGCTCCACAAACCGGCCGTGTGAGCAGCTCCTCTGGACGAACCAGCGCTTTGACATCTGCACCCTCTGCAAGCTCCTTTTAGATCTTTGCGGAAGCAAGAGAGCAACGGAAGCAGAGTCACATGTGGTCTGCAAAGACAGAGGCTCTTCAGTGCATGACCAGAAAACATGCATAGGGCTGCAGAACCCTCCACTAACTGGGCCAGTGTGGAGCACGCCACCCCAGAATGACCCTGCACAAGGCCACACTGCAGTCAATGCACATCTGTCCATTTGCACATCTGGTAATCATGTGAGGCCTTGGAGAAACCTCTGAGATTGGTCTTTGAAGGACAGGAGATGCAACTGAAGATGCAGTTCATTGGTCAGAATCAAACATTGCTCTCCTTCTTATTCCCAAGTTCGTTATATTTGCAGTGAGATTCAGTAGACCACAAGAACCTGTGTAAGGAACACACCCATGCCACCCACTACTGGTTTCACTCATCAGATACTACTGAAGAGGAAACCACGGAGAGCTCACACCCTTCCTGTCAAAGGCTGCACTCAACCTTACTCACAAAAAAACTGTTTTCTACTGCCTTCATGCATTAACTCACACATATGAGTCTGTGTGAAACCTGTCACATTTATCCTCCTTGTCAGCACCAAAGTGTTAACCAGCAGTGCCTAAGAACTAAGCCTGTTTCCTCTCACTCTATACAAGGAGGCCTAACTTTGCCTTTAGGGTTTAGGTATGACTTGGTAAACAGATTAGTTCATTGATGCTGTTTGAACCCAACAAGCTGTCCAACCTAAACACCCCCCACCCCCCTGCCCCCAGGTACTCCTCTCTCCACATTCAGAGTATGTAGAGAAAGCAAGACTGTAGGACCTGAAGGAGGTGCTGTTGCTGCTGCTCTGTCCTAGCACTGCTTTCACTTTGGCTGCTCTTCATAGTGATGCAACTGTGAGTTTTCTGGAGTCTCGACTTGTTGTCAGAGTGAACAAGTGTTCAGTTATTAACCGTTAAACTTAATAACAATGTCGTTTTAATTTAGGAGCAGTGGGATTTTATCTTCTTCCTCTTTTCACCAGCTCTGACATATCAGCCAACAAACACCTGTGCTGACCAGCGTCATAGTGGGAGTGATGGGGAAAGAACATGATCTACCCACCCATCCTTAATCTTTAGGATTATTTAGTAGAGCCAAGCTGTGATAAGAAAGATGATCTTGCAACCTAAGATTTATATCTCTCAGTTCCACAACTAGTAAAAGGTTATGTGAACTTCTTTAGTAGATGTGGCAGCTGAATGATTTAAACCTATATTTACCTATTGACTGGAAAGCTAGTATTCATATTTTACAAGCTTCAATTATGTGTACACCAAGAGGTAAGGAACAGAAGTACACATGGCCAAACTTCAGTCAAGCTTAAAAGAAAAGTAACCTCTTTCTGATGATTATGATGATGATTATGATGATGATAATAATAAAATTATTATTATTATTATTATTATTATTATTACTAACAACAACAACAACAACAACAACAACAACAACAATAATAATAATAATAATAATAATAATAATAATAATTTACTGATTAACAAAATGTATAATTAATTAAAAACTACATTTTCAGTGTAAATACTTGATAGGACATTTAATCAAATCATGTCTGTTCTTAATTCTTACAACAACAAAATAAATCACTTGAATACACAGTACATTTTAAAACATACCATGTCATCTGTCAAGCATGGTAGAGACAGCATTATGGCAGAGGCATGTATGAATGCCCCCAGTGGGACTATATATATATATATATATAAGTGATGGTTCATCTGAAGTGTGAAGAACCATTCTGTGCATTTTGAAGCTTTAGCTGAGTCTGAGTCAGATTTTATAGTCTTATAGAAGCAGGATGAATTCAGACCATCACTCATACATAGACTGTACAGTGATGACATCCCAAAACTTTATGCTGGGATTAACCTGGCTTACAATTATATATAAATACAATTAATATATTAATTATTAATTATTATTAATATATAAATACAATTAACATGTCAAGGCAAAGAATTGAGAGTCAATCACCTCACCTAAATCCAATCAAGCATGTCTTCACTTACTACAGATAAAATGTCCCAAGAAACAACAGCTGCTGAGAATCCTTAGCCGAGTTTAACCACAGAAGTGTCTGATGTCTATGAATGTCATATTTCATAATTTATGGTTGTTATTTTTATACAATAACAATTACAATTAGAACTACAATTAGAACCTAAAAATAAAGTGGGGGGCTATGTATGAAAACAGTCAAATTATAACCCAGATAGCAATGAATGCTTTCCCAAATGTAACCCATGCCTGAGCTGTATGTGCCAAAAATCAATTTGGAAAGTATTTTAGCTTGAATTTATTTTTTATTATTTGAATATGATGGGGTATACAATAAAAGTTTTTTATCATAATATGCATGAAGCCGACTGAAAACTTGACACAGACCTTTTCTTAGTTACATTTCACTATAAATATACATTTCACTATTTCATTATTTCAGCTAAACCTACATACATTTCACTATGAATATATTTCCTGAGGAAAAAAACATTAGACTAATATTTTTCAGGTACTACCATAGAGCTTTAAGTCCTACCAACCAATATTGAGTTGTATCAGTATCAGCAAAAGTACACAGAATAATCAACTTTAAAAAAATCGATGCTGGTTCAGTTGTTTACAAACATAAGAAGATACAACCAAACTAGCTGGGAACTGTGGTTCTTCATGTGGTTCCACGAGTTTGAATACAGAAACCTGCCACTGTCCACTTCCTTTAGTGTTTATAGAGTTTCGAAAATACAGTGTCAGTGTTGCTGTTATAATGCCTATTTTGCCTAACGTTCTCTGGACAGACCACTTTAGAGAAACAAGGACATGAGCCAGGGCTGTTCATTACATCTTTTGTTCTTCTGTTCAAGAGAAAGGCTGATTTTTGGCATAAGTATGATAAATCCATTCACAATATGACTATTTATTCTAAAATAAACCCATTCAGTGTGCCATCAGCTTCACTTCATTATACAATACAGTGTATTTACCTACCTATGAAGAAGATAAACAATGCTCCACTTGAAAAATTCCACCTCTCTTCAACAGTATGAACTGATAAAGTGCACTGAATGCATGAAAATGACCTGTGGAAGAACAGAGCAAACCAACAAGAGCCTTTTAATGAATAGGCAGTAGATACCCCCTTGTGGTGGTTAAGAAATAAGCAACACCTATTTATTTCAGTTCTATCAAGAATGGTTGATAACACGGGGGAATAAAATGAATGCAACGACCCCTCATTGCCTCTGGATGAAGGAGCATTATCATCCTGAAAGACATCACACTCGTCAAGACAGAAATGATTCATCATATGCCATAAACTAGTGCATCTCAAAAAATGAGAATATTGTTTACAATGTAATCACAATTTCATTCAAAAATGTAAATTGTCATATTTTATATTCATTACACATAAAGTGACAAATTAGAAATCCAAAATCAATTTAAAACAAGCTTGAAATATATGACTTTAAATGTAATTAATATAAGAATATTAAAAATATATTATTTTTTAACTTTTTTACCATATTCAAAATTTTTTAGATGCACTAGTACACAACATTTTGGGACACCTGCTCATTCATGGTTTCTTCAGGAGCATTGGTATAAGAATTTGATTGCATTTAGCAACAAGAGCATTAGTGAGGTCAGGATGTTGGAGGATCCCCACACCACCTCATCCCCAATTCACCCCAAACATATTTTAATGGAGCACCATAATTCGAGAGAATACAGGTCCACTGATAGGGGCTCATTGCTGGGGAGCTTTCTATCCCTCTAACCCATATCTGGCATTATCTGATCCAGAGAGTACTTTCGGCAGTACTTCTTCTCAGGATTAGACAAGCTGTGTGGGAATTTGCATATCTGTGTCAGAAATGATTGCCACTTAATGTAGTTGAACGTATTCAGTAGAAAAGGTGTCCACAAACATTTGGACCCATAATGTATTTAGTAAAATCAGTCAGTTTAAGTTTGTATTGATTTACAGTGACACTTCTTCCCTGTTAAACTTCCAACACTGTACATTTTAAGGTTTCTACACTCCAAAGCTCACTCTAAGCCTGTGGAAGGGCTGGACTTTTTAAAAGTTTAGTAAAGAATGGATTTGCATATTTTATTTATACACAGCTTTAGTTAAATCTGGGGTTGAGGGCTTGAGCTTTACTTTTGTCAGTTGCTGTGAGGAGTTTGGTGTGTTTTTCCAATTTCTTAAAAAACACATAATAATAGGTTAATAGGTTAATTTGCCCCCAAGTGTGAGTGTGAAAGAACAAAGGAGTGTGCGAAGGAGAACAGCATTTCGGAATGCACACTGTTGTTGCCCAAGAGCTCAGAATTGATGTGGTATGGCATGGTGGTTGAAACCCCTACTAGACTGTTGCATAGAGGGCGGTAGAGGTACTGGCTATGCTGTACCTGTTGCAAATGGTCAGTGATCCTTATTGGCTTAAAAAGATTAATTTGAGATTTGTCCAGTAAGATAAATCATTGCAACATCACTTTTAGTTGGTCTACTTCTCCAGAACGATTTATAGAGCATACAGAGTAAATACAGGGTTCAAAACCTAAAGAAGTGGACAAATGACAGTACTTGGTTTGCATTGGACAGCAGCAAATATATATTTCATTATAATATTAACACTAATGTTTTTACCTTTTGTCTGCGGGTTGTTATAAGATCACTACAATTTACAGCCATGCTCAGACAGTGATGTGTGTTGGATGCTCCACACTTCTGTGCCAGCCTGCTGGAGGAAAGGCACGTCTTAAATCTGATTTTTGGCCTATCTAGGACTGAAAATCCACAGTTGAAGGTGGTTTGGAATCCCTCTGGCTTCTCAAATCGGAGAGCACAATTGGCCTTGCTGTTCCTGGGTGTCCCTCTCTCGTATCACAGTTTGTGATGAGGCATCTCTTGTGATAACCGCCAGTTCTGTTATTCTTTTCAGTGTTTTCAGCTGTCCAGGGATTGGTTAGCACCATTGGTTGGCTGATTTCACGAGACATTCAAAGTGCACTGGGTGGGTTTTGGAAATGATTGTCAAAAGTGAATCTTTTTAACTATCCTACATGTCTACCCTTAGGCTACAATTAAAATGGGTCCTTATAGTGCTTGAATCTGACTAAGAAAAGTCTGAATAAAGCTCTTGTGTCTTGCTACATGATTCACATTCCACCAGATCCTCATACCCAACTCATACTTGATTGTCTCGCATTGATTGAAAACACCTTCAAATAATCTGCTATTCCTAAAGGTTCCCACACTTGCCACTCAGATATGTAATATTTGATCAATTTCTTCAATAAATAATGATCAAGTGTAATATCTTTTGGCTTATTTGGTTGATTTGGTTCTCCTTATTTACTTTTAGAATCTGATGGAAGGTTTAGAAATGTTTAGAAAAATCTAGGGGGCCTAAGTTTTTTAGGGTTATTGTATGTTGAACATTTTATGAACATCTTCTCCTGTTACTGAATTCATCTGCATTAATGTGCACCCACTGTCACTGTTATTTAAATGCACACAGTGCTCCAAACTAGAGCTAATAAACACACATCAGAAGGATATCAGAAGATATTTACCATATCTAAAGGCCCATTATTACACATCAAAAACACCTTAAAATAAGGAATAATTGCATTCTTTTGCACTTTTATCCTATCCACTGCTATTCTGGACCTGACTGAAGTTCACTCTTCATGCTTTAGTCACTGTTTTATTGATATTAAATGATAAATTCCTGTTGCGCTGGAGAGCCATGAGGTTTTGGTTGTGTGCTGAAGTGCCCTTTTTGGTCATTGGTTTGCCACAGGCCTGAGTAAGAGTGACCTGCATTGGCTGTAGAGATGTAGAGCTCCACACTGACAATACAATCAGGTGCTAAAGGCCGGTTAGTTAGGAACCATTTCCTGGGAGGGGAGAGAACTGGAACAGCTGCAGCTTCCACTGTCACCTGTATAACACAAAGATCACAGCCATTTATTCATACTATATCACAATGTTTCTTCACCCTGGTCCTGGAGGCACACCTGCCCTGCATGCGTTAGTTTTAACACACCCCTTGTAACTCTGAAGGGCTTGTTAATGAGCTGATTCATTGAATCGGGTCTGGTGGGAGTATTACATATGTAGGGTAGGGTGGCATCCAGGACCAGTGTTGAGAAGCACTGCTGTAGAAACACAAAATATACCCTAACCTGACAGTTTATTAGATACAATATCAGTGTCACCACTTTGTTGAGAAAGGTCCATCACCCACAAAATACCTTACTGGCACCTCCTGCATGCTATAGTGGGCAGTGAGTGTAGGTAGAAAGTAGGAGTGTGAGAAAAAGATGAAATACTTACAGGCGTAAGTTTCACTGTTTTTAAAATGTTTCATGTTTTCTAAGAATAAATAAATGAACACTTTGGAATTACTTAAACATCAAACCTCTCTGTCTGTCTGACAGCTTGCTGCTCCGTCTCCTGTTGGTAATAAACCACCATCCCAAAATTTTGTGCACATGCTGCCCACACTGCCAGAACTGTACGTTTGTCCAGACAGATGTCCAGCCTCCACACTGCCCAGAGGATTCTGAGATTCTGTCCCTCCTCCACATATACTAGCATCTCCAGTCACCACATAATCACCATGTCTAAGGACAGCAAAAGAGCTGAAAGTACGAAAGGGAGTGTAGAAGCAGAGAGAAACTGACATCTGTTCCCAATGACCTTTTGACCAACAGAGTCTGGATTCTCACACCAGTGAGGCTGAACACTTCTACCTCCTCTTCATCCTGATCCATACAGGAAACAAGAGAATATAAGCAATCCTGACTCTTAAAGGAATAGATTGGCAGAAAATCAGGTCATGCCCACTTGAACTGCACATAGAACAAGTGTACGTGGTTGTAGGGTGAACTGCATATATGCGGTAGGAACTTATGTCATTTCCACCATCGTCCACCACTGACAGGTGTAAGTTGTGTTCTGATCACCCCAGTGGTTCCCTGTGAAGCGAACAATGCAAGAGGTTTGGCCATTTTAACCACAGGGAGGGAAAGCGTTCAGTTTGAAGGGAACTGGTTTATCCCTGCACAGGTTGTTGATGATAAAATGAATCATCAGTCATCTTGACTTGGGGGTGTTGGGGATTAAACAGCTGCTGCTCATCACAAGCAACACAACACATCTGTTTAGATGATGCAAACCTGTTGTATGTCTATAAATTCACAGTTATTCCCATTTTACAGCATATGATACATGGCTGCAGTTCGTTAGTTTGCTTTTTACTTTAGAAAGCAAAGGAACATCAAAGATTGTGGTGAAGGCCATGCACATTTAGTTGATGACAATGCCGGGCATTCTGAATGAAACAATTTAACCACCTGAAGTTCCCTTAGCTGATATCACATGATTAATGGGCACTGCTTAAACTGAGTGTTTTTAGGAGACAGTCACACATGCCAGATATTGCTGTTTTCAGGAGATAATTGGCTGCTTTAGTTTGTCTTCATTTGAGATATAAAAATGAACAGAATTGAAATATTTGTATGAATTTGACCATGTACGTGCACCTACAATGTTGTTGTTTTTTTGTTTTTTTTTTTTTGCTTATAAAAACTTTATAAACTGATCATCCAGAGTGTTTTGTATTGATTAGATTGATTATGATATTAATAATAATTATTTTAAGAGATTTAAAGAAACTGTGAAAGACCTAAATTTGACCTAAAGCTTCATGAGATTTCCAATTATGTTCTAAAAGTGGAGAAGGAGAACTTGTAATAACTGCACCTAAACGTTTTTGGCAACTGTAATTTGGGAAATAGTCTTGCACATCAGTTTTGAAACGTTTAGTTGCCGTTATTGCTGCACGAGGAGGCCACACCACATACAAGCAAAGGTTCACATATTTTTGATCATTTTCCTTGATAAATAAATAAATAAGCAAGTGTAATGTTTCTGTCTCATTTGTTTGATTTGGCTTTACTTATCTACTTTAGGAAGATTTAGATCAAATGTTTGCAGAAATATAGAAACTTCTAAAGGGTTCACAAACTTTCGAGCACCAATGTAAGTCACTCATGTGTACTGAAGGAGAGTGAGAGATGGAGAGAATATGTGACTGCTATACCTTGTTGGAATGGCTTGGGTACAGCGAAGTCTGTGTTCTGCCTTCATTTGTACTGTGAATTTAATTAGACATCAAAGTCACAAGCTGAGACAGTGAAATCAGACAATAGAGCCACTTCCTTCTAGAGATGAAACCCAGCAGAAGCAAAGCAGAAAGGTCTAGAAAGGTCACCCTGAGTTTTGAACAAAGAACAAGGTAGAAACTTTTCAACATTCTTTAAAGATCTTCAGATTAGTCTGGATTACAAATGACATTTTGGTATGTTGTGCTGTAATATTTCATCTTAAAGGACTGACCCTGAAAATGAACTGGGTTCATGTTAATGGATTTGTGTATGAATGTGTACTTTAATGATTGGGTTGAGTTCTAACACAACCACTATTATTTAGTTTTTCAGATCAGCTGACAAATAATGCATTTTGACTTTAATAATATATTATAATATAATGTAAATGAACTTTAAGAGCACAGACGTTTATAATAAAAATGCTGTCTGAACAATGGACCATATTAATCAATAGAATAAGAACACTGATCCTAGATCAGTATTCATTAGTGTCAGTAGTCCAATCATGTGCCATTTAATAGACCATTAGCTGATTCCAGATCAGCATGTGTACTATAGAGTCATTTATGTATAATCCAGAAGGATCTAATGACTTTAATGCTGAATACTTTTGCAAGGCACCTAATATTTTATTTACATTATAATATGTTGATTTGTTTTTGCCTTTAAATCATATCGTAAAGTAAGCAAAATTCTGTGTTCTTTGCCTTGAATAATAATTACTACAATCAAATGATCATGAACCCTGTTGTTGTGAGAACAGGTCATGAAAAGATGAGCATAAATGGGAAACAGTATGACTTTGGTGGAAACTTTGATATACATTGTTTAAAAGTCTAATTTGACATGAAGTACATTAGTTTTAAGCTTTATGCTGTAAGAAATAAATATAAATATGGAAAAACAATTTGGATTTTCTTCAAACTTTAATCAGTTTCCATTGCAAGGACTTTAGTTTGGCTTTGAAAAAGACTTTGTTTGAGATCATTTGGTCAAAGTCTGTATTTGCTGCACTTCTTTAACTCTGGTTGTATTTTAATGTGTCCACTTTATCCTGAGCTGTAGAACAGTGTTACTATAGGAATGTGCTCATAATATCACAGGATTCTGAAATTTGGAAAATAGAAACACACTGCAGATCACAGAGCACAGCATCTTTCTCAACATTTCCACATCTTACTCAACATTCCCACATTTTCCTCGACACCCACAACACTCTCAACACACCCACATCTTACTCAACACACCCACATCACTCTCAACACACCCACATCTTACTAAACACACCCACATCTTCCTCAACACACCCACATCTTACTCAACACACCCACATCTTCCTCAACACACCCACATTTTACTCAACACACCCACATCACTCTCAACACACCCACATCTTACTCAACACACCCACATCTTCCTCAACACACCCACATCTTCCTCAACACACCCACATTTTACTCAACACACCCACATCACTCTCAACACACCCACATCTTCCTCAACACACCCACATTTTACTCAACACACCCACATTACTCTCAACACACCCACATCACTCTCAAAACACCCACATCTTCCTCAACACACCCACATCACTCTCAACACACCCACATCTTACTCAACACACCCACATCACTCTCAACACACCCACATGTTCCTCAACACACCCACATCACTCTCAACACACCCTCATGTTTCTCAACACACCCACATCACTCTCAACACACCCACATCTTCCTCAACACACCCACATCACTCTCAACACACCCACATCTTCCTCAATACACCCACATCTTCCTCAACACACCCACATCACTCTCAACACACCCACATCACTCTCAACACACCCACATCACTCTCAACACTGCCACTTTTTTGAAATTACTCCATCATTCTCAAAACAAAATAATCAAGTATTTAAAGCTTAAATAATGTCTTTCTTTTATAGACAGATAGATACAGTAAACTGAAAAGCCATGAAGTGTACAATCAGAAATATAAATGACTGTTCAGGTTTTAAGATTAACACCATCCACTGTGGTCTCTCTTCCCCCACGGCAGATTTAAAAGTCTGATGAAACAAAAATAAGCTTTTCTAGTTTAAAACGATTGATCTCAGATTAAATCCAGCCTTACAGATTAAAATCACACACTTTGATCATTTTCCTGCGACTCAAAAATGTTTCTTTATTAATCACTTGTTTAAAAAGCATGTTTGTCTATTTGTATTTAGGATCTGACAAAATGGGAAAAGAGAGGACAAATGTTTCCCACAAGAGATGGATGGGAGTGTTTTTCTGTAAGTCATGATGTTCGATAGTGGAAGAAGAAAAATACATGAATTGATGCTGTTTTATTCCACAATTACTAACATGATTTTTTTCTGTCCTCATCTCTTATATGTAGGAGTATGCCCTGAAGAGACGAGAGACACTGTTCAGGAGCTGGATTATCAGATTAGAGATCCAGCTAAAATCAGAAAGACAGAAGAGTGATCCAGTTTATGAAGAATGGAATGAAGAGAAGAAGGAGAAAGAAAGGATCAAGAGAATGATTGCCACAGAGAAAGAAAAGATTAAGGCAGTGGAAAACCAGGCTCCAGAGGAGATGGTGAAAAAGGTGAAGGAGCAAGTTGACAAAGAGAGGACACAGATTAAGGCTGCAGGAATGAAGGCAAAGGAAGAAAGGATGGAAGAGCTGAAAATGATGGAAGAAAAGAGGAGGAGGTACAGAGAGGTGACTGGGAGTATGTGTTTGCAGAAAGACAAAATTCAGACCTAAACTGAATCAATGGAGCAGGAGAAGAGGAGGAGAGATAAAAGAAAGATGGAGGAGAATGTGGCAAACATAAGGGGGATGACCCTGGAAGGGTGAAGATGGAGGGATGAAGATAAATTGGTATATATTGTAAATAGTTTTCAATTTTCATTAATCAATAATAAATCATTTTTGTTCATTAAAATGCTCATCTCGTGATTTTTTGGCATTACAGTGGTGAAACAGCATGAACACATAACACCTTCATTGATATTAATGAAGAGTGTTACTGTTTCTAGAGTGAGATTCTCTGCTTTAAAGAGTAAAACCTCATTTCCAGCTGAAAAATAAATACAAATATATTATTGGTAAATGAAGGTTTGGGTAATTTGTTCAAATCTTACTCAGTTATCAGTGGATTTATGGCGTTAAACATACTTTTGATGGGAAATCAAAGGTATCAACATTAACATATTGTGACAAAATAAAATGAAATAAAGTGAAAAGTCTTAACAAAAACAGCCAAACTCAAATCAATCCAGGTGGTCTTTATTACCAATCCTTACAATAATCCAAGTAAAGTACAATGTAAAGAGTAAGAGTATATCAGTATCTTTATTTCCCCAATTATATTACACATGCAAGGATTATTTCTTGTTGAGACACATGTATGACATGTAACAAGCAAACAGACTATTTACAAGTATTACACTAAGATAAATCGTACAGTAGTAAAGAAATAGTAAGAATAGTAAAGAGCTTGCAATATGCATATGGCTATACTTATATATACTTATATATACTTATACTTATACTTATATATATACACTTATAGACTATATATATATATATACACTTATAGACTATATATATATATATACACTTATAGACTATATATATATATATATATATATATATATATATATATATATATATAATATATATATATATATACATACAATATAGGAGTATATATATATATATATAACACTACCGTTCAAAAGTTTGGGGTCACATTGAAATGTCCTTATTTTTGAAGGAAAAGCACTGTACTTTTCAATGAAGATAACTTTAAACTAGTCCTAACTTTAAACAAATACACTCTATACATTGCTAATGTGGTAAATGACTATTGTAGCTGCAAATGTCTGGTTTTTGGTGCAATATCTACATAGGTGTATAGAGGCCCATTTCCAGCAACTATCACTCCAGTGTTCTAATGGTACAATGTGTTTGCTCATTGGCTCAGAAGGCTAATTGATGATTAGAAAACCCTTGTGCAATCATGTTCACACACCTGAAAACAGTCTAGCTCATTACAGAAGCTACAAAACTGACCTTCCTTTGAGCAGATTGAGTTTCTGGAGCATCACATTTGTGGGGTCAATTAAACGCTCAAAATGGCCAGAAAAAGAGAACTTTCATCTGAAACTCGACAGTCTATTCTTGTTCTTAGAAATGAAGGCTATTCAGATCTGAACCCCATTGAGCTGTTGTGGGAGCAGCTTGACCGTATGGTACGCCAGAAGTGCCCATCCAACCAATCCAACTTGTGGGAGCTGCTTCTAGAAGCGTGGGGTGCAATTTCTCCAGCTTACCTCAACAAATGAACAGCTAGAATGCCAAAGGTGTGCAATGCTGTAATTGCTGAAAATGGAGGATTCTTTGACAAAAGCAAAGTTTGATGTAAAAACAATGTTATTTCAAATACAAATCATTATTTCTAACCTTGTCATTGTCTTGACTCTATTTTCTATTCATTTCACAATGTATGGTGGTGAATAAGTGTGACCTTTTTATGGAAAACACAAAATTGTTTGGGTGACCCCAAACTTTTGAACGGAAGTGTATATATATATATATATATATATATATATATATATATATATATATATATATATATATATATCTTCTGGTTTAATAAGTTAGTCTAGTTGTGTTGCTTTGTTTTCATTAAACAGCTTTTGGTTTTGGCCAGTGTGTGTGAGCTGACTGTGAGCTTTCTCACAAAGGAGGATTGAATAGGTAGTAGGTGCTCACACATACATTGTGCACACGTAGCTGACTCCTTGTATTAGAAACACTAGGTAGTAGGGCAGGTACCAACCTCTGTATTTTTTTTTTTTACCATAACATCTGTAATATAGACTTTTTGTTCATTTCTTTACTTTGGTACTGTCCTTGTTCTTCCTCCTCAGGTCCCTCCTCCTCACCACATCACCTTGTGTAAATATTTGTACATATTGTCACAGTAGGGTGTATATTTGTAATAAACATTTCTTTTTCACTAAAGTTGGTCCAGGCGTAATACTCTGCTGCTGCTGGCATTCTTACTCCCACTACACACATACATGTTATTGTCCCTGCAAAGCCCTTAGACCAAGAACCACACTGCTGGGACGTAATATATATATGTATATATATATAATGTTAGATATGTGTTGAGAAGGAAGCACTTTCTTAAACCTGTTGTGTCGTTAAACATCTCTTTACCACATATTTACATGTTTTCAGCTCAAACTAAAAGCCATACTGTGCTGCTGTGAGTATAATGGAAATTGATCGTCAAGTGTTTCCTCATGGAACAGCTTGGGAACGACCACACCTGAAAAACTGAAAGACCTACTGATCTTTGTTTCCCCTGTGAACAAACTTTTTTTTGGTTGAAATGTTTTAAAAGTTTCAAAATAAGGTTTGTGAACCAGAACAGAACCTGTTCCACAGTGGAGTAAAAGGCCTATAGGAGGGAGCACATAAATCCCTGTGTATGTTTCAATGCTTTATATTGATCAGCAGGTGATTATGAAAATGTAAGTATAACTATCTTTCACCTTATGTGTCCATCTTGAGACCTATGTTTGGAAGAGCATTAAGACTAATGTTCATATGGGAACAACATTTCTACGTTTTGAGATGGACTTCAGCTCCATGTATGAGCGTATCAGTGAATTATTGAACTGATCCTCTTTCCACACCGGTAAATGGAGAATAATGGAGGAGTGCATTAAGAAAATAGTGGTATCTGCAGATAGAAGACAAAGAAGCAAATATTACAATTGAAGAGCATCTCCTAAAAAAGACAGTGATTATGGGACCTTCATAGAAGATTACATTCAACCTTCAGAACCACAAATTCAGCATCTCAAAGAGACAAGCAATGTCATATTTTTTATTGTACTGGGTCAGAGTACAAGATATCAGGATACACATTTTACACATCATTCAAAAAGAGATTGTCAGCCTGTGGGCCAGGGACCACCAGTGAGTTGAGAAGCACTCTCTAGTGGTCTGCAGGTCAATCCTCAGGGCCTCAGGAGTCTATAGTAGGCAGGTAATGTCCCATTAAATCAAGTCTATAAAATGTAGTATAAGTGAAAACAGTGAGATCTTTTCTTGTGGACCATTGTGCTGTCTAGGTGTAAGAAGGTGGACCTTGAGGTGGAAAAGGTTGAGTACCCCTGGTCTCAGCCAGAAAGTACTGGACAAATGAAATGAGATACCAGAGACTGTGCAAGAAAGGCAAACTGTTCCTAATCCCATTCAAGAATGCACTGAGAAACTGCAGGTTACAGTAACAAACGCCAACAGGGCTGTAATGCATTTCCAGCAGAAATGATTTGATCAATAAGGTCAAGCCATCATGTCCACACAGATAAGAAATATGAAACATGTTCACAGCTAGACTGACCAACTATTAAATGGCAATGCATTTAGATAAAAATGACTAAATATGTGAACTTCAATATGTGTGTTATATTCTACCACTGACCACATTTCTTACATCTTTAAAAGTAGCTAATTGAGTGTCTTTCTATATTCTGTTTGTCCATCAAATATAGAATGATACAGAAATGTATTTGAACTTTATGACAGAGTTTTAAAAAGATTAAAAAAGTAATAACATTGTCAACTGTTTGTGGGACGAATGCATGTGTGAGATGGATAAAAGAGGAATCCTTTCACTTTCTCTTAGTGTCTGCAGCATCATGCGGAAAGCATTCCTGAAAATGCATTATAGTAAATACCTCTCAAATAAATACTTTAAACCTTATTGTACTATTAGTGGCATTTGATCTTTGATTTCATCATATTATATTTTTTACAACATAATACAAATAGAGACTGATCAAACAGACTAATTGATATTGTATATGATACCTTTGGTCTGCAACAGCAATAACACAATATTTCAGAGCAGGGAACCCTATTCTTAACACTCCTTAATAATGTCAAATAGACTCACTGGTCATGGTCTGACTGGATCCCGCTGAAATCCTCTGGCCCCATAGCTCATTAATGAAAGTAATGCATGCAAATAATGTTTCAACTACTCAATTGATTAAGTGGATGCTGAAGGGCCCCATGCTCAATACGCAACAGCTGCAAGAAGATACTTTGTCACTTTCATATGCCAATTGATCAATGATGTGAGTTATGGAAAAATATTACATTTACATTTACATTTGTGGCATTTAGCAGACGCCCATCCTTAGCTAGTAGATAAGGCTGGAATCTAGAGATTCCACACATTTAGACAGTGTTGAAACAAGTCTTTATGGAGTTAAGTATTCCTGAAACAGATGAGTCTTCAGTCTGCGTTTGAAGACATTGAGGGACTCGGCTGTTCGGACTCCCAGGGGAAGTTCGTTCCACCATTTTGGTGCCAGAACAGAAAAGAGTCTGGATGCATGTTTACCTTGCATCCTGAGGGATGGTGGGTCAAGCCGAGCTGTACTTGAAGCTCGAAGGGCTCTTGGTGCAGCTCGAGTTTTGACCATTGCCATCATGTATGGAGGGGCTGGTCCATTTTTGGCTTTGTAGGTCAGCATCAAGGTTTTGAATCTGATGCGGGCAGCTATAGGGAGCCAATGAAGGGAACGCAGCAGAGGAGTTACATGACTGAATTTATGAACATTGAAGACGAGCCGCGCTGCTGCATTCTGGATGAGTTGCAATGGTCTGATGGTCCGCATAGGAAGGCCAGCCAATAGGGAGTTGCAGTAGTCTAGTCTTGAGATGACAAGAGACTGAACAAGCACCTGAGTGGCCTCTCTAGACAGAAAAGGTCGAATTCTCCTAATGTTGTAAAGGAGAAATCTGCAGGACCGAGTCAGATTTGCAACATGAGCTGAGAATGATAACTGGTCATCCACTACTACACCAAGACTGCGTGCTTCAGCAGATGGAGTGACCAGTGAGTTCTCAAGGGAAATGGTAAGGTCAGGATGAGGACCAGTGCTACCAGGAATGAATAGCAGCATGGAGTTTCTCAGTGACCGCAATGAGAGCAGTCTCTGTTGAGTGTGCCGGTTTGAAGCCAGATTGGTTTGGATCCTGTAGATTGTTTTGATTGTAGACAGATCGTTCGAGGATTTTTGAGAGGAAGGAGAGCAGTGATATTGGTCTATAATTGCTAATGTTTGAACCATCAAGAGTTGGCTTTTTCAAAATTGGGACCACTCTGGCAGTTTTGAAAGTAGATGGAACATGACCAGATGAAAGAGAGCTGTTTATGATGAAGGTAATGAAAGGAAGGAGGTCAGGAGCAATAGTCTGGAATAGAGAGGAAGGGATAGGGTCAAGGGGACAGGTGGTTGGATTGTTGGATGTGAGAAGATGAAGGATGTCAGCTGTGGAAAGTGGAGAGAAAGAGGAAAGAGATGCAGGAGGAGAAGGGTGCCTGGTGGGAGGAGTAGAAGTTGGTGGAAGGGAGGGTGGGAAGGATTGGCAGATCTTATCAACCTTTTCTTCAAAGAAGGTGACAAAATCTTCTGGGGTGAGGGTGGTTGGAGCAGGGGGGGTAGGAGGGTTTAGGAGAGAAGAGAAGACAGAGAAGAGCTTACGTGGATCAGATGCCGATGCTTCCAGTCTCTCCTTGTAAAAGGATGATTTGGCAGTGGTTACTTCCACTTAAAATCGCGAAAGGAGAGCCCTGTAAGCAGCGAGATCGGATTCCTGTTGCGTTTTCCTCCACTTTCTTTCAGCTAACCTCAACTCTCTTCGGTTGTTGCGCAGAACCTCTGTCAACCACGGGGAAGGTCTGGAGGTTCTTGCAGGTCTTTGAGAGAGAGGACAGAGAAGGTTGACTGAAGAGGAGATGGATGAAAGGAAAGTGTTTGTCGCACTTTCCAGTGGAAGGGAGGAGAAGGAATCAGGATGTGGAAGGGTTGTTAGAATAGTGGAGGTAAGAGAGGATGGGGAGAGAGTGTGGAGGTTACGATGAGGGGTGGAAGAAGTTGGGGGGACAACATGTGGAAAAGAGGGGAGGGAGAGCATGAAGGACATGAGGTGATGGTCAGAAAGGTCAAGGGGAGTAACTGTCAGATCCAAGGCAGGGACAGGTCTGCTAAAGATTAGATCCAATGCGTTGCCTGCCCTGTGCGTTGGACCAGACTGGTTAAAGGTGAGGTCAAAAGAAGAAAGAAGTTGGAGGAGACATGATGACTGCAGTTTTTCAGATGGAAGGTTGAAATCACCAATTAGAATGAGTGAAGTCTCAACAGAAAGACTGCTCAGGAGAGTATCCAATTCATCAATGAAATTGCCCAATGGGCCAGGAGGTCGATAGAGAACAATGATGTGGAATTTAGTCGGAAAAGATACTGCAACAGCATGGAATTCAAAGGAGGAAATATCAAGATGTGAGAGTGTGAGGGGAGCCGATCGCCACCCCCGAGAGACAAGCAAGCCTGTGCCTCCACCTCTACCAACCCTTCGTGTAGAATGAGAGAAGGTAAAGGCAGAGGACAAGGTGAATATTATATGAAATAAACATATTATATGAAATAAATGTATACAGTGCATCTGGAATGTATTAACTTTTTTGTTATGTACAGGTTATGTTAGGTTATACATTTGCAAACAAACAAAAACTTTTGGATTAAGGTTGTAACAATAAAATGTGAGTACCGGTACTTTCTGAATGCACAGTATAATATATTGCACACAATTATGTCATGCAATGCTCCACAGCAACATCTAGTGGCACCAGGACATATCAGCCCTTAATATGGTGACATCCCTAAAAATAACAGACTGAATTAACTCTTATTGGTAACACAGCAACCTCTGTTTCAGCTTTGGAAACACTTGCCAGTCCAGGTCCACATGTCCAAGCACAGCTCCCAGTTAAAGGGCCAGTTCACCAGTCTCCCCTTCACTGGCTCCTGTTAATGTTGTTGTTTTTTTGTCTTTGTGTTATAAGTATTATAAAAGAAGCTAGTGAAATTCCTGCCCCGTGTACTGGTCAAAAGCCGACAGCCTCTTTCAGTAGAGTGAATGCTGGGATACAGACTCAGATATCCCTGCTGTGAGTTCATCCCTGTGAGAACTGGGCTTGAATCCAGACTGACTTCTTCTTTGTAGTAGTCAGAACACCCTGTGATAATTTAAAGCTCAAACTGAAAGACCGAACTGCGTTAGACAGAGAAGACGGGGTGATGGTCAGTTGGAGATGGTATATAGTTTGTCCTTCCAAATCTCTGAAATATTGTAACTCCACTTCAAGACAGAATTTCTATTTATTTCTGTTTATTTTGCATTACATGAGAACAGGCTATGAAATGACCACTTAAAAGTGAAAGGTACGCAACTACAGTCATGGGCCAAAATAAAAACCTTTGTGTTTCTTATCATATGGACATTTGACATATATTTAACATAAACACATTTAGCTGAATAAATATTATTTAAAAATAACTTAATTAATTTATTATAACTTATTATATATAATATTAATAGAAATGTAATTTTCTTGAGAGTAAAAAGTTAGGACACCCTCCACATTTATTACTACTTAAAATACCTAACACTGAAATCAAACATCAGTGGCACATGAATAGAACAAAGCTAAAGAGGACTCTGGAGCAGCCTGATTTAAACCTCAGACATTATTTTGGTTTGATCTTGATTGTTGAAGTGAGTAGGAGCACCATGGCCAGATCCAAAGAGTTTGTGTGCAAATGTCTGTGCACCCCTTCTCAAATAGTGTGCAGCTGTGGAAACTTAAGGGAGTAGAAGGTGAACTGATCTCCAAAAAGGGAGCTCCCTGGTCTTAGACCTTAATTAACTTCAGTCATGGACTCTTATACTACATTATACTGTCTGGCAGGTACAGCGCTAAGGCCCATTCTTGCTTACATCACAGTAACAAACCTGCCCACCAACTTTCATTCCTGGCAGTTGATTTCTTCTGGTTGTTTCGTTCCCAGGATATTGTACATAATTTGCGGACATCAGGGAGTCATTATCAATATGTGAGAATCAATTATTTATTTCCAATAAGTGTATTTTTACCCTATCTAAATAATGATGTAAACTAACTATTTGATATGCTATCAACACTCCACCCTTACCACAAAATCTGCAGGAACTGAGAATATTCAAGCTTCATGGGATGGATTGTCACAGGACACCATTAGGAAGAATATAGCAAAAGACAGCTCACTGACCACACAGTTGCATGGGCAATAGGTGGTTAAATTAATTAAAATTAAATTTAATTTAAATTAAATAAAAAATGTATTTAAATAAATTAATATAACATCTGCAACAAGCTTTACAAAATTACACTCCTCTTGAAACATTAAATGTACTATTATTTACTGTTTATAAACAAGGCAGTAATGGTGCTAGACCATGTGGTAACAGTCAACCAACTGTTAATTACAACAACATTCATTTCACCTGTTTGGGTGCCAAAATGAAACAATTTGGAAGTGGAACAAAATCAGAAATAAAGTTAATAGGAAAAAAAAAACAAAAAAACAAACAGCTACAGATATGTGAAAGATACCAGATACACATGCAGTTTCACTGCTCAGCACAAACTGCATGGAGATGATGAGTTCATAATTATGATGGTCAGTTGTGTATACAGTGCATCTAGAAAGCATTCACAACTATTCACTTTTTGCACATTTATGTTAAAGCCTTATTCCAAAACGGATTACATCCCCCCCCCAACATTCTACACACACTACCCGACAATGATGAAAAAAGGAAATTTATTCAAAATAAAAACACAAAATATTACATGTACATAAGTATTCACAGCCTTTGCCAAGACACACTCCAAATTGTGCTCTTGTTTCTACTTATCATCCTTCAGAGGTTTCTACAGCTTTATTAGACTTTATTTAGTGGTAAATCCAGTTGAATAGACATGATTTGGAAAGGCACACACCTGTTTATACAAGGTCCCATAGCAGACAGTGCATGTCAGAGCACAAACCAAGCCACGAAGTCTAAGGAATTGTCTGTAGACCTCTGAGACAGGATTATATTGAGACACAGATCTGGGGAAGGGTATAGAAAAATTTCTGCTGCATTGAAGCTCCCAGTGAGCACAGTGGCCTTCCTCATCCATATCTGTAAGTTTTGAACTACCAGAACTCTTCATAAAGCTGGCTGCCTGGCTAAACTGAGTAATCTTGGTAGGATGGCCTTAGTCAGGACCAAGAGCCCAACTGTCACATTGACAGAGCTCTGTGGAGAGAAGAGAACCTTACTGAAGAACAACCATTTCTGTGGCACTACATCAATCAGGCCTGTGAAAGCCCGGTTGGAGTTTGTGAAAAGGCACCTTAAGGAATCTCAAACCATAAGAAACAAAAAGATTGACCCTTTTGGACTGAAGGGCAAGCATTATGTCTGGAGGAAAGGAGGCACTGCTCATTACCTATCCCAGGGGTTGGCAACCGTTGGCACCCACAGAACCATTTGGATCCGGTTTCCATGACAAATAAAACAATGGAAGCCGCAAATACTTTTTGACATCTAAAATGAATATATTGTATATATTGCTTTTTCTTACCTTTACACTTTGTATAAACAACTACAATGTGTTGCTTTTGAAATCCATGAAGTGCTAATGAAAAAATGCAGTGAGTTTATATTGCCTTTGGAGCATGTAACAGAGCCTGGACCTGAATTTACACTGGAAAAAGCAGTGTCACTAAAGAATGAAAAATTCATATTTGCAAAAAATCTGCATAAATATTTGAGCTGGTTAATGGGACTTCTGCTCCTGAACCTCTGAGCAGAGTGTCTGCAAATCGGGGCCAAAATCACTTTCACCTTTTACGCAGCACTGTAAGTTGTTGTCTGTGAGCGGTGTTTGTTTTAAATGTAGTTCATGGTTGAGAACAACTGCTCACACACATATGTGGATGCTGATCAATGGGACTCCAAATGCATATTTCTTCATGTTTATGTAGGTGTCGGGGATGGACTTCCATGTTTCAAACATGAGTTTGTCTGGTCTTCAGTTTCTCAGTATCACTTCATTTGTGATTCTGAACAAGAGTGGCCTTCTGACGGGCAACATCTTCAAGATCCTCTGTCAAGCTTTGAATTTGGACACCCACATGTCTTTGTCTGCTGTATCAAACGTGATTCAACAAGGTACTCAGCAAAGGCTGTGAATACATATGTAGATGTTATATTTTTGTGTTTCATTTTTAATAAATTTGCAAAGATTTCAGACAAACTTTTCTCATTTTGTCATCATGGGATATTGTGTAAAATTGTGAGGGAAAAAATAATTTAGTCCATTTTGAAATAAGGCTGTAACAAAAATGTGCAAAAAGTGAGGCACTGTGAATAGTTTCCGGATTCTCTGTATGTGGATCAAGACCCATCCATGATACCAAGCATATTTGAAAACATGAAGAAGCTTTACATGGGCTTCTTAAGAGGACTTTTACCACCATTCATTCAATGGAGTTTTTTTGCATTAGAATATGATTTATGAATCAATCCCTAATGCATTGTTATATCCCTAATGTTAAATTGTTATATTTATATATTGCATAAACATATTACTGCAGCACTGTTTTCTCTTAATATCATAAGAAACCTGGCAGTACACATTATCAATATGGTCCATAACAATTATCCACCAATTCTTTTATTTTCCCTTTTATTTGTCACCTGTCTGCAGCAGTTTGGCTGATTAACCTTGGTTTTAAAGGCAAAAATAAACTGGTGGAAAACTACAACTAGCCAGCACACTTTCACAGACTGGCACCATATAGTTTATTTACAGGTCCCATGACCTCCATGATACCAAGGATAAAACCTAATAAATAAATATCATACACTAGTACATCACAATTGAGCATTACAGTAACATTGTTACAATAGGTTTTCTTTTGGATTTCCTGCACAAACACCAATGGCGAAAGACAGCTTCGACTTTACTGCATGCAAAGTCCTAACTCCTCTAGTGAAGCAGCCTTTTCAGGTTCCAAATGGTCAAGCTGTGTAGAGGTAATAAGAATCGTTTTGGCATGTAATTTGCCTGCATTTGTGACATGAAGTGACGTCCTGAAGCCATCCTGCCGGTGCATCAGTGGATCACTTTTAGGCCCTCTCCACAGTAATGTGGTGCAAATGCATTTTGTTACTGTGGATTATGGTTAGCAGATCAGGGTTCAGGTTAGAGCTAAAACTTGCCACATGCCATCTAATATGGTTGGCGTTGATTATCTAGCTAGCCCGGTGTCTTTTTATAAATTAGGTTAAAATCAGTTTTAAAAACAACAATAGTCCTCAGTTGTCAAGGGGAGCATCCAGAGACTTGCCGAATCCACAGACACGTGCTGTGGAGAGCTTCACCATTTCATCCTGTGTAACCATGGATTTCTTCCCAGATGGCTTGACTCTCACCTCCATTGCTTAGAGTCATTTTTCTGCCACGTGAACATCTCCTTTCTTGGCACTCGTGATGTCTATGTGGCACCAAGACACTCTTCAGCCATCCAAAGGTTTTCCCAGGTATACCATTGTGACCTCAGTGTTACCATACACAGCTGAAACTGCTGGGAAGAGGCAAGTCTTTGGCAGCCCCCTAAATGCTACACCCAGAAATTCAAAACCTCGTTCAAAAGCCAGAGTCTTGTCGTCCATGTCCAGGATCACACGTATTCTCTCCCCAATCTAAAACAAAAGGGAAAAAACACCTATTAAGGTTTTGTTGTAAGTAGCCCTAAAAAGAGAACTGCAGTTAAAAATCAAGTTACAATTCCTTGCTGTGAAGACAGTTTAATTGAATCAAATTGAATTGAAGGTGCAGTATGGCACGGCATGCCTTCAAAGCTGCAAGCCTTCAATTTAACCTCAAGAACCTGTGCGGATTTTGTTGTACATTGTGGTACATCACGAGACAGAACTATTTTCCCGAGTAAGGCCTCTGCTGCTTCTGCTATTGTTTACTGTAAACACTGGCACAGAGTTTAATGCAGAATATTTTCCAGAACATTTCACAATGTCTTCTAAAACAAAACCATTACTGGAGAAAGGAACTGTTTAGTAGGGGATGTTTCTGTATGAGCTGTGAGCTGTGTGAGTGTCATGTCAAAGAGGGTTTCTGATTTGCCAGCTATCATTATAAACCACATATACAGTCAGGTTAGACTTTGTTTTCAACCATATTTAAACATACAGGCACTTGATCTTGAGAGTGCCTAAAGAAAATGTGAGACAATCAGTCCGAAATCTGAAGCAGAGTTTGACTAGACAATATGACAACGATCCGAATGACAATGAAGACTCCAAGAAATCCATGAAAGAGAGAGTTCAGGAATGGCCAAGATCTATGATATTTTGATTTCAGACTCAGTTCTTACCAGCATAAAAACCCTTCTTTGCATGTAACTGACACCTTAAGTGCTTAAAGCCATTTCTGGCTCTAGTTCAAAAAGCTTTCCAATATGCTCACGGTAGACTTTGAGATCAGAGCTCAACAGGCCTAGTTTTTCTGTCTTTTTATGTTTAGAAAAGTCTATTAGCAAACAGTCAGCAATTTACAATCTGAAGTTTAATGTAACAATAAATATTATAGCACAATTTCAAACACCAAACTTACGAATCAGACTCGGCTCTCTGTTTTGGCATAATGTTAAGCAATCATAAAAAAGCTAACGTCTTATTTTTCAGCCCAATCTCCGGTGCAGGCAGCTGTTCACATTGCGGACTGTTAGCCTCAGTAGGCCAATTGCCCAGCCATGCAATCTTTGTAGTGTAAGCGTTTTTTCTTAATAGTATTGTAATAAAATGTGTTTGGCTGCAAGCTTTACTACAGATGCATGGTTTACTGCCTTTTTGTTGTTATTATCCAAGTAACCTTTGGTTTGCTAACTAGCAAGCTAAACTCATGAATGTCTTGTTACAGGAGTATTTTACAACTTGAAACCTAGTGAATCAAACGTTATGAAATTCTTCCTGTGAGGGAATATCACACAACTAAATGTGCAGTAAAGTCAACAAACCAGCTAGCAGTTTCTACCGAAGTCTTAGGCTTGATACCCCATTTGACATTTAGGTTGTTACCTGGTATTTGGGCGCATTGTTGCACTGAGGGAAGTTGCCATTGACTTCACCGTTGTGAAGCAAGTTATTATCCACCAGATTCCACCCCCAGCTCTGGTCATCACTGCCCAGCAGTGCTACGTAGCCCTGGCACTGCATGGGCGCTCTCTTGGTGGCAATGCCAATCACTGCCACAGTGCCAAGAGGCCCTTCCCACCAGATCTCCCAGGCGTGCCTCCCTTCCGTGAAGCCAATCTTACCACGAGCGCCGTCTGTGCTTTGAGCGATAGGGTTGCGATGGAGGGTGAAACCGTTTTTCTTCACATACACATTCCTAGAGCAGTCATGGGAACTCAGGGCATGCTGGAATGACTTCAACTGTAAAGAGAGTGAAATACAAAAGTGAATGTATAGTATTTATGGCATGATGCAAAACTAGATCCTGGAGGGGAGTTGTACATAGTGGGCCCAATGAAATCACAATATATTGCTTAATTGTATTTATATTTGTGTTCATAATTTTAAATGAAAAAAAAAAAAAAAAAAAAAATCAAGACCAGATAAGCACAGACCAGATAAAAAAGTACTGCATATCATTTTCTCAGATGATCAGACTTCTGCTCAGTACTGCATGTTATCTTCCTGATTTAGAAACTGTGTAGGTGGTGGTCTGAAAATAGCAATTGGCAACTCTGCAATCCTTACAGAGCACATTTTGCACATTCATCTTAAAACCTAAATCTAAAATCCTAAAGGTTTTAAGCAGATAAAATAGCTGGTACTGACTTAATCCAGGAACAGATAAGCAAAGGCCAAGATATGAACCAAAACTGTACATGATTACTAAAGAGTGAATAAGATTCATACAAAAATGGAGTTGAAAGAGCTTTCTACAAAATTCAGGAGTGTGTCTGTTGTCTGTGTTTTGCTCATTCATCCAGAAGACCATTTGTGAGGTCTGACACTGACATTGGCTGTTCTACTTCATCTTAAAGGTGTTTGATGGGGTTGATCACATTTGTGAACTTGATCCAAACATGATCCAAAGTGTGGTAGTAGCATCACACACACACACACACACACACACACACACACACACACACACGAATTTACAACAAACTTCCCAAATGCATCTAGTCTTCGGTCTATAACCTGAATGGGGTTGTGGACCAGTCGAGTCCTGCAGCTGTGGTGCACATCTGTCTGTGCTCATCAGGTGGAGTTCACTGGTGGATTCAGTGAAACAGGTTGGTCTGATGAATGTGTAGAGCAGGGTCCCCTGTACTGGGAGTCCCCCAGTAAAAGGTTCTGATAGACTGGTAGGGTGCTAACCTACACGGCAGATCTGATCTATTGGAACCGAGACAATGTTTATAAGATCACCTTCAGTGATCTGCAGGTGATCACATGACCCTGCATACACACCAACCCCCCGACCCTGATTACTGCTCGTTCCCCAGCGTCACCTGCTGCTGTCTGAGAGGCCAGGCTCTGACACTTCAGTCCGGGCTGTGTCTCGTTACCTTTCCTTTGTGAGAGGGCAGGTTACAGAGGATGTCTGACCGCAGAGCCTCATCGCTGAGGACCCGGGAGCACAGGCTTCGCCACACCTCGCTGTTTTCATCGGAGAGACAGTTGTTCCAGTGCCAGCAGACCAGGGAGCACCTGCTGAGGTCCGGCAGGTCCAGATAGGAGAAGATGTGCTCCAGGACCCGGCTGGGCAGCCTGGCGGCGAAGCCCGAGCCGCCCGACCCGAACGCGAGCGGACCGCAGCCCGGGGCGGCCGCAGCAGCGCCGGCCACGCCGGACATGTCCCCCCACACGGCCCGCGAGGCGAGAGGACGCTCAGCGGCGGTCACAGCACACACACCAACCGCTCTCAGGCCTTCAGGAGCCGGTCAGAGCTGCATCCCGACTCCAAACGAGCATTTCTAGCTTAGAATGAACAGCCGAGCTCCGGGCGCTGGACGAGCAAATCTGTGACCGTTGACAAGGTCCTGGCAGGACGTGTTGTTCTGCAAAACGCAATGTTGAGAAAAAGCTGTTAAATCTATATAACAGCCACACGCTCTAAGATAAAATGGCTGAACTAATCTCCAATTCGTTTAAGAAATATTTGTCACGTGTTGGTATCATTTTATTAAATACACTGGCATTGAGTTTTATCGCCTTTAAGGACCTGCCTAACAATTACGTCTGTTTTTATTGGCGCATAGCTGCCTGCAGAGGGCGCCAGAGATGCTTAAACAAGCATGGAGATACGAGGCAGGTTAGAGATGCGCTGCGCTTCGGTGGTCAACCGGTTGCAAGCGGTAGTGTCCTGCTGCAGAGCCGCAGTATCGCACTCTCAGCCCCCTGAGTGACAGAGCCGCACTCTCAGAGCCGCACTGTCAGACCCTTACTCTCAGTTCCACAGACGTGCGCCTCTAGTGGTTCATTTAATAACTGCAGGCACTTTCCTGTAATTAGTAGGTGTTCATGTGTTTGTATGAGAGATAAAGAGACGTGAGGTGAGTGTTGCACTTCATTAGCTTGCTGGTTCACGTATAAACAACATAAATTAGAATGACTTTATTCATCCCAGAGGGAAATTCCACCGTTAAACCTTAGTGCCGAAGTTACTTTGCCACTCCCACTCAACCCGCTAGAGCTGGTGATGAGTCTCAGGTGAGGCCAGCAGAGGGCGCCATTACAGCAGTCGATTTTGTTGAAACCATTAAACATATGGAGATACAATTTTGCTGTTTTATAAAGAGTTAAAAGCGCACACATCTTAAAACACCTCACAATATGTAAAAGTTAGGCTAAGAATATGTAAACAACAATTTTGATAAGTCATATTAAACCTATTCGAAACCTAAATCTATAATACTTCATACTCTCAAACGAGACATTGAGGCCAACGAAGCCTGTAACATAACTGACCATCATTAGACAGAGGTAGAGCTATCACCAGTGCAGTTAGGGACAATTTCACTGCATACTGACAATTTCAATGAATACTGAATATTATATAATCTCATTGTTTTTATTCCATGATTATTAGCTGTGCAGGTTTGGGAAAATTTCACTATATATGTTCTTATATCCATACTGAAATCTAAGACTATTTGTCCTAATTTCTTATAATTTTTCTAAATGCCACAACAGTTCCACAGTCATTAGGGAGTGGCAGTCCTTGGCTGTCACCAGTGCACATTTGGGGAAAATTTACTGTATACCTTTAAAAAACCATATTGAATTGTGTAATTTTTTTGAATTCCTCTAAATTTGCTCACAATGTCACTATTTCCACCATCATTAGAGAGAGGCAGTGCTTGTTTATAATCAATATAAGTTTGAAGTAAAATCACTTTATGTTCTAAATAAAAATCCTTGCTGAAATGTTATGTAACATGATTTTGCCCATAATTTTCACATAAAGCTGCAACAGTTCCACTGTGATTTGAGAGAGTCAGTCCTTGGCTCTTACCAATCTTGGTAAATTTCATTGTATACCTTTTTCAAAATCCACCCTGAAATCCAATATCACTTATTCATCTTTTTATAAATTCCACAAAATGCAAAAACACTTACACAGTCATTTAAAAGAGAGGCAGTCTTTGACTATTGCAAGTTTGGGGAAAGTCCACTGTATACATTTTAATCCATTCTGAAATGTAAAATAATTTATTTGACTTTCTCATATTTACAAACAGTGTCACACAGTCACACAGTTCTACCATCACTTGGAAGTGTCTTTATCTATCATCAATGCAAGTTTGGTAAAATTGTACTACAACGTTTTAGGATGTTATGCAATTAAAATTGTCATAATTCTGCCATAATGTCACAGCATGTCCATGTTAATTTGAGAGATGAAGTCATTGGTGATTACCAGTGCAATTGGGGAAAATTTCAGTACAATTTTCACTGTGAAGGTTTGTGGAAATTTCACTGTAATAAAAAAATCCACACTGAATATTATTTATATAATTGTGTATTTGTTTTTAATAGGTTCACAAAGTTCCACCATTTATTAGTTTCATGTTCATACAGTGAAACTACCCTAAGCATAGAGTGCTTATTGGCTCTAAAGTCCACTGTAAATTCATTCAGAAAATGAACAAAAACAGAAATAACAAGTTCATTTTACAACAGATCAGATTAACAAATATATAGCAGAAGATTGTATGATAGTTTGGAAAAAATGGAACATTATAGCACAACACAAGTAGACAGAAATGGGCATGCTGGCTGCAATGTTCCTCTTTATAGGTTTAGAATTGATGTGGCATTATACTTATTTTCAAATACATAACAATTGTGAACAGTGATGATTAGGTACATTGGGAAGTTAGATGGTGGAGGACCCCTGAAGGTGACAAAATAACCTCTGCAACATGTTCTTGATTGTTTGATTGTTCTTGTCATAGTATAAAAAGAAAATCATGCCTTACGCAATATTTTCTTGCTGTAAAATGCATCTTATACTGCAAAAAACACTCTGTCTACTCTGTGCACAACGATGAAGAAATCACGGTGGCATCATTTGCATCATTCCCTGACCCTGACCATGGGAGAACCCATGGAGCATCCTAAAACAAAAGATCTATGAAGGTGTAACTCAAAACAGCAGAGACATTGTTTTTTGCAAGAGGCATTAGATGATGGATGGATGGATGGATGGAGCAAATAGCAGTAAAAATATAGAAAAATATACAATATATAATGTGGAAAGTATGAAAAAGTCCAGTAGGAGGGGTATTGCACTTTATTATTATTGCACGTGTTTAACTATAATTTCACATAGTTTGGTTGTATTGTGGTGGTCAGGTTACAGGTTACTCCCTATCCTCTGTCCTCCTGTTACCCCTCCTCCCCCCAGAGAGGAGTAGTACAGTCGGATGTTGTGAGGGACAAAAGAGTTTTTAAGTCTATTGGTCCTGAACCTCTGTACATCATGGGAATGTAATGACAAATCTCAATGTGTATTTTTCTTTCCAGTCTGTACTGTATGAATCCAGCACTGCGTAGTTTGGTTTTGAGTTCAAAGTGGTGTTGAGTGTTTTAAACTTTTTAAAACTGAACTGCCTTTAACAGTACTTTTGCCTATAATAGCATCCACGCTGCAAGTCTAACAATAAAAACACATATTTAATCTTGTTTAGGTAGAATGAAGCATTTGCATAATCATTTGCAACAAGGTGTTTATATCCGACCCCTCAGCACTGATTACATGAATCATATCTCTCACATTTATTGACACACAAAGGTTGCACGTGTTCAAAGGTTGTTGCTGATAAAGCAATATCAGCTCCAAGAACTCAGACTATTTGCATAGATCACTAAAGCCATGGAGGCTGTTTGATTGTATCTAGATGGACTCTTGTGCTTTATGCTGTAAACTACTGTTGATTGTCTCTACAGCTCAGCAGCTTGTACCATTATAACCATTGTACCCAGCAGCTTGACTTACCATGAAGGAAACTGAATGGACATGAATTAGGAAAGGTTTAAAAACAACCCAGAGCACAACGTCAACCAACCACACAAACAGGACACCTAAAAACGAGCAGAGGGCGGAGCAGTGACGCTGTGAAGGAGCTCTTTGTTGATGCACTTTAAAGTGTGTGATCCAGTGATCTATGTACTTATGTAATATCTGCACCACTGAACTCCTTAGAGATCCCACAGAATGAATGGAAAACGAAAGTACCCCGACTGCACAGTTTATGTCCAACAGACCAACTGATCCAGGAACAGGAACATGTCCTCTCTCACATACACACCGTGACGTCACCGCGCACTGGTGTACGGTGGAGGAGGAGGTGGAGGAAGAAAATGAAGTTGTTCTTGCCAAACCATAAGCTCAGAACACAAGTCAAGAGCTTCTCTTCTGATCGTTTGATCAGGTCAGCAGGAGTGGTCGATCTTCTGGACCTCTCTGAAGGTGGTGCTGGAGGTCTTTGATCTTAGACTGCAGACACATCATTCAGTCATCAAAGCCAGCTCATGGTGACGTGCCGTCGCGCATGTTTGGAAGAAGAGCAACGTCCCAACTTTTGCAAGAGGCGTGTGCAGTCGAGATAAGTTACACGTGTGCAAGAGCAAGGGTTTGTCATCGGCAGGCTGGAGCTCCTGTCTGTGAGGAGCACAGTGTGAGAGGAGAAACGCAGAGAGTGCTGAAATGTGGTGCCGGTTGCTGAGATCGGGGAGAAGGTACGTGTCTGAGATGTTTGGTGTTTGTGTCAGGTTTGGAAAAGCGCACAGAACAGCTTAGGTGCACAAGCTGTGTTTAGTAGGACACTTTCCCAAACAGGGAGCTGAAGGTGCTTTGTTTTCACTGGATCTTCAGCAGCAGCATCAGATCTGTGTGTTTACAAGCTTCTAAAACAAGCAGCTCTGAATTTTCTTTTTTTTCAGAGTCACTAGGCTTGCTCTCTAAACCCCACAGGGTTTACAGTGTGGGGGTATTCTGATGGCTTTTGAAGCATTAAAGTACAGAGGATTTGATGTTTAAAGGACTATTAGTGTGTGTTTTAGTGTAAAACCAGCTTTGTGTGATATTTGTTGTGCATGCATAAAGGAACTAATACTGGTGGAATTAGGAGTCCTTTTAGGAATGGATGTTTTATATTGATCTGTCCAAAAAAAGCATTTTAATGGTATGATAGATTCATTTACTTAACATATATTCAATCCCTAAAAATCTTCTAGAGGTACAGGATCATTGTTTAGAAGAGAACTGACTCTCATTGGCGTGAATATGAGGTTTTGGAGGGGCTGCATATGATGCAAGTACTACTGACTGCTGGGGCAACGATTAACCCAAGGCCAGTGGGTGGAAGGGGAGTAAATGTGGATAAGCTTGCCTGATTGGCCCACTCTTGAGGAAGTTTTTGTTTGGTTTCTCAGGAATGGGGGGGAAAGCAAAGCTATGCAATTTTTGATGAAAGTAAATGAATAAGAGAAAGACAGGCAGCAATCAGTTTGCTGAGATACTGATAGCTTATCTCTGTTCTCTGGTCTCAGTTTATCAATACAGACTAATCAATGCTCTCTGTTTTATACCCCTGTAAAACCCGTCCTGCAAACTAACCCCTTGGCCTACATGTTGCATGTTTTTTTCTTTGAGAAATCTGTGACCACATAAGAATATAAAAACATAATGTTGATAAAGAAAAAATATGCCAGGGTAGGAGAGCAGGCAGTAAGATGGCCCTTTAACTTCTATTTAGAAGGTGTTCTTTAATTCTGTAGTTATGTATGCCAGAGAGTGATAAAGCAAGGCTGGTATGGTTTTTGACCCATGTATAAATGTTTAACTATGAAAATGTCCAAAGAGCAGTTCTTTCATGTCTGTACATTACAAATGTTTTAGGTCATGAATTCTCTGAAATGATCTTTGTGAACATAGTGAACTGGAGTGATGGAAGTTTTCGTGTACTCATCATAGATATGAATACCTTGGTAATATCTGGGATTTCTATAAATAAAACCAAAAAAACAAACAAACAAAAATAATAATAAAAGCAAAAATAATTGCATCAGATTTATTTGTATATATAATGCATACATACACATACACCCACTTAGAAGTGATCTTGATTCAATCACTGATGTCTAACTTACTCAGGCCTGATAGCTTAGTTAGTGATCATGATTGATTACAGTTGAACTGTGTCCACAAAAAAAGGTTTGTTTGACAGCAATCAGTGGATTGACCAGCACACAGCACAGTGAGAAAGTCCAACGTGCTCAGCACTGATCTGAGAAGGATAATCATAGATTCATGGACCAGAAGTTGCTGAAACGCACATCACTGTTTTACAGTCAATCAAGTCTGATATCATTGCATTGAGAGACTGTCAATCAAACAAAGAACCCCTTCAGAATCGACAGCTTTATGTTGAACTAAAGAGAGTCAACAAGCCACAACTCTGACGTCACACCTGATTAAGTAAATGAAAAGATTTGTTCTTGGTCATCTCAGGACAAATCCTATTGAGGGACATGATGAGTACACAAGTGGACTCTGCCCTGGTTTTCCGAATCACTGGCTACCTGACCAGAAGACCTTAGTATGCTAAGGTTCTGAGACAACAGAATTGTGTGTCAATTTCTCTTAAACACAACACAATTCTATAATGTTATACTTCATGATGTGTTCATGCACTGGCACTTTACTGCTGTGGAAAGTTCAACTGTAACTACATCATCCACATGTTCATAAACACTGCACATATGTGTGAATAACACCATTGGGTCTTATAAAGGATGTGAAACTGGGATGTTATCAAGCTTTGTGTATGTATAATTTTGACTGTGTGTATCATGTTGTACAAGACACATCTACCCAAGAGAAGCAAAATGAAAAGAAATATTTGAAAGCCCCATTTTGCCATGATATTTATCTCCATGTAATAGAAAATACTTGATCAGAATTAGTAAATACATCCAGCCCAGTTTTGGGGGAAATGTTACCAAAATCTGAAAGGATCTATGAAGAAGTATCAGATCATATGTTAGGTTATTGATCATTGATCAGGTCATTGATTCTTCTATGATAGGCACGTAATGAGAATTTACTAATATTTGATGTTTATGTTTAAAGGTGGGATGGATTTGGTACAACTGCAGTTGGGGTTCGGTCCCTGGCATCCATTCCCAACCTTCCCCAAGCTGTGTCAGAATTTGTCTCTGATGCAGTGGCAGAATGTAAGCCTGCTAAAGTGCATGTGGTGACAGGAACATCAGAGGAAACAGAAGACCTTTTGGCTGACATGGAAAAAGATGGGATGTTGAAAAAATTGCACAAATATAAGAACTGGTAAGTAGTGGCTGTTCTATGAACAATCTAAACAGTGTCCCAAAAGTATGGAAACTCGTGAATAAATGGTGGTTAGGAATGCCATCCTGTTTGTGGCATGTTGCTAAGGGAAGGGGGCAAATTTGAGGGGTGCTGTCCTGCTTGAGGGCCATTTTAAAAGCTGTCATCTTGGAACCAAGTTGATATTTTTAAATTGGAAAACGTGTCTGATGGAGAATCAGTCAGTCAGCCACACACACAGTCACACTCACACCTAGGGGGCAATTTAGCATTGTCAGTTCTCCTACCGTGTGCATTTTTGGGAGGTGTCAGCAAACTGGAGTACCTGGAGGAAACCCATGCAGAATCTGGGACAATGCATGAAAGTGACCTGACCAGGGATCAAACCCCAGGCCCCTGGAGCTGTGTGACACACGCCACCATGATGGAGAATTTGATAAAGAATTCAAATCTGTGCTTAAATACAAACAGATACCTTTTCTCTTGTCAAAGTTATGAACAATTTTCTCTTTGTTACTGCAAAATTTGGCCAGCAATTTGCTGAGCCAGGAGTGACTTGGGTACTGAACCCATGGTGATCCGCACAATCTCTGTCCTCTCCTTGCATGTTAATCTTATCATGTTAAGCCATATCTGCCTGTAACAAAGGGAAAATGATTACTTTTATTATTAACTGTTATTACTTTTATTTTTATTTTTCACAAGAATAATGCTGTCATGTTCAAATTCTCTATCACATACTGTACATCTGTCACCCCTTTTCATTTGAAAATATTAGCTTGGTTCCTAGAAGGTGGTTTTTGAAGTGCTGGGTTGTACAGTGCCTCTCACAGATTTTCCTTCTTCCTCTTTGCATAATGTGAGACACAGGATGACGTTCCCAACCACTGCTTTCTATTTATTCAGGTGTTGCCAAACCTGTATACAAGCATGTATTTTTACTCTCACTCTGAGGTGCTACTGCATAACTGGATTAATCATCACTGGGTAGAATCAACTTTAGGTTTCTGAGAAGTTGTTGATTGTTTTATAAATATATATTTGTTAAAACAAAAGTACCAGAAGAAGGCACAGCTGTGCTGTGTGTGCTGTGATGGTGAGGTGCAGTGACTTAATTAGCTCCAACTGAGAACCATTTCTGGGCATCTTGAAGCTTGGATCTCAGAGTTAAAAATTTTTTTTTTCATTTTTTACACTTTTTCTTGCCTTGTTTTCCCCCCATAATTGCTGAACTATTACATGCTGTCATCATATGAATAGCTGAATCTATTCATTATATCTGTTCTAATTTTAATGGGCAGGTGATCAAGGTTTACACACTGAACAGAAACGCACTAATGCTTCTCTCACAACAATCTAAAAATGTTTTTAAGTTTTTCTGTTATGTTTTGTTTCCGTTCTGTTATATTTTTCTGTTTTCAGTTATTTCTCAAAAGAGTTACCACCTTAAACAGACAAAGGCTTTATTTATTATTCAAACACAAAAAAAATACTGTGTCTAGTTCATCACACAATCCCAATCATGTGGAAGATGCTGACTGTAGCTTATTTTAAAAAGGTGCTAATCTGTCATGAACAGATTAAGGAATGCTGAAACCTAGCTATGATGCTTCGTCCAACATGAAAGGCAGAGTAGGTGATTTTCTAGAGACCAGTTGTGTAAGCGAATTATTTTGAATTACAACTGAAACAAATTGTAGGACTTGTTCTTTTCAAACAATAAAAATTTGTAAAATGTTGAAAATGATTAAATGTGCATTTGCAAACTTGTCCAGCTCTCTATACTGCATTATTTATATGAAATATAAGCTCCCCAGTGGCCAATACCTGTCATACTTGGGTAGTAGAATGTCCACACCTGGAGATACGCATCACATTCCATGGTGATTGGCATATTCTACCTGCTCATACCTGACTGGCTGATGGATCATATATACTGATCCATGCCACTTTTTATGTTCATCCATCCATCCATCCATCCATCCATCCATCCATTTTCTGTACTGCTTATTCCTGAATAGGGTCATTCTGAGCACAAGGGTAGGAAACAACCCTGGACAGAGCTAGACAGTGGTTCTGCTGGTTCTGTGGGCTGCAGAAAAATAAAAGGGGTTGTGAATCTTCTTTGGAATTTATGCAGGTTTTTGCTTTTATTATAAGCTGCTCCTTCTTACCCTATGAAATGGTGCCTGTTAATAAATTACAGATATTTAAACATTGTTAAAATTAAATATTTGCCAGTCAATATGAATTTGGTCATATCTGTGAAGAAATGTGGCAAAAAGTTACTGCCAAGATAAGGTCCTGGTCCATTAAGTGAAAGTAATCCAAAAATAAAAAAATATATTGTTTAACCTAATATAAAATATAATTTCATGGAACATGGTGATGGCAGGACATTGTGCTTGAAGATTTGATACAACAAATCACTGAAGCCATGCAACTCCAATGTCATCTTGTCGCAGTTCATTCTGAATGTGCCAGTGAGGATAAAGACTTTTTCCAGGCAAGAAATAGGAACATGGAAAGTACAACAATGAAAGACAAATATCACAACAATCCTGCACAGCTAGCATCTTATATGGTTGTTCTGTGACTAGCCAAGTGCAGAGAACTCATACCATTGGCAAGGAATTGCTACTTCCAGTATCAGTGGACATGTGTAGAGTAATGGTTGGTGAGGAAACATCAAAGAAGCTCCAATGCCCAATGACAATAAACAGAAGAATTAGTGACATTATTTTGACAAGTCCCAACTGATTGAAAGGCTATCATCGTTTAAGCAATTTGAGAGGGAAGTATATATTGGAGTATATATCTGTTGATCATATCAAAGTTCCATGTCTTCTGTCCATTTGGGTTTAAAAATGCAAGGCCTGTGATTATCATGGTAATTGTTAGCTGTCTCCCAATGGCTCATCTGGTTCAAACTTGCCATTACACATCATGCTGTCATTTTACGAATGTCTGTAATTTTGTGTTGTCTTGACCAGTTGTCAAGTTTACTGACTTCTGTCCAGTTAGGTTTGAAAAGGCCTGAGACTACATAAAGTATCTGTGCATTTTACAGCCTCCTTATTGCATATCTGGTACAAACCTGGCAGTTTACATGTATGTCTATTGTAATATGTAAATTTGGTTTCATATGAACTAAATTTCCTGACACTTTAGGTTTGAAAATATAAGGCTTGTGATTATACGAAAAGCAGCTAAGTGTCTTCCTGATTGATCCATGTGTTGGTCACATGGTCAAAATGTCAAAACATTTAAAATGATTTACTTTCATGGTTGATAGTTTATGGCAAGAACAATTTGACTGGATTTGGATAAAAATCCCACAACTGCAAATTTTACAGAATTGCAGAATAAAGAAAACAAATGCATTTTATAAAATTACATGAATTTCAAAGGAAGTTGAAAGGACTGGTGCTCTATGTAAAATCAAGCATGTTTGAAACTGCTACATGAATTGTGTTATTGGATACATGTGATTTCCTTGTATAGTGGCTCCCTGTAGGCCAATGTTTTTGAAACTGGTTTGTATATTGTGCCTACATAGGCATACTTGTCAAGATTCATCCTGATAGTTGAATGCTTAGCCTGTCAATTGCATGCTTGAAACTGACTAATAGTGCATGTTAATAGTGACAACAGTCATTAATGTATCAAGTTGCAATTGAATGTTCTGTTATAATGTGTTTACTTTGATGCACCTTGCTGCACCATGCTTCACAGTTGGTATGAGTTTCTTGTGCAATATTTCTGTGTTTTGGATTTTGTCATGTCTGTTACTGTGTCCAAATAATTCAACTTTGGATTCATCTGTCCAAGAACATTGTTACAGAAGACCTGGTCATTGTCTAGGTGTTCTCTGGAACATTTAGGTTTGATGTTTTTTGACAGTAAATGTTTCCTCCTTGCATACCTCCCCTGAAACTTGTGCTGTGTCTTTCTGACAGTAGATGCATGCACTTTGACATCAACTGTTAAAAGAGATGCGTGTAAATTATTTTCTGGAGAGTGAAATAGATGAGATTTTTGTAAACCCTTTCCCATAGTCATCTACAGTGTATGTACAGCCTCTGAGAGCTGTTTGGATCAAGGTCAGACCAAACTAGTATCTGAGGTTTAAAGAAGACAGTCTCTATCAAATTTTTCTACAATAGTACAATAGTCTAATCATTTGCAGTTATTGTGGTGCATCTGATTATAATTGATTCTAAAATAGTATTTTAAATTGTAATAAGGGTCTTTTTATTGTAATACAAAATTAGAAATTATGAATATGTATTTTTCAAATATAAAGAACAACATGTCTTGGCCTTTTTCTGCATTAAAATGAATGACAATCAATAGATTTAGCGCTTTTGATTTGTTCAATTGTGATGCTAAATATACTTTATGCTTCAAGAATAATAAGAATGAATGGGATGCAACCAGTAGCGCCCTGTCTAGGGTTGTTTCCCGTCCTTGCGCTCAGAGTTGCCGGCTGGGCAACGGCTCACCCGTGACCCTATTCAGGAATAAGCGGTTCAGGAAATGGATGGATGGATGCATGGGATGCAACCAGCTTGTGTATACTGTCTACACATAAATGCCAGCAAATGACAAATAATTTACTTGTATGCATGTGTTTTAATGTGGATTAATTATATGATTACTCTAAACATAAGTAAACATCTCATTTGTTTATGTAGCTGGCTGGCTCGTACTGACCCTAAAGATGTTGCTCGCGTGGAGAGTAAGACTGTGATCGTGACAAAGCAGCAGAGAGACACTGTTCCCATCCCAAGTAACAATGTCAAGAGTCAGCTCGGCAACTGGATGAGTGAGAATGAATTCCAGAAAGCAAGAGATGATCGTTTCCCTGCTTGCATGAAAGGTTTGTAGATTGTCAGAGTTAATCTCTTGTAGGTATTCTGCATAGTCTGACCACGCTGCCTTTTTTCTCTATTAGGTCTGGAGTTAATTGAGTAATAAATGTTTTTGTAACACTCTATAGTAACAAAATGTACAACACAGCAATGAACAACACAGTAATACAACACACTACAATACAATAATAACCAAAACACATTCATTCATCAACATTTATTTTCCTTGGAATTCTTGGACTGTTTTGTTTTTGTGCATTTTGGACTCTTTATCTGCAAAACGGGTCTTATCTTCAAAGTTAAACTCTAACTCAGCCAATCAGCAATTTGAAGACCAATTGTGTTCTGCTTCTGTAATGCTGCTGAACTACTCAATGTTTCAAACGTCACTAACAGATTAACAGCTTTGTTGAAAAAATGAGAGAAGCCTAAGGCTCAAAATCTGCCAACATGAGGAGGTGCAGGTATTTTTATGAAATGTTGTTGGTAATAGTTGTTTTATTGTTTTAATCCTTGTTTTAGTGTTTTAATTGTTGTAATGTTTTGATCCTAAGGGCACGCAACCAATTTATCTGTTTCCCCTCAGACATTTTCCCTATGGTGAGCTGCACGGTTACCATAACCATAGCACAATTACCATAGGACATAAATAAATCTATGAAGCTCTAAGCCCTAAGTGCTTCACAACATGAGGCTGGGCAAGAGGGTGGATGGTTTGTCATATGATGGTAAAAATGGTAACTTTCTTGTGTTAAATTATAATTATTTAATTAATTTCTGAATTGTTTATTTTAGCTGTTATGCTATTATTCAATGAGTAACAATTTAATGATTTAATGATTCTATTTTAATTTCATAAACATTTTTATAAAGCTTTGTGAACCATTGCTCTAAGTCTTAAATTATTATTTATAAATATTTATATTATAAAAATATTAAATTATAAATTATTATTATGACTTCTTATCAAAATATTATAAATGGTCTAATCCATAAATATTGATGCTGAGTAAGAGTATACATTTCTGTTGATGGAGTCTTAGTTAAAACATAAACATTAATTTCAATTATTCATTTTATTTCTATTATTTTCTCCTAAATTATACATTGTGGTGCATTAGAGTAAACATTTATATAAATATTTATTTTGATATTAAATAAAACTTGAAACTGGCTTTATACTAATGGCTCCAGTGTAAAATCTGGACTTGACAAAGCAATGATATTAAGTAACTAATCTACAATTCTTTTTTGAATGAAATCAAAAATGTGGTGTTTTTAAACAAATGGAGTAGAGTTTGTGTTCCATGAAAATCAGTGCTTCTTTTCATATTTTTCCAGATTTCCTAGGTAGAATGTGAGCTTTTGTGGTTATCCATTATGTAAAAAGGAACACAGAACACTGATGAAACCTTATAATTCCAAGGGGACGATATATTAATGAATACTTAGTATTCATTAGAGTTTCATTATGAGTTTGTAATCATTAAATTATGCACAAAATACTCATTAACTGCATTCATGTTATGAATGTAATACAGTACATGTTTCTCTGAATTAGCTAAACACCTTGCATCTCAAATCTATTCATATGTCCATAATTGTTTTTATAATGTTGACATATAAGGTGATCATTGCACATGATGGATGCATTACATTGTAATAAGAATAATTATGTTTTCACATATTTACAAGGCATTTAAAGAATATATACTTTATGGCATTAATGCTTGGTCTTTTTTAATACTATGTGATGGCGTTTCCCAAACCTGTTCTTGGCATGTTTTACGGATATCCCTGCTTTAACACAAACCCTGCAACTCTAAAAGGGCTTTCTAATGAGCTGATTAGTTGAACCAGTTGTGTTGTGAACATGTAATCCATTAAATGAGCAGGGCAGGGGGCACCAGGACTAGGCTTGGTAAATGCCGTTATAAGAGAACATAGTAATATAGCTTGAGTTTCTATAAGGGACAAGTCAAGGATAACTCTGCATTGCCTCTAGTATACTTTGTTTATTAGCTTTCACTGCTAAATGTAGTGATGTCATAAAAGTTTTGAAACATTCAATGAAGCTTAATGTAATGAATGAGTGTCTCAGGAGAACAGATAAGACAAGCCTGATGAAATTTTAAGTCATTAATATTCCTGTTTTAGCAGATAAAGTTATGTCCCCAAATAAGACATTTTGTAGTTTAGATGCTTATTAGTTAGTTTATTAACGAGTGCTTTACTATAAGCAAATTCTGTCTCTGATTAATTGCTTAATTATTAACAGCAGTTGCATTTGCAAAAATCCATTTACAAAAAAAAATTAAACTTGCCTCTCAATTTTTTTTCTTTTCTTTTCTTGCCTCCCTCTAGGTCGGACAATGTACGTTATCCCTTTCAGTATGGGTCCAGTAAACTCCTCATTGGCGAAATTTGGTGTTCAGGTGACGGATTCTCCATATGTTGTAGCCAGCATGGGAATTATGACCCGCACCGGCACACCTGTCATGGAGAAACTTGCACAGGGGGCTGAGTTTGTGCGTTGCCAACACTCATTGGGTCGACCTCTGCCACTTAAAGGTACTGATCTTGTATTTCAATGATGCCAAGCTTGTGTACAGTGTGCATATTGACAAACTTTGTAAAGATGAATGCAGAGTTTAGAGAAAATGTATCTCAAAGCATGGGCCTTCCTGATGTTTGTGAAAAGATCTAATGCTGATTGTGAGTCTGGATACATTACAGTGTGGAGGAGTACTCGCAACAGTGTAAAAGTAGATACTGACCATACCTCAAATGGGTGGATCCATTCTTACTGTTATTGTCCTTCATATACTGATTAGACCTAAGCTGATTCTCCCACTTCTGGTTTTGTTGGTTTTGTTTTTGATTGAGGTGGTGAAATTTTCCACTGATAGGTGGTCAGTTAGTAATATGGGTGTAGCTCTACACAATTTCATAATTTAGTTCACACTGCCGTCTAAAGTTCATGGTTCGGTACAACTGGAAAAAAGCAACAGAACTCCCAAAACCATAATGCATAAAGACAACCCCCAAAAAGGACTCTTTTGCAGGTGGTGGCCACAGACAATTAGAATCTCCTTATTCTTCCGGACTGATTTTTGTATCCTTGTCACTTCTGGTTCAGGAACAGAAGTACTTTATTAAATAATATTTTGTCAGAATGCCTATGTAAAACCAGTGGTTATGTTAATAAATATACAGATCATGTGTATTGTAGTTCAAAAGTATTATTGCACAGATAAATAAAATTAACAAATTCCACAAGTGAACCTTAGTGGTTTGTAATGGTCACCCATTAAGGGAGGAGTTATAGAGTTTGTTGGCCACAGGTAGGAATGACCTAATGTAGTGCATTTTGGTGGGATGAGTCTTGCCCTGAAAGTGCTCTTGTGTCTTATCACTGTTTGGTTGAGTGGGTGAGAGTCATTTTCCACAATGGCCTGTAACATAGACAACATGCTCCTCTCTGACACTGCCATCAGAGAGTCCAGCTCCACTCCCACAACATCACTGGCCTTGTGGATCAGTTTGTTTAGTCTGTTGGTGTCTGTCACCATCGGTCTGCTGCCCCAGCATGCAATAGCATAGTTGATAGCACTAGTTACCACAGATTCATAGAATATCCTCACCATAATCTGGCAGATTTTGAAGAACCTCAGGCACCTCAGAAAATAGAGGTGACTTTGGCCCTTCCTGTGAAGGATATCAGTGTTCTGTGTTCAGTGTTTCGGTGGCTCATGTAGATCAGGTCCTCCAGGATGGCACATCCATACATCTTAAGATCACAGAGAAAATACCAGGATACAGGTTGTTGCACAATGAGAGCAGACCAGTACCCAGCAGCAGGACCAGTATCTGCTACTTTGTGTGAGGAGGAACAGGGGGAGCACTGCCAGAGCCCTACAAAGTAACTTCCAGTGGGCTACTGGTGTGCATGTTTCTGAATAAATTATTTGGTACAGTCTCCATGAGGGTGGCATGAGAGGCCGGCATCTGCAACCTATACTCGTAGCACAGCAATGTGCCTAGATGTAGGCCTAATCTCAAAACAATTAGAAAGCAGACATTCAAAATAATTTAAGTGGAAAACCTTTAAAACAACTGCCGGTCCATCCCGGTCCATTGCATACAATTCAGCTTCAATTACAGATAATGTAACAAAATAGGTAAAAAGCAAATGGAGCAAACTCTTTTGCAAGGCCCTGTAATGGATTCTAAGTGAAAATAAGTTCCTGTAGCGATAACATATTTTTCACATTCTAAAGCATTGTTACTATTTAGGAGCTGAACAGTGCACCACCACAACTTTTGAGGCAAACGGGTGTTTTCATTTGTCTTTCTAACAGTTGCACAAGCAGTTCTTGCCATTCTTTTGGACTTTTGGACATAATTTTACATTCATGAACAAAAGGTCATTTAAAGTGTAGCAGCAAGATGAAGTAGCAATACTGAAGTTTAATTTGTAGATGTTTTGTGGATAATCAGTTTATCTTAACTAAATGCAACTACATTCTATATTAAATACTGGTTTATCTATGCCTAAATCTAACCATATACATAACCTTATACCCTTAACCTAATCCTAATCCTAACCATAAGCCTTTCAATAATCTTTTTAAATAATTTGGTCATTTGAAATGGTATACTGATGAACATGAAAACTGAAACTAAAATATAATGTCATAAAATGGTATGTCCAATCAAAATATGTATGTGTGTAACAGGTTTTCAGTAAAGCTGAGAAGAAAATCATTTCAGTCTAGTTGTTTTAATCCTCATTTTGCTTAAGCACTTGCATGAAAGGAGGTAAATTAGGCAATGACCAGGATGCAGTACGTCAACGCTGAATTCCTCTGCATGCTTCATAGCTCTGGAGGCGTGCATGTCAAACAGGGTGAGCAGGTTAACACCAACAGTCTTTTCTGCAGAGCTGACGATGTGCTGCAGATTGTGTAATTCATGTTTAGTGGTAGAGGTGCACTATGCTGTGATGGAAATGGTGAGGACAGATTATCTGATGGTTGTGTAGAACTAAACCAGTAGTTTCTGAGGCAGACTAAGCTTATTTAACAGATGTAGGATGTAAAAATCCCACCTGGCCTTCTTTTATGTTGGAAGTGAAGTTGATATTTCATTTCCTTGGGGATTGTGAATTTATAACCATTATGGTCTTGTCAAGGATGATGACTGGTGGCATGAACAGGGCTTCTCCTGATGTTTATGGACATCTTCAATATTTGAGTTTGTTTAATGTAAAGTTGTTGTAAGTACCATAATGGACCAGATGATTTTGACAGAGGTGCAGTAATTGGTTTACAGTGAAAATACAAGTCAGCGTCATTTACTTATGCTGTCAGAGCTGTGGTTAATTACAAATAAGGTAAAATAGTATGCATTGGACAAGTATCACATTGAAATTTGTATTTTCTTAAACTTTCATTGTAGAGCTTGTGTGTAATTATTTAATTAAAGGTTATATGCAGTTTTACCATTGCCCAAATGTTTCCATACAGTTACAAGATAACACCTATTTACCCAGTTTAGTGATGTTTTGTTGTTGCCATTATCTTTGCAGATTACCCAAAAGTGAATATGAACACCCCTTATTAAATAATTCTCTAGGTAGTTTAAAAGAACCTTTCACATGACTGTGATAAGTTGTGTGAAACTGGTGAATAGTCTGAATTTCTCATGTAGAAAACTAATGACTGAATACTATTGGACTTGCACAATAAGCTCTAGCTGTGAGTGAACATTTGAAATGAACAAACGATTCTTAATCAAACTGAAACAAAGTTGATCTCAGATAGGTAAATAATTTTATAGTAAATAATGTACTTCTCTCCACATTTCAGCACCGTTGGTGAACCAGTGGCCTTGTAATCCAGAGAAGGTGTTGATTGCACATCTCCCAGACAGCAGGCAGATCTTGTCTTTTGGAAGTGGCTATGGTGGGAATTCACTCCTTGGAAAGAAGTGTTTTGCCCTTCGTATTGCCTCTCGTATTGCCAAGGATGAGGGCTGGCTGGCTGAACACATGCTGGTGAGAGTGATTAGAGAGAGTACATTATCTTTATCTATCAAACCATTGATCAGTAATCTTAGTGATGTTTCATTACTAAGTATCTAATAATTAATCTTGCTAATCAGCAGACATATTTGAATTAAGCGTTTACTTTTGTGTGCATATGCCTGTAACTCAACTTTGTACTTTGTCTGTTACACAGATTTTGGGAATCACAAATCCTCAGGGTGTGAAACGCTATATTGCAGCAGCTTTCCCAAGTGCTTGTGGAAAAACCAACCTTGCCATGATGAAGCCAGCACTTCCAGGCTGGAAGGTGGAATGTGTTGGAGATGATATTGCCTGGATGAAGTTTGACAGTCAGGGTAAGAAAACGACAGATTGTAGTAATACTGCTGTTTTTTCTGGTAGTATACTTAAGAGACAAAAGCAGAATGGCATGTTTTGACAAACAGTTATGGTACTTGTTCATTTATAAGATGTTTGTCAGCTCCTAAAAAGATGTTATGATGGTTGGCTGTGACACCATACATTCATTACATAAATGATCCTAGAAGTGAAACAGATGCACTCATGCCAGTAATTAAACAATAACATTTATTAGACCAAATATACCTGATCCTATCCAAGCTACTTGTTATTTACAGTTTCAAAATCTAGAACAAGCAAAACACATCAGGATAAACTCTCATTAAAATAATCTAGCATGTAAAAAGCCCATGATGAACACACTCTCAAATCTGTTACATTTGAGCTTTTAGTAAGATTAGTTTTGTCATATGTTCAGGCCTAACAGTGTTTTGTTAGATTAGATAGAACTTTATTGATCCCTTGGGAGGGAAGTTAAGGTAATTGTTGTACAACCTTATATTATTATAATAATAATAACAACAACAATAAAAATTATTTGAATATGCAAGAATGGGTAGCTTTAAATCCATAGCTAAAGTCTAGAAGTTTATCAGTACTTGGGTTCTAAAATATGTGTCTTGTTTTGTTACCATAATGCAAAGTGGCATGAACACATAGAGGTTTGTAAGTCAATTATATGAACCACAAATTAATCATTTCAACAAAAAGGGGGTTTGTTACAGTGTGTTTACACTCTTCTACTTTCTCAGGTAAACTTCGAGCCATTAACCCAGAGAATGGATTCTTTGGTGTTGCTCCTGGCACCTCCCAGAAGACAAACCCTTATGCCATGGAAACCATTTCTAAGAATACAATATTTACAAATGTGGGTGAGACAGGTGATGGTGAGATTTGGTGGGAAGGTCTTGAACCCCCTGCATCTGATGCTACTCTTACGGACTGGCTTGGAAAGTCCTGGAAGTTTGGTAAGATTTATTTGTGAAACAATTGTAGTTGTCAGGTCTGAACATCTTTAGATGTCAACAGTATATTATATCAGTTTATCACATATTAGAGTTGAATGTTTAAAACTGTGTGTACTGGTCTGTGTGGTTTGTCATGTGCACATATTGTTGACTGCAGTGTGGCATATGTGTAGTGTGAAAAATGCCAAGCAGGGTGAATACTTTCACAAGCCACTGTATGTGTAGTATGGATGGTGTGTTTGTGCTGTGTATGTTGGTATTGTTGCATGTGGACTGTGTGTGTGTGTGTGTGTGTGTGTGTGTGTGTGTGTGTGTGTGTGTGTGTGTGTTGACTTTTATGTGTATGTTGTGTGGGCTGTGGTCTGGTGTGCATGCTGTGTGTGTATTGTTGACTGTGTGGTGTGTGCAGTGTGGACTGGTGTGGCCTATGAATTGTTGACTGTGTTGCTGGTGTGTGGACTGTGGTGTGGCTGTCTGTGTATTGTTGACTGATACATGTGGTGTGTGGACAGTATGGCGTGTGTGTGTCTATGTGTGTATTGCTCATTGTGCTGTGGCATGTGTATTGTTCACTGTGTGGTGTGCATGCTGTGTATTATTGACTGTGGTGTAGTGTTTGGACTGTGTTGTATGTGTGTGTAGTATCCTTAATCCAGTGCTACTTTAAATCTGTAAAGTTGTTTATAAACTGGTGTTTTATAGCAGGTCTGTAGGGTATTTTTGGTCAATACAAATGTTAACATACCTCCTAATTAAATTTTGTTTCCATCTCAGGTGCTTCAACACCATGTGCACATCCTAACTCAAGGTTCTGTGCCCCTGCGGCCCAGTGTCCCATCATAGATCCTCTCTGGGAGAGTGAAGAAGGAGTGCCAATTGATGCCATCATATTTGGTGGCAGAAGACCAGAAGGTAAAAAATATGAAGATAATTCTGTTTGGTTATGAGTATGGAAAGGATTTCTCCTTTCCTCTTTGCAACTCCTATGAACTATGTATCTATGCAACAACTTATTTTAAAAATGTACTCGCTGCTTCAAATGTGGAGCTTGTGTGACATTTTAAGTAGCTAAGTGTTCATTTGTAGGACATTAAATGTATGTTAATTTGTTAATTTATTCAATTGTTTATATGCTACCTGGTATATTATTCCACCAAAAAATAGGATGTAAGGTTAATGTAGAGGTGTTATTCCACATGTTCAAAACAAAACAATATACTGCACACTCTGCACTGTAGATACATTCTACATTGTTAGCAAAACACAAGCAGCCTGGCAGTCAACTGTCCTCAGAGTCCAAGTGATTGTCAGTCTACTAGATCCTACAGAACAGTACTGCAGCCAGTCTGTTTTGAGGAACTGCCTTCCTTACTGCAGACTAGGACTTAATTCCTTGGCAATCCAAACACACTCTGCTACACCACTTGTAATCCGTGAGCAAGATTCCTAATATTTCATTTGCCTACCTGTGCATCATGAATAAAATGTTTAGTCCATTTGGTAAGATATGCATGATATCATCCTTTCTCCTTTTTTTGCAGGAGTGCCTCTGGTGTATGAGAGTTTTAACTGGAGCCATGGAGTGTTTGTGGGTGCTGCCATGAGGTCTGAGTCTACAGCAGCTGCAGAACATAAAGGTAATATAGCCTAAAGAGGAGAATTCTTCTGATTTGTAACAATGTTTGCATAATTGATTTATAGTGTGTAAACAAAGAGTCATTCAGTGTAGTTTGATGTGGAAACAGCAACCAAGCATGTCTACAATGCAAATGTTGGCTTTTGTAAGCTATACAAACTAGAATTGAAGCTACCGGTGTCTGTTTGTATATGGAGTTCTGATAAATTTTATATATAGAATGTTGATGCAACACATTTGTCTGATGTAGTTTATAAAAATGTCTGTGTTTCTAGTTCCTATTACTACTGTTGTGAATTACTTTAACATCTAAATGATTAAATTATTTAGAATTTTTCAAATACACTGCTCTAAAAAATGAAGGGAACCGTTACAACACACATCAGATCTCAATGAATGAAAGTCAGTGGAAACCAAAATTATACTAATCAATCAAAATCAACTAATGGAATGCTGGACTCAACATGAAGTATTGAAATCATAGGCTAATGAATTTCATTACAGCAACACATAATGTTACTTACCATCTCCAAACCAGTCATGCTGGATGATGTTGGCAGGCAATTTTTATGGGGATAAATACATTTTTATTTATTGTGGCCTGGTGGTTAGAGAACCAGCCTTGTGACTGGAAGGTTGCCAGTTCAAATCCCTGAACTGGCAGGGTATATTGATGCCCCCTGCTCCTGGCACGTATGCTCACTGCTCCCTAGTGTGTGAGTTCTCTGGTGTCTGTTTCACTGTGTGTGTATGGGTTAAATCAAGCACAGTGGATCACTGTAGACCTTTTACCTTTGCCTTGTGGACCTGCCAGTGTCTGTTCTGTTCTGGCAAATGCCAATCAAACTGCATGTGCTGGGCTGTGAGTTCAGAGTGCAGTAGAGGACGTCGAGCTCGCGTGCCACTCTCATGTGGAATCTTCCTGACCATTTGTTCAGAAACATGCACACAAATAGCCTGCTGGAGGTCACTTTTTAAGGCTCTGGCAATGCTCCTCCTATCCCTCCTTGCACAAAGTAGCAGATACCAATCTTGCTGCTAGGACTTCTACAGCCCTGTCCTGTTTTCCTCCTTTAACTACCTGTATGCTCTCCATGCTCCTGAGACTGTGTGGGGAGACACAGCAAACATTCTTGCAGCAGCACATATGGATGTGCCATCCTGGACTATCTGTACCATCTGAATGGGCTGCAGTCATGAAGGATAGAGTAACTGCAGCCACCACTTTCAACCATTGCACTTGCAACCATTCCCTTTTTGGGGCTTTTCTTAATGGTGCCTCTCCGGTGCACTTGCCGCTTTCATTTGCACCGATTGCTTATGGTTCCTGACTGGGCAGGTTGATATCCCTGAGGTTTAGCTGACTTTGAAAATTGATATAGGACTTTGTTATACTGTGATGACTGTGTTCCCTTAATGTTGTGGAGCAATGTATGAAAAAATTCAATTGTAAACCAGTTCTTCTATGAGAGATGTTGAATTCTGTATGAACTTGGAAGTACAAATTATATCAGTGTAAGGCACAGTGTATGTGTATTTGGTTGTTTTAATAATCAATGTTTTTCTTTTTGTTTATTTACAGGTAAAGTGGTCATGCACGATCCCTTTGCTATGAGGCCTTTCTTTGGCTACAACTTTGGCGATTACCTGGCTCACTGGCTAAGCATGGAGACAAGGAAGGGCCCCACTCAACTCCCCAAAATTTTTCATGTCAACTGGTTCAGGAAAAATCCACAAACAAATTCTTTTCTGTGGCCTGGTTTTGGGGAGAATGCTCGAGTCCTTGAGTGGGTTTTTCATCGATGCAGCCGCACCAGAGAAGATGAAGCTGCTAAAAAGAGCATTATAGGTTGGCTGCCTGAAGAGGGTGCGATCAACACAGAAGGCTTGGGAAAGAATGTGGATATGGGTGCTCTCTTTGATGTTCCTAAACATTTCTGGGAGAAAGAAGTTCAAGAGCTACGAGCCTACTTTACCCAGCAGGTGGGGGCTGACCTCCCGGAACAGGTGGGAGCAGAGCTGAGAGCTTTGGAGGAGAGAGTGCGGAATTGAGGGAACACAAGATGATTTAAAGTTTATTACTTTTAAAATGAAATTGTAGTGCATTAACACTGAAGAGTCGCATAATCTAATGCGTTAGATAATGAATGTTGATAATTCTTTGCAGGAAATTGATGTAATAGATGTTTTTAAGACCTGAACTGACTAAACCTCTTTGTCAGTCAAGTGTGTACGCTGTTAAAATCTATGTACTATATTTGAATGTAAAATTTGTATTCATGTTGATTATGTAAATAAACAGTATTTATATACTGTACTTTACATGCATTTGAAATGATGTTAAATTTAAGGTAATTTTGTTCACTGTTTCAATATTTTCAACAGACTGTTCCTTCAAACATTTAACGTAAATTTCCATTAAAGAATGTTAGGTGTGTTTCAGTGAACAAGATGAGATTTGATGTAAGTTTATTGAGGTGAATTGTCAATTAAAAAGGCACTGGTTGTCTGGTTCCTGACAAATCTGTTTTTGTCAAGGAAGACTGGTTTGTGTCAGCAATGCCTTGATTGAAGCAACTTTCAGAAGACCTTCAAAGATGTGCTATAGAGATGCATGAAGATGGAAAAGGCACTGCTAAACACCTGGGTGTAAATCAATCCACATTTATTCAAACTGTATTCCTCTTATTCTGCCACATCCACTTTAAAACACTAGTTTCTTCCACCCTTAATAAAAGAGCAGAGGGTCTGTTGATTTAGATTACAAGCACAGCGAGCAGTATAATATAGCCAGTTTGTGTGTGTCACAGTAACGGGAAGGAGAACAACAGTGTTACAAACGCACACACAATAAAAAAAATAAACATGGAGTAGATACAGATAGAAAATATCCACCTTCTGTATCACCTTCAGTACTGAGTACTGTATTGATGTCAGTGTTACTGCTAGGTAAAGCGTGGGTCCATTACCCAAAAATATCTACCCAAAAGTAGACCTTAGGTTGGGAAAGTAAACACATTAGGAGAAATTTCATGTAAATATATTTAAGAATACATTCAGCCAGTGAAATAAGTATTGAATGCATCACTAATTTTCTAAGTAAACATGTTTCTAAAGGTGTTATTAACACGAGATTCTCACCAGATGGTAAAAAAAAACAACAACCGTCCAATCAACACATGCCAATAAATCACACCATAGTTGTGTAATGTGTAACAGGAAATGACACACTGAAATTGATTTAATACTTCATACAAAAGCCTTTGTTGGTGTTTACAGCTTAAAGATGCCTCCTTATGGAGAACCTAGTCAGGTGCATTGCTGAGGTGTGATTTTAGCCCATTCTTCCACACAAACGTTCTTCAACTCCTGAAGGTTTGGTGGGCTCCGTTTATGGACTCTGAGCTTTAGTTCCCTCCATAGATTTCAAATTGGATTCAGGTGATTAGCTGCGCCATTCATAGCAGCTTTATTTTCCTTCTTTGAAACCAATTAAGAGTTTCATTGGCTATGTTTGAGATCACTGTCTTGCTGAAATGTCCATCCTCACTTAGTCTTCATCATTCTGGTAGATGGCGGCAGATTTTAAAAATGCATTTATTTATTTATTTATTTTATTTTTTTAATCAAGAATGTCTCAGTACATTCATTCGTCCTTCCTTCAATTATATGAAGAGTGCCAATGCTGGATGCTGAGAAACAGCCCCACATCATGATGTTCCCACCTCCAAACTTCACTGTTGGTAGGGTTTATTCAGGCTGAAAATAAGTGCAAACAATTTTGGTCTCATCTGACCTGATTACATTCTTGAGCAAATTTTATTGAGCAAACTTTAAACATGGTTCAACATGCTTTTCTTCAGCAGTGAAGTCTTTGTGGTGAGTGTACATAGAGGCCATGGCAGTTCAGAGCATGATTTATTGTTTTCTTTGAAACAATTGTACCTGCTGTTTCCAGGTCTTTCTGTAGCTCTCCACAGGTGGTTGTTGGCTCTTGGACAACCCTTCTGATAAGTCTTTACACTCCTGTCTGCATTCCTGTGGGGAACACCTGGACATGGCCTGTTTATGGTCAAATGATCTTTCCACTTTCCGGTTATGGCCTCAGCAGTGCTCACTGGAACCTTCAGTAGTTTAGAAATACTTCTTATTAGTATTTTTTGCAACAATAAGGATGGAGAAAGCTCACTGATTTTACACATTATGAGAAATTAATTCATGCTAAATGGCAGGATTACTTCCTGGTGTTATGACTTCCATGGGAAACATTTTGAAATGGATAATTGAATAAATCACAAATGATACTCTTTGTTGGTCCATCATAGAATTCTAATCAAATAAATGTAAGATTTTAATGTTATAAATTTAAGGTATAACGTGAAAAGTTTTCAAGGCATTGTATGTCCAGATTCTGTGCATGCGTGCACACACACACACACACACACACACACACACACACACACACACACACAAACAATATTTTCACAGTAAAGAAAGCAGTACTTAAGTTAGTTACAACCAAACACAGCAGGGAGAACTTGAAAATTCACCTTTCCGCATGTGAACTATGAAGACTCATAACTACATGCAAAAATAATAATAATTAAAATATCCTTTTCAAAGCCAATATACAGTAGTGTTTAAAATAATAGCAGTCCAATCAATATGACTCATCAGATTAACCACTGTTATTAGACAGTTGGTGCAGTAGATTCTTAGAAAGCCAAGAGACTCAGCATTCATGATATACATGCTATTGAGTCTGTGTATTTGAAAAATTAATTGAAAGGGGTGTGTTCAAAATAATAGTAGCATGGAGTTCAATTAGTGAGGACAATCATTCTGTGAGGAAACAGGTGTGAATCAGGTGGCCCTTATTTAAGGGTGAAGCCAGCACAGGCTGTACATACATTTCTCCTTGAAAGCCTGAGAAATCTGGGGCGTTTGAGACATTGTTCCTCAGAACAGCGAACTTTGATTAAAAAGTTGATTGTACAGGGTAAAACTTATAAAGTAGTGCAGACAACAACAGGCTGTTCAGCCAAAATGATCTCCAATGCTTTAAAATGGAGAGCAAAACCAGAGAGATGTGGAAAAAAATGCAAGACTGCCATTCCAATGGATCGAAGGATAGCCAGAATGGCAAAGGTCAGCCAATGATCAGCTCAAAGTTACCTGTGAGTACTGTGGCAGTTAGAAGACACCTGTGTGAAGCTATTCTATTAGCAAGAAGTCCCTGCAAAGTCCCACTGTTAAAAAAAAGACATGTACTGAAGTGGATACAATTTACCAGAGAACACATCAACTGGCCAAAAGAGAAATGGAGAAACATATTGATGAAAGACTGATGAAAGTAAAATTGTTCTTTTTGAGTCCAAGGGCCTGTTTACCCCATTCCAGGGATCATGGACCAGTTTGCATATATCAGAATACTTGAACAGGACAATGACCCTAAACACACCAGTAAACAAGCAAAATCTTGGTTCCAGTCCAACAAAATTGAAGTTATGGAGTGGCCAGCCCAATCCCCGGACCTAAATCCAATTGAAAACTTGTGGGGTGACATCAAAGATGCCGTTTCTGAGCCAAACCCAAGAAATGCAAACGAATTGTGGGATGCAGTCAAAGCATCCTGGGCTGAAATACCAGTTGACAGGTGCCAGAAGTTGGTTGAATCTATGACACAGATGTGAAGCAGTTCTAAAAAACTGTGGTCATTCAACTAAATATTAGGTTATTGATTCACAGGAATGATAAATCCTATTTTTTGAACAGCCCAATGTTCATTTTTTTGTTATTTTCTGTAAAGTAGTTACATATTATATACATTTTTCTTCATGTTTTGATTTGGAAAACAGTATGCAGTGTTCCCAATGCATGGAAATAAAAACTACTATAAAGGTTTTGTGCTTAACACATGTTTTTAAACACACTGCTATTATTTTGAACACAACTGTATGGACTTAAACACACTCAAAAAATACAGTGCTGACATGGTGGCAAACACACACCCACACACACACACACACACACACACACACACACACACACACACACACACACAGACAAAACACACAGAGCATTTACAAGGACATTAATGATGGTACATATTTCTCAAATCATTTCCTGCTCTCACAAGAGAGACATGCTTGTCAGCTTTGCCTTATTGTTTGCGTCAGTAATTCAAATAACAGGTAACAACCTTGCCTGGCTTGTTGGGTTTTGTGGAATCCTTCCGTGGAACACATTTCTGTAGGTTTTGTTTGAGGAAATGCAGTCTGATTTACTGAGGATGATCATGGTCTAAAGTTTCATTCAAAAGAACTTGACAGTTAACATTCTAAGGCACTAAATGAACATCCTGCTGTATTATTTAGCACTTGGTGTCAAAATGATTGCGTTCAGTTCTTTACAGCATTTCCATTGCTATGACAACTATGCTGTTGGAAAAGTGCATGATTTGCTAGAGGGTGTCATCTAATATGAACTTAAGCTGCTTTACCATTACCTTGTTAAACAGGTTAAACAACTTCTGTCTGGCAGAACAGCTTTAATTATGGTTACACCAAAAGTAAAAACAAATGGATGATGAGAGCAAACACCTGGGGTTTAATGCTCTCCAGTCAGGGTGCATTCAACGCAACACTCCCCTTTAACATGTATTTGATGATGTCATTGAAAAGGATAAGTTATCGACCCCTCATCCTTATTTTGATAAAGGTAGTCAACATTGTGTTCTTCCCAGTTGTAACTGATGGAATACCAGCTGTACAAGGAATTTTTCTTGGTGCAGGTCTCAACATATATATATATAAAAAGCCACTATTGGGGTCCAAGCACATACTAGCCCTAGTCAGGTCCAATATATCAGTATGTGACCCATTCCTGGAACAGAAGCCACAATATGTGTAGTTTGTTTATATGCAGATTATTGACCCATCACTTAGTGATCACCATAGTAAACTCATCCCTTATCTTAGGAAACATGCCTAAATCACTTAAACCATGATTATTAAATCAATTTTGAAAAAGCAGAAGACGTCTCTAGTAACGTGTAGGCTTGTCTATGCCAACACATGAGCAAACAGCGAGAATATATCTAGCTTAGTGTTTTCCATACTTTTTTTTCCTGCCAGATACAGAATGTATGTTTGCTCCTCCCATTTATTTCATTTGTTTCTACTTATCTGCTTTTATGACTTATGTGTGAAAATCTGATGAGGTTTTAGGTCAAATTTAAACAGAAATATATGACATTTGTAAGCACTAGAAATAAGCAAAAAAACCCAGAAAATTACAGTCCAGTTCTATCAGCAATGCATTCAATGTAATTTTTAATTGAGTGTAAAATACTTCTATTTGTTCTACTCAGGTTTGCTCATGAGTACATGTGAAATCTTATTTCCTATTACAAACCATGGTTGCTTATTAATTCATGAATTAAATGATACTTAGTAATGTTTAGCAAGAGACACATTTTATTCATGTTTATAACACCTCAATAACAACTAGACACTCTGAGGCAGTCTGTGCTGGTCATCAAGACATTCAGCTTGATTCTTAAAGACAAATGTTCAAACAAACAAAAACGTGTCTTGCCTTCCCTTTCACACAAACACACACATCCATCTTTGGTTAATGCAAGATAATCCTCTAGAATTGTGTACATTATTTAATGCACTGATTATAGGTTGAGTTGTTTGTGAAAGTTTGGGTTAAATAACATTCCTATTGAAAAGTAAACACAGCCTCTGTAGTTTTTCAAAATATGAAACATATTTTTGTCAAATACTACTTTCTAACATAAACTAGTAAATTAAAATCACAGTTTGGATGGCCCAAGTGTTGCTAAGGCTCTGTTTTGATAAGGTCTTAGATGAGCAACAAGGCCTATCATGTCACCAATTGTATTAAGCAACTGTCAGCTCAATCAAATTCCCTTACTTTTAAAAATAGTCTTCGATCCCTGTGCTAACATTCAGCAAATTGAGGTCCTCAAAACAAATCTTGAAGCATCTGAACATGAGAAGATAGATATGCATTTTCACTTTGTGGTGTGGAATGTTACCAAGAAACAGCAGGTTGGAGAGGTTTGAAGATCAAGAAAAAATCTGAAAGACCAATTAGTCTCTTAGAGAGAACAGGTTGTAGGATGGTAAACAAAAAGGGCAATTTAAAAACTGTAAAGACAGACAGGAACTGCTGAAATTTCTGGAGCATCAGAAAAAATACAGAATGTCTAGACAAGATGGATAATTGTGGACTGATGATGTCATAGCAGAACTTTGGCCATAATCTGGAAATGTGCATCTAATCCCAGTGATTGGAGGCCTTCTGCAAAGAAGAATGCAACAAAATTCTAACTACAATAAATGATATAATGAAATCACTGGTTGCAAGGTGTGTTTTCCAAATGGCATGTAACTAAGAACTGACTGTAAATTGTACAGTCCTGGCACAAACCATAATGATTTTGATACCTAACATTCTTTTAGAAAAGCAACTTTGCATTTTACCAGTAATTTTGTGTTTTATGTTTGTGTAGTGACAGAAGCTGTACTTACTTCTCAATAAAAATGAAAAAATGTGTCCAAGGGTACCCAAACTCTAACATGTCATTTTTATCTAGCTTTCATGTACCATTTATTCATTTCAGATACCAATACATTTTAAACCTCACACCTGTAGCTTCAATTCAAGCTATTCCAGGTGATTTGCTAGAGGTGACAAACTTTTATTGCACAAAAAAACAAGGCACTTTTAATAAATATGGCATAGTAGTCAGTTGCAAATTCACATACTCTATGAAATGGAGCACTTAAGTGGAGTTCACTTTAACTGAAAATTTCAAAGAAACTTAACCCATCATAGAATACAGATTATTAATATGTCAGAGTCACACAACTGCCCCATAGGATTTCAGTTTCTAAGTGTACAAAGACCCAGACCATGCATATGCACAACAAGGGAAACAAAGTAAATGAAATGCAACAATAGTAAATTGGAAAGCAAAGATTATTCTCTCACACTTCCTCTCCAAAGTAACATAATGTTTAGTTATAAAAACAGATTATGTTGTGGTGTTGTTAAAGATGCAGTCTTAAATATTCAGACTATTTCATATAATAAAAAAAAAACATTATTCACTGTCCGTGATGTGCTGGTAATTGACTTTTTTATGTAAGTAATACATCAATCTCCATACACTTGTGCCCTTTATGATTACCGGCTGTTCTGTCATTTTCCGATCGGGCATTTCCTTATTTAGACAGCACAGAAAGTGCATAAGGACTACTGTTTAGAACATGAAGAGCATTTTCAACTCACAATATAGTGGTGTGTACAACATGCATGTGCAAGATTGATAAATGCCCTAATCTGTTTAGAGATTTCGTTCATATGTAACAGTTTCTAAACATCATTTATGTCTCCAAGTCTTTCTATGCAGTGCTGATAGTAAAAGGCTAAAAAGGTCCTTGTTGCACAGCACAGTTTTTTTTTTTTACTGTACATTCATATTTGCCCATGTGTTTTAGGGGCATCTGCATGGTTGTTTTTTGTTCTGTCCAAAATACTGCTTTCAGAATATGCTGTCAGGAAAATGTGAGCACAATCTGGAATGATAATTTAAAATTTAAAAGGTGATTCTTTACATTTATGCAAGAACACTGTACAGAAATGTTCCCATTTAAGACAAAGTCTGAAACTCCTGGTATGTGATTTCAAATCAATATTCCTAATTGATGAAAAATTAAAAGTGGTTCTCCAGAGTGTTTTTTCATTGTGAAAGTTTTGTGTTATTATTTAATTTGAAGAGTTAATTACTGACATACATATTAACAGAGATTTGGGTTTTAAAAGCTCATATGTATTTCAAACTTTGCATGGATGATTCAGCACTGAATGTAGACTGTATGACACACCATTAATGTAAATGAGTAAAATATTCTCTCTTATTTACTCCATATTCCTGACAATATAAAGGTGTCAAAAATTACAGAAATGTCCCTTAAAGTGACTGAAGAAGCCAGTATGGCATCTTGAAATTGCCATAGGATGCCACATATTTAGCAGAACAGTCTGTACAACAGTAGATTTGTTTATCTATCTGCAAAAAGCAATTCATCCTGTCTTTTCTGTGTGTAAGAGTCCATGGAGCAACCAAATGTCTCCCCTTCTTTAGAAACATAATACAGATCTTCCAGGGTGAACATCTTGCTTTCCTCAGGCAAGATTTTATAGTCCGTTACTAGTTCATCATCATTGTCCCTCGTGCACTGAAACATTTACAGTCACATTATTATTACTTACTCTGGCTGGTTCCACCAAGGCAAATGACTGATCAAAATTCAAATCGTTACTACAATTCAATTCTCACATGCTGTCAGACTCATTTAATGTCACATTTTCCCCACTGTTTGAAGACTGAACCACCAAGAGTCCACATTGGCTACTGAAGTTTGCTTTGCCTCCACTAGTTTGTTGTTTCAGTTCTTTTAGCATTTCAAGCAGGCTTCAGCATGTTTTTTTAGCATTAGGATTATCAGGTGGCTGTCTCTTGCTAGGTGAAACACCTCTTCTCCTGGGTAACTTTGGAGATTTATTCACTTTATACTCAATAATCTCCTCTACCTCCACCCATTTGGGGTTTTTGGCTGTGGCCCCCTCAGGGTCTGTAAAATAAAGAGTGGGTACAGGTTTTCTGGACAATGTACGCCTCTGCCTTTGGGGCTCAGGAGTAGAAACCTCTGAACGGTGCACTCCCACTGAGGATGGGCGAGGAGACAAGTGACGCTTCATTCGAGTGTTCTTCACAACAGTGGTGATGGTCTCCTCTCTGCACATGGAAAGTAAAGTAATTAGTCTTGCATATTGTTGACAACCCAATCAGCAATGTTCAACTGCTCCTCAAAGATGATCAAAATTTCCATGACAGAATTTATTTAAAACAAATTTACACAATTCATTAGAAAACTAACAACTGGTGTTTAGAGTTATTGATTAATGATTGCTAGAATCAATCAATCAATCAATCAATCAATCAATCAATCAATCAATCAACCAAAGTTTATTTAGAAAGCACTTTTTTACAAAAATGGCATTTTCACAAAGCAGCTTTACAGAAATCCAGGTCCAAGTCTCAATTGAACAAGTCAGTGGACTAAAGTGACAAGGAAAAACTCCCTTGGGCTAGGAAAAAGAAACCTTGAAAAGGGGAGCCCATCTTCCTCTGGTCAACACCGGATGGCAAAGACAAGCATGAAAAGGAGTAAAATAATGAAGAACTATAGCTAAAAGTTTGAGTTTATTTTTATTTGAATCCTGAATTTAATTTATTTAAACTTATAGAAAACAAATAATTTAATTACAAAAAGGCAAAACACAAGTTTCTTATTCTTGATTAAATTCCACTATAACATTTTTATATATCATATAATATCACATTTATATAACATTAAATAGCTTATGTAACTGTATATACTTACATAATTATAGTTTTCTTGGGTGCTTTGGTCTCCTGTTCTGTTACTAATAAAACAAAAAATAATGTTAAAAGTTTCATAACAAATGAGATTTAAAATGATATGGAATGTATTTCTATACAGTATTGCATCTCATGGAATCAGAATATTGTGAAAAAGGTTATTTTATTATAATTCAACAGGCCATATATATAGTATGCCAATTATATTTATTATTTTCATTTCAACTAAAGTATAATATATATGGCTTATAGGTAATTAAATCAGAAATTAGAACAAACAAGAGCATTCCATCTTCCTCTTGATAAGAGTTTCTTTAAAGTTCAGATCCAGAGAATTGGCTGGCCAATCTATTTCAGTAATATCATGGTCAGCAAACGATTTGGTAGCAATTTTAGCACTGTGGTCAGGTGCCAAGTCCTGATGGAAAAGGAAATCAGCATTTCCATCAAGTTTGTTAGCAGCACTAAAACTGAAAGGAAAACTTTCAAGCATGGAATTAACATGGATAGCAATTATTGAATTGTCTCCACCAATAACTTGATTTCCCAAATCAGATCCACTAGCTCATACACACACCAAATTAGATATATCCAAAACAGCTCATACACTCATGGTGCAATAAACAGTTCAAAAGTGTGAAAATAATATAATAATAATGTGCAATATCCCCTCCTACAGGACTCATTTTGTATGTACTATTTATATTTATTGTAATATAGTCTATATATTATATATTCTTTATAATTATATAGTGTTTTTCTTTACTAAATTATTATAACTTTCTTCTCTTTTCTGTACTGTACTGATGCTGCTACTGGAACCTTAATTTCTGGAACCAAGGGATCAATAAAGCTCTATCCTATCCTATCCTATCCTATCGCATCCACACACACACACAAAATTTAAAGAAATTGCAAAAAAAATATTGTGATGTTCTTTATGCAAACCTTAACCCTCAATTCTACAGTTGATAACTGCTCACACCATCTACCAGGAGATTTTAGAGCCCTTCATGCTTCTATCTCCTAACAACCAAACAGAGCTACAGAGTCTCAGTGACAGCAGGGAAAAGCACACTGACCATATGTGTTATGGAGAAGTAGGACTTGAGTAGAGACCTGTACTGTATTTATACAATTTTAAGAGTAATTAAATTTTAATTTAATTTAATTAATTTAATTCTAATATTCATGAGATATTAGTCATATTGATCAAAAGTAAAACAAAAACAGGCTTGAACAACTTCAGCTTACATATAATGAATACGACAGTTTACCTTTTAAAATTAAATGATGAATAAGTGTAATTCCCTGAGATGCAGTAGTATGTAATATACATATATAGACACACACACATAGATTCTCCAGTTTGCTGATCTGATGTTCAAATATATTTTCAGATTATCAAATTGAAAATCAACCCATAACAAATGAGTTATTCAACTAAGGATGTGAGACTTCACACTTTCTACCTTCGATAGTAATAGCTTGGTCTCCTCTGGTTTCTTCTGCCATTGCCACTGTAGGAAGGACTAGATTTGCAGCACACTTAGCAGTGCCCAAATAGTTAGACAGCTGCAAAATATAGCACATAACAATAACACTTATTATTCAATATGGTGAAATAAGTAGTACAGAATTTAATGGTACATGCAGTGTTATCTAATTTCAATAGTACTCTACAAATTCAATTAATGAAAATATATTTTTTATTTACATAATGTTTAGTGTATTGTAGTACTGTACCTCACATTCATAATGCCCCAGGTCTCTCTCTCCAGGGTTCTTAATTACCAAAACAACTACTCCACTGCGTGGTTCACTGTATGTCTGATATTTTTCCTGGTCTGTTAGCAATTTGCTGTCCTTAAACCACCTGGACAGGGGTCAGAAAGAGAACATTTCTTTCATGGCAAATAATGTTTGAATTCAAGAATAAATAAAATATTACAGCAAAAAATTTGCTTGATTTTAATTAGTTACATAAAGATTAATTCCACATATTAACAGTTATTGTTTGGAAACATTTCTATGCATTACTGTCATCAGTACACAATGATTATTTGTTAAAAAATTAAACATATAAATGGTTACCTTATTTTTGGGCTGGGAGCGCTCTGTATTGTGCAAGTAAACTGAGCATCCTCTCCTGAGATAAAAGTAGAGTTCCTTAACTTGTTCACAAAGCGTGGTGGAACTGCAGTTGTGGGAAAACATGCAAAATATCAAATATTTATTATACATTTAATGAGTAAAATTAAAATTAAGCTCAAGGAAACTGAAGCCTGCCCAGCCATATAACTCACCCTGTACAGTGATCTTGCCCAGGGTGCTGGCATTTCCTGCAGAGCTGGTGGCAAAACACATGTACTGGCCTGAGTCTTCAGCAGTCATGTTATCCAGAATGAGAGTGCAGGAGCCATCTGGATCCTCAATAATAATGTGGTGAGGGTCTACCTCCACAGGCCTGCCATCTATTCATTCACACATATGATTAAGGTCTGAATTTACTGAATTGTTTAAAATCAGTTAGTTGATCAATAACAAACCAGTACATGTTTATGACAATCAAAATAATTGACATTTTAGATCAGAAATCCTATATATCAATAACAAAAAACATTGCTGCATAAAAAGTTCTGTAGAAGTGAACAGGATGGAAACTGTAGTTATACTATAAAATTAAAGCAATTCTATGATTAAGAGAAAACCCAATTTCCCAAAGAGATACATGATGTGATTTCTAACAGTTTTACTCTTATTAATCCCACCCCAGAAACTGATTCTGGATTTACATTGTAGTTTGTAGTCTGTGCACTCCCATTTTAAGCAATTCTGAGCCTCTTTCAAATTTGTCTTTCAAAAGCAAAATATAATTTATTTGTGATTAACAACTGGCCTTTAAATACATAAATGGCTAATTAGAAATCATTTTCAGAAATTCACTTTAGATCATGTCATAGTTGAGAACAGACTGAGTCTGGATAACATGTCTCAGAAACTCTGTTTGACTTCATTGTACTTATAAGATTTTATTCTGCAATATTCTTCATAGTTCACTACTCTGGGGTAGAATCCTTACTGAGCATGAGCTCATACACTCTAAATATGATGTTAAGTATTTACAGACATGATAAAACATGCATCTATTCTAGGCATTTGGCTTATTTATCAAAGGGTCATTCTATACAGAATTTGGAAGACATCTTAATTCAAAACCCCTGATAAACATTCGTTATAGATTGTGTGCCAGACTCCAGTACTTTACAGTAGACTTCAGCGTTCTGTCTCATTAAACATGCTTGAATCAATTAATCAGCAAATTAGAAAGGCCTTAATCAACCGGATTCAGATCACTGGAAAATTAATTGAAACATTATACCACAGTAATGTTATAACAGTGTTGCACTGGCTTATACACTGGCAATAAAATAAATTGAACATTTCCCTTAAAGTAATAATTTTATTTAAACTATTTCTCTTATTAACCAAACTGGATTCTACATATATTACGCTCAAGAGTCTATCATTAACTAATTTCAAGGTGAAAATACCTTTAAATTACCAAGCTTACCTTTAAACCATGTCACCACAGGTTTGGGTGATCCTGTGACTTTGCAGGCTAGTTTAACTGTCTGTCCCAACTCTGCTGTGCAATCAGTCAGCACTGCATCAAAGTCTGGTGGACCTGTTATAAATTCAAACCCAGATACAGCTGCTGTAGCTTCCAGCTTATGTCAATGTGTCCAAATATTAAAATATAAATGGACCATTTAAAATAAAAGTGCCAATCTTGTCAACAAACCATGGAATGTGACCTTAAAAGCATTTTATGATAATGGACATTGGAATGACATTGGGAAGTTTTAATATGGAATAATATGTTACCTCTCCAGGCTTAACATAGTGATTCTTAAAACTTACCCATCGATTTTTGTTCTAATAACACACTTTCTGATATGCTCATAACAGTCAGATGTCTGATATTTTAATCAAGTACTTAAGTTGTGTTTGTCTGATATTTTGAATGATCTATTATATTTGACAATGTTAAGGACAACCAAATGTGATACAACGTTAAACTTAATTTCTCCCTTTAGATAAGGGTTGCGGATAAAGGGGTTCACATTGTGGTTCAGAGAATTGGGGTGAACTAAGATGTTGGTGCTGGCATACTGCTGCTTGCATGCAATCCCTCAAGTTCTGGCTCTGTCTGTATGTTCGATCACCACCATACCTCATCCCCAACTCCACAACTCATCTCAAAAGTATTGGATGGGGCATCATCATTCGTCGCTCTGGATAAGGGCGTGTGCTAAATGCCATAAATGTAAATGTAAATGTAAACGTAAATGTAAATGTAAATGTAAATGTAAATCCATAGAAGACAGTTCCAGTGGTTCACAGATCCAGATGGTGGCCTTTAAATCCTACTCCTATGCTCCTACTTTATTGGCAATACTTCTCTACAGGAACAGGACTAAATTAGCTGGGTGCCAGCTATGGGTGAATGCATTAATTAGAAGGGGGTGTCCACAAACATTTGGAAATATGGTATATTTGATCATTTCTGATATGTATTCTCTGACAAAAGGATTCTTATGTTTTGTACTAATAACATTTTTTCTTTGCCAATTTCTAAAGCAAATCACTAACTAGCATCTTCAGGATTTTGAGTGATATGGAATAGGAGTTTCTGCACTTATTGTAATGAAATTGCTTCATGATTGCATGAGCTTATATGTGTAATTAAGATCTTACTGAAATTACATTTCATTAAAAAGTACATTACAATGTCTTGCAGTTATATCTTCTGTTCAGGTAAGCGGGGTACATACTCCATGCTGACATGCTGTAGCGCTGTTGGAGGTTGCGAAGGTCACGGAGCCAGGAGTTCTTGATCATGACTGTGCGTGCCTGCAATGTGTACTTCCTGACGGAGTCTTCACGCTCATGCCAGATTTCAAACGCTCTCTCGTCACCTTCCACAGTTTCATTCACATCAATATTTGTGAGCTGCAAAACAGGCACAATTCAAATCTATTAATCTAATACGCAAAAATGGAATCTGTAACGTAATGTGCATATATATATATATATATATATATATATTTGTTCTTGGCTACACATTTTGACATAAAAAGGAGGGACCTTATCGCTGCATCTGACTGACTATTTAAGGTCATTTTGTTGCACATACTTTCCAGGCTGACTTGTGCTGATGTGTTGGGAAACAACCAACAAATCCATTTGTGTGCTATTCCAATAGCCACATCATCAGGCCTATCCCCCAATTGTGTGGGATGCTATTGGATGCACTATAAACACTCTTGAACCACTTGAGAATATTCAAGCTTTGGGATGGATTATTGCAGGACACCATTAGGAACCTCAATAATACTGTCTGTAGTTTGCAAACATGGACGCCTGACTCCTTAAGCACTACTTCTGTATGTGTAGGTCAATGAATATTGCCCTTACAAATCCAAATGTAATCACCATACCATCACCACACATATATCACCATACTTATCTCACATCAAACAGAGTAACCTTTTGTACCTTCATCATATTCTTGAAAATGTATGCTTGGACATCTGTGTTTGTATCTCGCTTTTGCTTGCAGATGATGACATAGTTTTTGAAGAGGAAGACATGACGGTGATGACCCCTTGAAGATGTCCTGATTCCTGGAGCACCTTCCCAAACTATGAAGGGACCCTGTAAAAAATTGATTTAAATAAAGCACTTGTCCATCCAACAGACAAAAATATTTATCAAATAATTAACAACTAATTATCTCAGAAATTCATTCAAGTAGCCATTAAACTCAATGAAACTGGGTGTATGACCAGGACCAAGAAAAAATTATTTCTAATTTCTTAATGAAGTTATTATGAAATAAATGCTTGACAAAATTATAATTAATGACAGAAAATCAGTTAGATTTTATCTTTTACAAAGTTTTTTTGCTCTTTAATTAACACAGTGGATCCAGAAAGTATTCACATCACTTCACTTTTTGCATATATTGTTGTTACAGCCTTATTCAAAAATGGATTCAATTCATTTATTGATCCCCTCAAAATCATACACATAAAACCTCATGATGACCAAGTGAGAAAAGTTTGTTTGACATCTTTGCAAATGTACTAAAAATTCAGCTCAGGTGCATCTTATTTCCAATGATCATCCTTCAGATGTTTCTACAGCTTGATTGGACACCTGTGGTAAATTCAGTTGATTGGACATTATTTAGAAAGGCACACACCAGTTTATATAAGGTCCCATAATAGACTGTGTATGTCAGAGAACAAACCAAGCCACAAAGTCCACGGAACTGTCTGTAGACCCCAGAGACAGGATTGTATTGAGACACAGATCTGGGGAAGGGGACAGAAAAAGTTCTGCTGCGTTGAAAATTCCAATGAGCACACTGACCTCCATCATCAGAAGTTTGGAACCACTAGGACTCCACTGAATAATCGTGATAGAAGGGCTTTAGCCAGGGAGGTGACCAAGAACCCATAGGTCACTCTGACAGAGCTCCAACGTTGCTCTGTGGACAGAGGAGGACTTTCCAGGATAACCATTTCTGCAACACTCCATCAATCAGGTCTGTATGGTAAAGTGGCCAGACAGAAGCCTCTCCTCAGTAAAAGTCACATCAGTCTAAAGGACTCTCAGACCATGAGAAACAAAATGACCTGGTATGATGAAACAGATTTAACTCAATGTTTTATGTCTGGAGGAAACCAGGCACTGTTCATCACCTCGCCAATACCATTCCTACAGTGAATCATGGTGGTGGGGATGTTTTTCTGCAGCAGGAACTGCGAGATTAGTCAGGATCGAGGGAAAGATGATGGCAGCGATGTATAGAGACATCCTTGATGATAAGCTGCTCCAGAGCGCTCTGGACCTCAGACTGGAATGAAAGTTTATCTTCCAACAGGACAACGACCCTAAGCACACAGCCAAGATAACAAAGGAGTGGCTCTGCGAGAACTCTATGAATGTCCTGGAGTAGCCCAGACAGGGCCCAGATATTGAGCAAATACAAATGAATACAAATGTACATGTTATATTTTTGTGTTTTATTTGTAATAAATTTGCAATTTATTTCAAACAAACTTTTCTCACTTTGTTATTGTGTGGTATTGTGTGTAGAATTTTAAGGGAAAACATTAATTTAATCCATTTTATAACAAAATGTGCAAAAAATGAAGTGCTGTGAATACTTTCCAGAGGCACTGTATATCATGTTGAGGAATGTGTTACTGTAAATGAATGGAAGTAGTGTACAAGCTTCTTAGAGGTCTTTAAACCTTTTGTGTAGACCCCAATAGCAAAACCCAAACATGATTTGCTTATATTTGATATTGATGAATTGGATTTTTTTTAGATATCTTAAATATTTAGATATGTTTGTGCCCTATTCTGATTGAATGTGTTCTCTCACCAGTTTGTGTTAAATACAATGTACACAAAAAAATACAGTGTTCTTCTTCTATAAGTTGATGAAATGTGTGCTTTACTCAACTCACTTCTCTTCAAAATCATATGGGAAATCAAAATGGAAAGGAAAAAGTAATCGGGGACCAGAGAGAAATAGCAGTCAAGTACTCAAAGCCTGTGCTTTCAAGTCACCCCTGTATTTGCTGATCCCTTTAACTCTTCCTTGAAGACTAGCAGTATACAAACATCCACCTTGAGCCTCAGCACTGGAGCGCACCAGGGGTTTTTCCTGAGCCCCCTGCTGTACTTGCTGTGCACTTGTGACACCATTGTCAAGTTTACTGACAACACTGTTGTTTTACAATAGGAATGTATGTATATGTGGTGTAAGTTAATGTGTATGTAGTCTATATTTACTATTACATTTTTGGTCATGTGTATATTTGTCTATAAACCTGATTTGATTTGGACCATCCTTTTAATGTCATTGTGTGTGTGTGTAAAGGCAAAAGGTAAAGGTGCTCATAAAACCACTGTGTTTTTGCCATTTGTGCATATCCATGGTGCATCTGGGGAGTTACGTGTCTTGCTCAATGGCACTTCTGTTATGTTCTGCCAGCTCAGTGATTCAAACCAGCCACCTTCCAGTCAGAAAGCTGGATCCCTAACCACCAGGCCACAGCCACCCTCTGTGTGTGTGTGTGTGTGTGTTTTTTTGTGTTTTTGGGGGGTGACAGGTTTGTGTTTTTTTTTTTTTTTTTTTGCTACTATACTGTTGTGTTATGTGATGTAAAGTTGAAAATAAAATAACAGATTAAATGAACTACAATTAGTTTATAGAGAGAACATCTGCATCTTGAACACAATAAAAGGAACAAACAAGTATAAAGTTAACATTTTGAGATATTTTATGGAAGAAAAGACAGTTGTGTCTCATCTGAGGTGTCTGGTGTAAATGTCAGTAATAAATGCCAGAGTTGATGACTGATGTCACTGATTTTGACAACTAATGAACTACCTGGAATCCTGAGAATAGGATTAGAAATGCCATGTGGTGTAGAGGCATTTTGTTTTATATCTGTTGTGACCAAAGTTTGTACTTTTAGTGTTCAATTAGAATGTGTGGCAAATTATAGCCAGTTGCTCAAGTTTTTACCGTGTTCTTATCTGCGCTAACTAACTAGGTTAAAGTGACAAGTCAGTTCTTTCATTGAATGTCATATAGGAAAAGTGTGACTTTCACAGAGATATTAAATTCTTTGTGGCATGGATTCCAAAAAATTATGTTTATAAATTATTGTGGTTTGTTCATTCATACCTGTCTGATGGGCTCTCCTAAAGCTTCCAGGTTGGCAGGGTAGTTCTCAATAAGGGAGACATGGTGTGTGTTTTCAGAGCGTGTGGGAAGTGAAGAAACCATAGTGTAGGCCTCTTCTAAAAGACAGCAGTTCTGGCCATTCCTTGCCTTATTTCTGATCAGTTCCTTTAAAAAAAGTCAATTAGATGTTTTATTACTACTAATATAATTTTCAAGATCATAAATAAGTAATAACAAGTAGTCAATATTACACAATAAATCAAAGTAGTACATTTACAGAAGAAAATCTTAACTTTCAGTATACAAGTCCTTTTATTCTGTCATTCTGAAGCATTTCCATCTATCCATTCATGATGTGAAAACAGCAGAAATGATAATTAGAATGTTGTAAGGTTATTTTTTTCATAATTTAATGCAAAAAAGTGAACTGTCACTTACTAATATATTCATTATACATAAAATGCACAATGCTCATATAATGACTACAAGTAAAATATTTCAAGTGGTTTGGTGTACTTTCAGAATCAGAATGGCAGAATAGTACCTATAATTTTATTAGGTAAATATGATTTTTTGGCACAGTGCGCAGTAAATTTCCAGCACCTCCATACAGTTTGTCAGCTGATGGAAGCATGAATTGCTATAAAGTCTCCTGACAGATGTTCTGTTGTCTCTGGACCAACACCAACAGATGGCATGGCACCCAAAACCCTCACAGACTGCAAAAAACTTCAGACTACACTACTACAGTTAAAACATTGTGTGTGTGTGTGTGTGTGTGTGTGTGTGTGTGTGTGTGTGTGTGTGTGTGTGTGTGTGTGTATGTGTATATGAAGGAGTTACCTTTAGAAAGTCTTTGTATTTCTGGATTCTCTCCAATGGTCTCTGAAGGTAATTACTGATACTCAAAACTGGACCTTCAGAAGGGTCCACGTTTGCCAACTCAGTCTCTGTGTATTCCTATTTAAGAATATTTTTTTGCATTAGTCAACATTAGTCATTTTTAAACTAATGAAGAAATCAAAGCAGTCAGCATCATCAGTAATCATACATTCTCACAGATATTTAATGCTTGTGCTAGTTGCACACAGCAGATATCAGAACAAGTCATTAAATTGCAAGTAACAAGTGAGTCTCAATTCTCGACAGTTAAGTCTGAATAAAAAAAAAGTCAGTATTCATTGCCAATATTTATTACTTCTACCAAGTAATACATTAACAAGAGCAGCTTTTTTGAGAGAGAGGTTCATTCACTAGCTAATCACTATATCAATTATATAGCACATTATATAGTCCCTTATTAAAATAAAATTACTCCAGTCATACAAATAACATTTTAATATCTGTCCTATTTATTCAGCAAAAGGCATCATGAGATGGCAGATTTTGAAACCCAAAATGAAAATAACTGTAACAACATATTCTCAATGTCACCCAATTCTAACATACAGTTAATTCAATACAAAATATTACATAGAACACATATCAATACCCATAAAATGCACCTAATGGGCTTCACCAACACCAACACCTGCACACACTGTCAAGCCACAATAGACATCCACTATCATGCATTCTGGAACTGCCCCCCTGTCAGGAAGTTTTGGTCGAAGATAATGGGAGAGCTATTCAAAATCCTCAATCTCAGCATTCCACTCTCCCCCACTACAGCCCGGCTTGGTGACCTTTCCTCTTTATCAATATCAAAATATCGGCAAACATTCATCCTAGTCTCTACAACAACGGCAAAAAAAATTGTACTCAGCTGGAAAGACCGAACAAAAATATCCATAAAAAACTGGTATTATGTACTATCTTAACACTCACATCTGGAAAGACTTACATTCACCATAAAAGATAATATCAAGCACTACATCAACATCTGGGCCCCTTTTTTAAAATTCATTCAGAGCTTATCCATCCACCTATTCTTCACAATCATTCACTCACTGTCTCTCTCTTCAACATACCTGCTCATAACTCAATATTACATTAACACCCTTTGTCTGTTGTCTTGTCTTAATGTAAAAATAAAAATAATAATTAAAAAACAAATTAAATAAATTATATATATAATTTTTTTTAATGCACATTTTTATGCATCAGTCAGGTATCTAACTTGGAAAAACTGCTAAACCACAAAGCCTGTTTCAATCCCAAAGCAGCCCATCCCGTGCATTCCTCAAACCTTTTCCTTTGACACCATCATAGTTCATGAATCGTCAATAAAAAGTTGCTTACTGGTATAATGGTAGAAAAACAAATCTGTGCACCCATTTTAGAAATTATTAGGTGTTGCAGGAATGGTGTGCCAGTACACTGATGCTACATATTTGATTATTTTGTTCCCTTCCCACTACCCTGATGTTTAAAACAAACAAAGAATAAAAATACTAAGGACTGCAGCTTTAAAAACCTACTTGCAAAACTTGATTAGAAACAAATTATTTGAAGGAGAGACAGTGGTCTCTGAAATATGTCTGAGAATATATAATCATACTGATTTAGAAAACAACAGTGTATTAAGAGTCAGATGATCTTTCTCACATGAATTCAGATGTTTTGATTGCATATGTCTGATCAATTCAGGATTAATAATTAATTAAAAAATACTTTATTCTTCTAATCTTCGGTATGTTTGAGTTATCTTAAAAGGTATAAAGGTAAATAGGTGCTGACAGCCTTCTCTCTCCAGTACCACTACAAAACCAGGCTTTCCTAGATGTGTTTTATGCTTATAAAGAATAAACACTGATACATTTTTGAAGAACTTTTAAAAACATTTTGTATAGTATACCTTAAAGAAGTGGTGGACATTTTTCTCACTAAGGGCAGTATGTGCACGGGCCTCGCCCACCAAATACTGCAGATATTTTTCAAATCCTTCTGAATTTTTCAGAAAACGCATTGCTATATCATCATCCGTGTCACAATCTTTCAGCCCAGGGAGCAGGGAGCTGTTTAAAAAAAAACAAAGAATAAGAAACAGAAACAAAGCCAAAATATGTTTTACCTCATTGTCAGTCCTGTCACAAATTAAGCTAAATACTATATATAAGTGTTATATAAACAAGCTTGTAATCTGTGACCCTGAAATGCTGGGTACCTGCTATGAAAAGACTTGATGTCACTAATGTTCCGGAAGATGGTCTCCTTACGAATACGGATTTCAGATGGGGTGCTTTCATCGTCAACATGTTCTAGATGATGTGAAGTAAGGAAATCCATCTCTTTTACAAATTCATTCTCACTGCTGATGAGTTCCTGGATGAGTTGGCTGACAATGAAAAAGAAAAAAAAAACTTTTGTTGTATAACCTTTTATTGTGTCACTATCTTTCATATACAAAGCATGCACACATTCTTCCAATGTCCCTTCATATACACATCAGAATGTTACTACAAGTTATTTTTCCAACTGTAGAATCTCCATCAGACATTTCCACTTCTGTGCATTACAGATGGTGTGAGGTTCTTGTGCTCCAATCTTGTCCTCATGTCTTCTGCCAATAATTCAACTTTGGATTCATGTATTCAAAAAACATTGTTCCATAAGACCTGCTCTTTGTCCAGGTGTTCTCTGGCAGTTCTCATGAAATTCTGTACAAAGGTAAATTGTTCTATTTTAAACTCAAGCGTCCACAGGTCTTGTTTCCACAATGCATCTGGCTTGACAAGATATTCTTTTACAAAATTCTGATACTGAATTTTGAGGTGAGAAAGCAGGAGAGGTTTTCTTCTCATGATTTTCTGAAGGCCATGTTTGTGTACGTGTCGCTGAAAAGTAGAACAGTGTACCACATATCCAGAGTCTGCTAAATCTTCCTAAAGGTCTTTTACAGACAAGCTAGGTTCTGATTTCCCTTGAGCAGCTGTCTCTGAAATGTTTCTTGGTCTTCCAGACCCTATCATGACCTCCACTGTTCTTGTTAACTGCTTTTTCTAATTACATTTTGAACTGAATAAATGGCAACCTGAAAATGCCTTGCTGTCTTCTTACAGCCTTCTCCTGCTTTGTGGGCCTCAATCATTTTCATTCAACTGAACTGATTAGGCCCTAACATCAAGCTCTTCTGTCCCATCTGAGAAGGACGCCACGCTACCTTGATACATCTTTACATTAGCTTTCCACCTTCCGGCTACTGGACCTGGACTAGTTTCCCAGAGTATTTTCAGAGTGCTAGACATGGCTGCAGTTTTGTGAGACAAGGTTAGAGGCGTCTTGATTTTTATAAACCTTTGAAATTTGCATCACCTGGCTTTTCATAATGATGACTGTGATCAAGTCATAATTCTAACAGGCTAATTAAGGTCTGAAACCTAAAAACCTAAATCTTCAGTCTATGCCACACCATGTGACATTAAGGCTGCAACAAAGAATTGTTAGAATGCCTGATTTGCAGAGACAAGGTACAGCAGAGTATGTCCTGATGACAGATGAGACCCAAATAGAGCTTTTCAATAGAGAGTATTTTGTCTGGAGACTGACAAAGAATGTTGGACTGCATTGAAGGACCCAGTGTCGGAAAGCTGGGTCTCTGTCAGTGGTCATGGGTGTTCCAGCAAAACAATGACCCAAAGCATACTTCAGGTTTACTCTTAAGGAAGGCATTGTCAGAAAGGGGAGAATCAGTGTGTAGGAGGATAGAAATTTGGACACTGACATTCATGTGCTCACAATCACAGACTACACTGAATGTACAGTGATGATCCAGGGCATTTAACTCAGTCTGGGTTGTTTCAAAGAGATCTAATTCCTGCTGAAGACAGCCAAGGAATTTTAGCCACTCTACCCCACTCGTATTCTTGAGGAATATGTTAGGGTACTGTTGTTAGCAGCAGTTAGAAGCTTTTGGACCACTTGTGATGCATCTATAATAAACAGTTTTCTGTTTTTTCCTGTTGTATATTGCCATTCTGCCACAGACAGATGGTTTAAAAAGTCATATAATGTGTATGAACTCACCAAAGCCTTCTTTTGTACTCCCCTTCCGTGACCTCCTCACCTGTGGTCTCTGAGACATCGCCTGTTTCTGTAGAAGGCTACAGTACAATTTAATAAATTGTTGTAATTAAAATAATTCTTGTAAAGTTTTCTCCCACTTTAATAATGAAACCTATGTGTGCCATGTGATACAGAATTCTGTAATTCTTTCACACCTTTTTAATTACAACACAGCTACATGTAGAAGTTGTTCCTGACAGAGACTTTAGCTTCTGTACTTACCTTCAGTTTCTTGTCAAGATATGCTGGAGAAACCCAACCTTGGCGTGAGGGTGTATTTTTGGTGGGCTTAGTACGTACAAGCCACTTAAGTGAATGTGCTGAGTCCAGAACCTCAACATACTGTCCCTCTTTTAGGGCAATGCTGTCCTTACTCATGCCCATGGGATTGTAGTCAGCTGTTGCTACATAAATATCAAACATCTGCACACAGAAAATAAATAGCCATTTCATAAACAACATACTAGTGAATCTAAAAAAATAGATGTTATATGTTATATTCACACTAATTCCCATATTGCATAGGGCTGTTGTTTACATGATGACATTGCAGTGCATTGCAAATGAAGGATTTAACCATCTAAAGTTGCCTCAGCTAATATCATGTGAATACAATGGCAGTGCTTTAATACCCTGTGGAACAGAACGCAGCTTGGTAGTACTTAAGCTCTCTTTGGAGCAAAGGGTTCTCACAGCTTGGTCCTCACTTCACTGCCGTATCCATTTGTCTGTTTGTCTCTTTCATAGTCCTGGATTTTCTTTTTGATAGACTTCCATTTTAACTTTTCTCTAGACTATCTACTATTTTTATTGAACAAAAATGAATTATTCATGAATCATAATTATTGCAAGCTGAGTTCTGTTATGTTGTGACCCTGTAATGAGCCAGGCAGTATCGGAGTCCAGAGGCAAACAACTGAAATGTTTTGAAGATAAAAAATCTATGCTTATGTTGTCACCCTTAGAAACACTATGATTTACCTCTCCTCTGGAATCACTCTCATCTGATTCTGAGGAAGAGTCTACAATTAGTGAAGGAGGACGTGAGCGGCCATGATGAGGGGATGGAGATGGAGTTTTAGTTTCATCATCACTATCAGCTCCCGGAACACGTAACGATGCTAAAATGCGAAAAAGACAGAACAAGATAAAAAGCACATTTAAAATTCATCTGATCTTTACTAAAATCCCGAGTGAACATTTTAGAAATTGTAGGATTTTGCAATAAAAATCAGCACTAGAGAGCTATTAGCTAAGAGGGCCTTTCTCATATCAGTTATGCCACGAAAAGAAATGGGTTTATTGAGTACCAGTACTTAATAGGCTGCCATAACTGCTACAGTCAGCTGTAAATGGTGTGTTGTGGCAGTGACACACACACACACACACACACACACACACACACACACACACACACACACACACACACACACACACACACACACACACACACTTCTGAATGTATGCAGCTACCATTAAGTTGCACCCATTGCTTGTCTAATCCATGTAGAGAAGCACTGCCAAAAGAGTAGAACTCTCCAGAGCAAATAAAAATGAACCCAGTTGCACCATGCTTAATGCCATGTGGATAGATGAGATGTGGGATAGAGAGGTATAAAGCCCACCCCCAGCACTGAGCTGTAGAGCACTTGCTACATGACAAAGGATCAGTTTGGTTTCTTCCTTTAAATTTACAGACAAAATGCATGACATCATCAATAATGATTAATGAGCCCATACCAGAAGAAAACCAGGCTGTGACATTACCTCCACTGTGTTTAACAGATGAGCTTGTATGTTTGTAATAATGGGCAGATCCTTTCTTCCTCTAAGCTTTGTCTCATCAATTCATAAAACCTTTACTTTGTACTTGGAAAAGTCCAGAGTGGCCTTCCTATTCTTCTAGCTAATTAATGGTGCACCTGACAAATGTCTTCTTCATCACAGTTGTACAGTTGTACTGGCTATGGCCAATATATGTGCAATAGCTCTGAATGAATTTCCATCTTCTCTCAGCTTCACAGTTGCTTGTTTTTCACCCATAGACAGTTCTCTGGTTTTCATGTTGGCTACTCCTCTAACTATACATGCCATACACAGGCAAAACCCAAATCATTCACACATTCAGCGCTATTTATCTCTGGTAAAAATAAATAAATAAAAAACCACCAATCAGTGACATGTTCCATTATTTTTGCTCACAAGAAAAACATTTTAATAGTATTGAATATGTACACCATATTGAGATTTCCAAGCCTGTGTGCAGCCCAAATTCTCACACTGCTCCCAAACCTAGTATAAAACCTTCCCTGTACAGTTGAGACTGTTACTCCAAGAAGAGCAGGATAAACTCTTTTTAATACCCTTGATGGTGTCGCAATATTTTTATCCATATAGCACATATCCATATCCACATGTTTTTTTTACAGATAGCAACTCTTTTGTTTGAGTGTACGTTCATAATAGTTTTTTTTTCATTGGCAAAATATGACTAGTAAATTTGAATCAAGTGTCTGATGTCTGATGTCAGCCAGTGTCATCATATCATGTTAAAATGTCACTGTCCCAAATCATATGGAGGTATAGTGTTTCCTCAGAAAATTAGGAATCCCTTCATTGAAAATTCCACATCAGGCATATCCATATCTTTCAGCAAACGATTACATTTTCACAGTGTCAATATTCAGAATCCACAAAATGAAGCTCTGCCTGGACTTGAAGTAACAAGTGTGGCTTTTGTCCAGGGTAACATCATCCCCGTCATTGATAAGGCTGAGTCCAGCCATAGGTGATTTTCATACAGAAGAAGGCCTTATGCTCCAGATCCATCAACTTCATACTTTCTTTTGCTTGAGCCTCATGTCAGTATATGTAACTATAAACAGTTCACAGAAACATTGAATGAAACTGTCATTTAATATTTAGTGTTGAATTTAAAATTTGGAGTGGGACAGAACTGTAGACATCATTATTGCAGTTCAATTATTAAAATACTGGCTATTATTTTAACCTCTACCTTTGCCTAAATATTTCAGATCTACAATTGATACAGAATCTACTCTTACCTAATATCTCTCCTCTGTCTTATCCAAATTCAAACCCTAAACACCTTGTTGCAACTGTGGTGTACTACTGTTACTCTGGGTAGCTTATGGCCTTAATAGGGTTTTTAGATGGTTAATTAGGTTTTAGCAGAGATGGGCTGTTTGCACTCTTTGCTCACATAATGTTAAAATTTCAGGAAAAATGGCCCGAGATATTATGCTGATACATAAATAAAAAATAATAATGCCACATGTTTTTTAATTTATTTGGATACACTGTAAAGTATGTTAATCACTGTATTATTATAAATATATATGTCAATTGAATAATTACAATTAATTTGAGGGTTAATTTAACTCATTAAACTCATGTCAAAAACATTCCACAAAATTATAGTGTTCTAAATGTTAAAGAAGAATAAAAGTTAATGTTTTGGGATGGCCTGACCTTACTACAGTAGAAATACTGTGGACGGACCTGAAGCAAGCAGTTCATGGGAGGAAATCCACCAATATAACAGAACTTTTGTACAGAAGAATGGGCTGAAATTCCTACAAACTGATATGCAGGACTAATCAACATTTACCGCAACCATTTAGTTCCAGTTATTGCTGTATAGGGGGATCACACCAGATAATGAAAGCAAAGGTTCAGTTACTTTTGCCACTTACTTTGTAATTTTCAAAATGAAATAATTAAGATTAAGCCCACTTTACTGGCAGTGCACAACAGTAAATCAGAATCTCTGCATTTAACACATTCGCCGCATCACTCACTCACTCTCTCTCACTCTCATTCATAGCCGTTACCATAACACTTAAAATTGAATTCATGTGCATCTTTATTCCACTGATAATTCTTCAGATATTTCTACAGCTTGAGTGGAGTACACCTGTGGTAAATTCAGTTAATTCAACATGATTTGGAAAAGCACACACCTACTTATATAAGATCCCATAGTAGACAGTGCATGTCAGAGGACAAACCAAACATGAAGTCTAAGGATTTGTCCGCTAGCCAAACTGAGTGATCATGGTAGAAGGACCTTGTTCATTAGGAAATGAACAAGAACCCAATGGTCACTCATTAGTCTGTGGAGAGAGAAGTACCTTCCAGAAGACAAGCATTTTTGCAGCATTCCACTAATCAGGCCTGTGAGACTAGTCAGGGTTGAGGGAAAGATGACCGCAGTGATTTACAGGGACATCCTTGATGATAACCTGAACTTCACTCTGAACTTCAGAACGGGATGGAAGTTTATCTTCCAACAGGACAACGACCCTAAGCACACAGCCAAGATATCAAAGGAGTGGGTTCAGGACAACTGTGAATGTCCTTGAGTGGCCCATCCAAAGCTAAGATTTGAACCTGATTGAAAATATATCTGGAGATATCAAAATATGGCTGTGCACTAACGCTCCCCATCCAATCTGATGGAGCTTTACAGGTTCTGCAAAGAAGAATAGGAGAAACTTCTCAAAACCGATGTGCCATACTCAAAGAAGACTTGAGGCTGTAACTGCCAAAGATTTCAAGCAAACTTTTCTCATTTTGTCATCATGAGGTATTGTGTCTAGAATTTCATCCATTTTGGAATAAGGCTGGAACATGTGGAAAAAGTGCTGTGAATACCTTCCAGATACTGTATAAGGCTATTGTGCTCAAATGCTGTGTTTGGTTTGCGCCAAAAATGTCTTCTGTAACTGCCCAAATAATTCAACTTTGGAATTCAAAGCACATTGTTCCAGAAGTCCTGGTCTTTGTCTAGGTGTTCTCCAGCAAATTTTATTTTTGCCCTGATGTTTGTTTTTTTGACAAGTCCCATGAAAATCAAACCTCATTGTGTGCAATCCTTTTCTGATGGTGATGCATGTACTTTGACACCAACTGTGCCAAGAGCTACCTGTAGGCCACATGATGACATTTTAGTTTAAGCAAGAATCATCATAGAGTCTAGTAGAGTGGACAGTGACACACACTTGCACACCACCACCATGTCATTGTCACTGCAGTGCTGAGAATGATCCACCGCCCAAATAATCCCTGGATAGTAGTAGCTATGGCAGCCTATTAACATTCTTAACTGGCCCTGGTTTCAAAGAAATATACCCCTGCTCCAATGTAAATGTTGACCAAAAATAAATGTCCTACTCAAAAACTAGACATCTATAAACAAAAATATATACGTATATATGAAGTCATTTTAACAGAATGTATTACAAACTAAGTATAGCAAAGGTGCAAGAGAATAAGGTAAGGATTCTACTGATTAATTTGTGGGTTCTGTGGATACATACTGGTAATTTTGGGCCATGATTTCATCCACTGGAGCACTTGATGGTTCTGTAAGCTGTCTGAATAACAAATTAATCTCTGTCAGCATGTGGGTCAAATGAAGGTATGGGAGGATGGATGGATAAATGAATGGCTAAATGAGTAAAGCAACTCAGATCACTGGAGAGGCAGGTTCATGGGTGCACAGATTAGTGGATGTGCAAATGCAGCTAAAAGATATGTAGATATATGCTTACATATCCTGTAAAAACAAAATAAAAACTTTAAACATTTGTGGTCAGTCTACATGTACTTGTCATGGACATCAATGTTTTTGGAACAGTTCAAATATTTTTGTTAGGTTTGAGGGTCGGGCCTTTGGGAAGGCCACTTAAAAAATATTAGCACATTTTATCAATTACACAACTATTTTTGTTCTGTTTGGATTTATAATCGAAGTCACTGTCTTAATGGAACATCCAATCGCACCCACATTTCAACTGTCAACTGCAACTGCAAACAAAATAATCTTTATCTCATCTGATTATATAACCTTTCTCTTTTTTCTTTGTCCATGTGGTCAGCTACAAACTTTAGTCATGGACGATGTATTTTGGAGCAGAGATTTCTTCCTTGTATGGCAGCTTTTCAGTATAGAAATTTGCTTGACTGTAACTCTGGTAGTTAACACATTAGGTTACAGCCTGCACATCGCTGAGAAAATAAAGAGTAAGTATCTGCAAAGTAGGGCATAAAAACTAGTAGAGACTAAGGGGTAGAAGTTGACATGTAGTAGAATTATAGTGTACTAAGCTATATTTAGACCATACTAAGTTTATTTTTTGGGTTTATAAAAGTATGTTACATAAGTTAAAGGAATGGTAATTGCAAAAACCTGTTGTGTAATAAATCAGAGGTGAGGAAGATGAGCTGAGGAAACAGGAGAAAACAACAGTGGACTTTGCTATAATTAAGTACAATGGAATCATTAGGAATCCAACTTATGTACCTTATTTGTATGTTTCTATGATACTGAGTAATAACCACTTCCAGGGTTATTTGATCATTCCAGAGGGTGTGCAGCCAGAAAAAGAAAGTGAAGGCAAGCTCCAACTGACCTACAAAGCATTACTAAACACTTAATGCAGTACATACCAATTGATGCAGCACTTATAGCACCTTTGCAGCAGTTTCTGAGAAAAGACAGAGTCGATTTGGGCCCATGGACATGAACTTACATTAAACAGTCTAAAAAACTTTGTTGGAGGCTCCTTTATGGAGATTTTCTAAACCCTCCAAGCTCTAGTGTTGCAGATGCCTCTCAGAATGGCCTCTGTGTGTTTGCTTCAGAAAGGTTGGCCAGTTGTATACACATTACATGCTTTGACTGATGTAAATTGAAAAAGATCTGGTCTCAGTTGTCCTCTACATGAGAGTTCCACCAATGTCTTTGGTCTTCCAATGGTGGTACAGTCAGATCACAAGCTGTTAGAAGCCATTTTAACCAAATGTCTTAGAAAGGCACCAGCAAGGAATGCAAGAAGTGCATGTGAGTGCAAAAAGGTAGTTTATGCAACTGAGGCTGAAAGTTGTGTTTGCCAGGGATGAGTGATCACTACTTTCACTGTACCATTTGCCAGTTTGCAAAGGAACTGGGTATCTATCACCTGGATTTTGTCAAGCCCAGGTTATCCACAACCAAATGGAATGGTGCAATGAACGATCCAGACTGTGAAGTCCATGATGAAAAGGCAGACCTAAACAGATTGTCACTTGGGATTTCTTGCCCTCAGAAATTCACTTGCAACATAAGTAGAGCTCTCAGAAGCAACAGTCCAGCTCACATTTTAGTCAAGGAGTAATTAGTAAAATTATAACAAAGTAAACGCATGGACACGCAGTGAGTTTTAGCCAGGTGTGTCTACCAGCATAGCAATTCCAAAAGTAAGGAGCAGTTCTAGTTGATATAATGATATAATACTGTGTTCAGGCCAGTGGTACAGATGGAATCATACACACTTAGGACCCATCAGGAACACCAAATCACAGTCACTGACTCTGATGCAACCTGCTAAGGATCAGCTATCTGAAGAACACAGAACTCTGAATATGAAGTTCAAGGATATTAATATTGGCTGACAATAAATGTCTGACACCCTTAAGAAAAGAAAGTATATACATAGAACATTACATAGTACTAATAGTTCTATACATAGTACATTAAACATGTATATTTAAGTATTTTACGTGTTCTTTAGGAGTTCTCAAATAAATTTAGACTAGAACTAGAAAACTAGAAAAGGACAATTGCTCTGTTTTCTACGAAAGGGGAAGGTGGTATATGTGGTTAGTATGAGCATATACTGACTATAGTAAGGAAATGTGATAAGCAGTGTATATGTCATGTAATGTGCAGTTGGCTGGGCTGTGTACACATGTGGACAGAATTGTTGGCATGCTTCCCATTAAGAAAGAAAAAACATATAATGGTCACTGAAGTAACTTGAAACTGATAACTGATAAATAAACTGATAAAATAGAACTTCTGAAAATCAACTTTTGAAAATCAGACATTTTAGGAGCATTTTAGAAAAAGCAGACATGCTTTTAAATTGTGGTTCAACAAAATGATTTTTAAAAACAAATTAATGAACTAATAACTAATGAAACTGGCTTAGACAAAGATAACGTGTAGATCTAATCGGTGGGTTAAGGTCATTTAAATGAACAGTAGTAGATTAAATCTCCTGGAAATTTGAAATTATAGTCCAGTATCCCTTTTGCCAATTCTTTGATCATGTTTTATTTGCTCTTGTTTTGAACAAAATACGCTTGTGTGAACAAATATGCCTGCTTCTGCATCCTTACATTCCCCTCCACGGTTGTTCTTCTCAAGATGTATATTGACATTGAGATTATTATGTCCCACAATAGGTTTAAAGAAATCACTTACTACCTATTGCTGTGACATTCATGCCCATTAAATGTACGTTCTGACCACAACTGTACAATTAAAACATAAAGTAGTGTCTCTGTTATATAATGAAATAAATATGAAAGAGTTGTTATATGAAATATGAAATATGTTGAAATATGAATATTCAACACACATCATGTATGTAAATTTTCACAGTACAGACTACAAGTTTATAATAAGTCACATATGATTTCTCATATTCATATGTATACCATTAGGACAGATTACGACTGTCATACTTTATGACAGGTACTCTTATATTCGATGGGACAGAGTGGGCCTGATTTCCTTTTCATAAAATGCATTTGGGTAAACTCACCTTGAGACGTATACAAGAAACGTTGTTTCATAACAAACACACAAACATAAATAAACTGAAAACTATCCTGAGCGAGTGCTGCAATTCAACATTTACATAAAACATTTATATAATACATACTGTACATTACAAACATTTGTACATTATAAACATTACCTATTCTTCAATGCTTAGATCATGTACAAACCTGGCTACAGTGAATATAAAGGTAGGAAGTTATCTGCTTGTCTGGCGACACCTCCTCATTCATTATTTCTTCTGAAATCAAGGGGATTAAAAAAATCTGCTTTTTTGAGTAACTGTTTGTACTGTCCAGGGAAAGCTTTCTTCTAGATTCTGGAGCATTGTTGTGGATTTGATTGCATTCAGTAATAAGAGAATTACTGAGGTGAAGATGGATAATCACCACCCCTCCTTATCCCAACCAATCCCAAATGTATCATTCCAGAGAGCACAGTTCCACTGCTCCACAGGCCAATAGTTGGAAGGGTTTATAATTCTCTAGCCCATGCCTGGTCAATAGATTCATGTTTACCTGTTCCAGAGAGTCCTACTACTGTCCTAGTATTAGCAGTACTTCTCTATGGGGCCAGGCAAACTGTGTGTGCATTTGCACATAGGTGTCAGCAATGTGTGCAACTTGACGTAGCTGAATGGATTCCTTAAAAGGGGTGGTCACAGATATTTGGACATGTATATCTCTAAGTTCTGGATATTTTTAATTCCATTAATATGTTTTTAATGTATGCTGAAATTTGAGAAAATATATTCAGTGTAGAGAAGGATCAGAGGTCCTGTGACTGGAAATATTATACCTTTAAAATCTCATTGCTTTTTTAATATAGTATTTTCAAAAAAACATTAAAAGTTATAATTCAATTTGTATTTTAAAAACTGTGATTATAAATTGATTCTAAACAACATTGTTATTGTTAACTGTATTGTTATTGATTCAGGTAGTATCAATGATGCCATTAAATAACATACTTTTTACACTGTACAAAAACACCTCTTAACAGTAACATTATTTATATAAAAGTTATTGGAAGGATAGTTATTGAAACACCTGTGTAAACATTTGCATATCTGACCCATATAAAGATTATATACTTTATTAAACTGAAAAAAAGAGTAAAATTGAATCAAAATTGGATTTTAATAGACTCAAAATAGAATTATTGCTTACCTTGAGTTATCTTGGCAGAAACCATCTCTGTGATTTGGGAGGTAAGCTTTTGTAAGAAATCTGTAGTATCTACTCCACCCAGGTAAGGCAGTTTGGTTTCTCCTGAAATATAGAGAATATTGTTCCAGTGGAATTCACAAAATAATTCACAAAACGTTTGCCATAATCATGAAAATGGTAATTTGTAAAAGTGTTCTTTTATCAAAGAAGTTTAGCAACTATAAATTATACACGAAAAATACAACAGAATTAAAATGATACACTAGTGAACTCAAAAACTGAATTAATAAAATGTATAATAAATTAGTAAAAATTTGCTTTAAATGTACATTTCAGTGAAGGTTTTGTCTTTTTATTAGTGTGATTGCAGTAGGCAATTACAGTACTGTTCCTTTTAAGTTTTCATTGTCTTGTTGTTGTTGTTGTTGTTGTTGTTGTTGTTGTTGTTGTTGTTGTTGTTGTTGTTGTTGTTGTTGTTGTTGTTGTTCTTCTTCTTCTTCTTCTTCTTCTTCTTCTTCTTATTATTATTATTATTATTGCATTAGTATTTTTTCAGGTTAACTTTGATTTGTGCCTCATAATGGTATGACATGGGCTATAACACACCTTTTTGATCAGTTTCCACATAGTAACAGAAGTTTCCCTTAATTTTTCCCCAAAGACTCCCATTCATATTTTTTTTCATGCCAGTCTACTGTATTTCAGCTTGTCAATTACTCATCGTTTTGGATATACAATCTCAAAGCAGGCCCCTGAGAAGAAATTCACTATTGTTTTCACCCATACTCATTTATTTGCCATTTCCCTCATCCCTTGTTCCCCTATTGAATCCAATTCATTTTTGCACATGCCCCAGCCACTCAATCTTACGTTTTTTGTAAAATCATCGAACATATTGACAGATGGATTGTTCAGATATGAATGAATGTGCACTGCATCACCTCTCTTCATTGCCCTCCAGTAATGAATGAATATGGAGAAGCATTTGGACCCACCAGTTTTTGAGCAAAATTTGTGGCACCCCACATGTTGGCCAAAGGTTTGTGGACACAGCTTTTGAGCAAAAGTTTTGGCACCTTTCAGGATGTGCTGAGCAGACGAGGAGAGACGACATGCTGATATTAACACAAAAGCTGACCAAGACTGACTGAAACAAAGGGACTTAAATACACAGACAACACCAGAAACACCTGGGGTGAATTATAAATGGTGGGGTTACAAATTATACACAGGTGGAAAACACTGATGACAAGGCAGGGCAAAGGCTGAGACAAAACTGTAAAGAAACACGGGCACAGACAGGGGCATAGACATGGACAGAACTGGCTAAAGTCCCTTGCATAGTTCAACAGATAGTCTGTCTATTAGTCGACCTCAATAAAGATGTGGAGGGTATCGCAAACGCTACAGTTGAGGCATCGGGGGATGAAATATATGGATAGTAAAATATGGAAAGTAAAAATAATGAATAAGTGACAGCACCCCACATGTTGGCAAACGTTTGTGGACACATCTTCTGGGGAAACGTATGGACACTTTGTGTGTTAGACAAAAGTTTGTGGACAGAGCTTTTTTTTGGTAATTTGGGTTCCCCACATTTAGACCAAAGGTTTTAGGACACTGCTTTTGAGGAAACACGTTGAATAAGCTTTTTGACCAATAACATACTAGATCAATATAGCAACACCTTTACAATGAACACATCACAGAAACACTTTTGAGCTGCAGGAAACTGTCTAGTGCATGTAAAATTATTTACACACATAAAAATCAGTAATTTGGGTGATGGTTTGACGTGCATCACTTTCTGCCAATACCTCCGTAATAAATACTGATTCTCACCTTGAATTTCTTCCTTTGGTGGACTAATTGTGATTCCCAAAAACCTAAAATAATATACAACAAGAATTAAGTAAGCAATTACAAGGTATTATTTAGCATGATTTCTTTTCAGGTATTTTTTGCTAAAACTGTGTTGTTTATGGACTTACTCCGGTGCAACGATGGTCTCTTGCACAACTGGAAAAAATATAACAAAACTTAAATGAAATTACACTTCAGAAATTAGATATTAATATTAATATAGCAAACCATGTTAAAGGATCAAGTTAAATAATGGTGTCTCCTGTTGTTTCTTAGTAAACAATCTGTTAATTTTTTTTACCATCTTTACCATTCATGTGGATATTTAATAAATTCAACTGAACACTAATTTAAATGATAGACTCTTACAGACATCTATTAGACTCTGATAGATATTACATCTAAACCTAAACCTAATCATAAACTTAAATTTACCCTAATCCTAAAAATATTCCTAAACCTAACCTTAAATCTGTGGAGTTTCAACATATTGATATTATATACATATTTATATAACAAACATATACATATTTGTTCAGCATCTATAAATCTGTAAAGGACACCAAAGAACATATGACTGAAGTAAACAAACACATACTCAGGAGTTTCTTACCCTGTTCCACATCCAGCCGGGCAGTGTTAAGAGTCTGACCAGCACTGTTCGTAGCAATGCAGGTATAGGTACCACTGTGTTCTTTCCCCACATCCATTAAGATCAGGCTGTGCAGACAGCCAGAGCTGGCAACCTTGTATCCAGGTGTGTCTGCTTTTATCCACAGAACATCCTTCATGGGTTCTTCCTTCAGCCAATTTACGGAGGGAGTTGGAGAGCCTGTAGATTTAAAAATATTGTTTCTCTATTCATTCATGGATTCACCTTTCTTCATGCTTTCATCTTTGTCTTTAAGATTCCCACATTGTTTACACACTGTTTTACCCTCAAAGTCTTTTCCCCTCCCTTATCTCAGCTAACACTGACCCTCTCCCCTTGAGGTTTAAGGTTTAAGTTGAGGGAATTTAGCCTTTTTGTTTTAATTTCTAAACAAATAATTTTGGAAATAAAAAGAGATCACTAATAAGACTGAATTATTAGAATTATTACTTTTTTCATTTCCACAACCCCAATTCAAATCTTGCATACAGCTGCTCCTGTATACCTGCTTTTGAGTTCACCCAGGCATTTATTGGAAAATAAAATGCATTTGACCTCAACCCCAGAGAATTTTCCTGCTTTTCGCCCCTCAGGTTGCAGTCCCATAACAGGACAGGCTTAATATTTGACATATTTGTCTGAATAACTTCCACTAGATATGTGTGGATGTGAATTTGTTCGCTATGTGAATGTCTGTTCGCTATGTGAATGTCTGATTAGAACCATCACTGAATGTGGAATATGGGTTAGCTGTCAGTATCCTTTTCATTCTAGATATTTTCTGGATATTTGTAGACATATCCTTTGGACATATCTTTGCTCAGTGGGTTTATTTTACTAAAATGAGATTTCTAATCATAACTGTTATAAACTGCTAATAAGGAGAGTATATAGAAGCAATTGTCTGACATCCTCATTCAAACTGTAAAGAAACAGAATTTTAAACGTGCAACAGCCATTTACTTTATTTATTTATTACTTTATTTATTTTAGGTCATTATTAAAAGTTAAGGCACTTTTTAAAGAGAATTTTCAGCCAAAAATGTTTAAACTAATATCTTTTTGCTTCACATTTCCGACGTGGAACTGGTAATGGAGACCAAACAAACTTACAGTAACAGTAACAGACTGCTAAGAACATAGACCCTCAGTACAATACCTTCAACTTTGACTGATAACGTGATACTGGCTCCCTGTTTCACTGTCCTGTTGCAGAACCGCTCCAAAAACCTTGGGGGCTTTAGAGGTTCCTTTGATTCTGTGAAGAGGTGAACAGAGTTTTTAAACACAAGGACATGAAATAGAGCCATCTGATTAATAAAGCATTTCTATGAACCAAAATACTGTTTTATATAATTGTATATAAAACCCTAATATCACATTTTCTACTTGTTTTATTCTAGTACATACCTCTTTTTACATAATCAGCCATTCGTTCCCCTGGACCTATAACAAGTATCCATTCACAGAAAAAAAAACAAGAAACAGAGACTTGTGAAAATAGTGACTAGTGAAAATATGGTCAATATTTAAATTTCTGAAAAATAAAAAAAAAATGTCTCTTGCATGAGTAACAATATCTTAATATCTCATATAATTCAAGTTATGGCTTTATTATATTGTGTACTTACCAACTATGACCATACGTGCAGAGGAATAGGCAGAGCCTGCCACATTGCTAATATAGACAGAATACTCCCCACTGTCTTCACGGGTCACCTCAACAATCTCCAAACTATGCACATCCCTCACTGAGGACACTAAAACCCGGTTTGAGGCCTGCAGTGGTGTGCCATCCTTAAACCAGTAAACTCTTGGTGCAGGGAATCCTGAAAGTCAACATCAGCATATTAATAGCAAGCCACAAGCTAAATAAAACATTCCCCTTACAAGCATTACTTCAGCATTACTTCATTCTCCTGAACATGTTGGCAGCTCAGAAAAAACAGTTATTTTAAGTGTATCGAACCTTTGACCCTGACACTCATCTTGGCACTGGGTGCTCCTGGACTGAGATAGACGTCATGTAGCTCATCCACCACTTGAGGGAGCTGTTCATCCTCCACCACTGATTCAAAGGCCTCTGTGTCTCTATGTTCAGAACTAGGAAATGGAATAAAACAATATCGAATGTGGTGGTCTTAATCGGTACTTTGACTGGGCTGTGGAAGTAAATTGCCACTAGAATGGATGGACAAATATATGTATTTTAAATACAAAATACTTCAGCTGAAAGTATGTCAAAATAAACTGCTGTATTTTTGTATTTTGTATTTTTTCTCTCTAAGAAGGCGTGTCATATATCGTATGTGCACTAAACAGATGACATATTCGGACCTTCCTACACACCAACAGTTTATGTTTCACTAAATTTGTATATGACAATCTCATATAAGGGACAGCTGTGACCTAATGGTTAGGGTTAGGGAACCTTCCAAAAAAATAGTACTTTAGATCTGAACAAGTAAATACACAGATACTTTTTAAAAAAAAAATTGGTTGCATATCCGTTGTAAATGGTGAGCCGCTGTATACAAACTATATTTAAGTCTGAAGTCATAGAACTGGACATTTTCTATGGAGGAAACATTAAATACAACATTTGAGTCAACAGTCAATCATATGCAAGTCACAAAATACTTTTTTTTTACTGTTACTGAAGTTGTTAAAACTACTTCATTGTACCTGGATACATATCCTTTAGCGCTAACATAGGAAGATGTCTCAGCGGCGTCAGCAGCTGTGTCATAGTCTGAGCTACAAGACACTGTAAAAATAAAAAACACATTGTTTGCATTATGATTACATAAAATATAACAGTTACACATTTTAGAAATAAGTTAACAAACATTAAACGCTTTCTTATGAATGGGTTTTATGAAATCAATAGAACATGGGAGAGTGTGGTAGTATTCGGTTAGTTCCAGGTTGTTTAGTTGTTCTGCTGTCATAATTACCAAGCAAATACAGATTAGGGGCAAGGAAAAGTTAAAAATTCAAAGCAGAATTTTTGGTACACTCTTCAGAATCTGACCAAACTGGCTTTAAGTCAATTGAAATCTTAAAATGTAGCAATTTTCTGTGAAAAAAAATAATAACACTTGAAAGCCAAAGAGTGTGAAACAGAACTGCTGTATAATAATCAAACAGTGACAAATGTCTATAAAATATTATTTATGGTCACAGTCAAATCTGTTAGTATAGTATCAGTGCAAACTCGTGCATAAAAAGTAACTGCAAAGGTCACTGGTAAAAGAAAGTCTCCCCATTCATTTTATTTGTATTTTAGTTTTGTGAATTTTTTAGTTTGAGGACACTTTCTTTTAACAGTGTACTCACTTTCCACTCTAAGCTCCGCCGTGCTGGAAGCGATGCCACTATCATTCTCAGCCATACAGCGGTAAACGCCCATGTCAGACATTTGTACAGCAGTAATGATCAGTTGATGGCAGCCCTCTTGATCTTCATTAATCATATAATGGTCATCTTCCTGCAGTATTTTCCCATCTTTAAACCACCTTATGATGGGAGGGGGTTTGCCGATGATCACACAGTCAAAGCTTACTGGGTACCCATCAGGGACCTCCTGGCTGTGGAGTTGTGTCAAGAACACTGGGGCCGCTGTGAGCCCAAAGTGTAGTGGTTAAGATATAAGAAGAATCATTTAAACATGGCAGAAAATGGCAAAGCATTACAGTGCAGTCTGGAGCAGTCCAAAGAATTCATGCGAGAGACATACAAGAAGATAATTCAGGAAAAGCAGACAGTTGACACTATGCATTTTTTTTTCAAGATAAAAAAATAAAACGAAAAATGAATTTACTGGTTTAAATCTACACACTTTACAGAAAGTTAGAAATTTCAATCAGGTACACAAGCATTCACAAATATTGAGCCAAAAGATGGAAGCAAATCTGTCATACCAGGGGTTCCAGTCATGAAAGCAGGTAATTGTCGATCCTGAGTTGGTGTTTGGGACCCATCTTGGGTGGAACTCATTTTCCTGATACGCATTTCAACCTTCGGACCTGCTTCAAGAATTGTGGTTTCCACAGGCACTCCTTGCTGTGTGAACATTTGCTGGAAACGCTGGGATGCGACCTGAGCTTCACTGCGGGTATTAAACTTAATATAGATATAATGGTCATCCTCACGATATGAATGTGGACTTGGTTGCAAGTCACCCTCATCAGCACTCACAAAAGCCTCTTCTTCCACATTTGGTGGAAGACGAGTACAGAGAAGTCTCCGCAATCTCTTGCTTGCCTGCCGTAAGGACTCATCTATCTCACTGCCTGAACTTTCAGGCTCACTGTCTGCACTATAGCCCAGAGTGAGTGGACGGCGACCAGATGACTCTCTCAGTGATCCAACAGTCACTTTTCCACTGTGAGTGGTGATGCCAAACTTGTTTGTGACTTCACAAGAGTAGACCCCAGTATCTTTGGTTGTAGCAGCTGTCACAATTAGAGAGCAAGTGCCATCATTATAAATGTCAATATGGTAATGCTTGCCATCTGCCAGAGGTTCGCCATCCTTCAGCCAGCGAACTTTATCTGGTTTTCCCTCTGTGACACATTCAAGATGAATTGTCCCATTAGGCTCTCTGGTCTGGTCCTTGAAGACCTCTTTGAAAGCAGGCCGCATATCCTTTCTGGCTTTGTAACCCTTGAAAGCTGCTTGAATCTTGATAGCAGCCTCTTGCAACTCAGGTTCATCTTCTTTGCTGATCTCAATAGTCTCGGCTCCAGGCAGCTGCACTGATTGCTCAGTCATTTGGAAGTGTTCATAAAGCTTATTGGAGGCAATGGTCTCACTCTGTGTTTCCACTACAAGCGTGGATTTGCTACTCTTCTTGAGGTATGATACCAGACTTGTAGTCTTGCCAACAGACTCATCTTCAGAGGAGGTATACAGAGCTGGTTCTGGCTTGATACTTGAGGTAAGTTCATTGGGGATTTCCTTCCCTCTGACCTGCTCTTTCTCCAGAATGTTACCCTGTTGTTCTTGTGTCTTATCTTTACCATCGTCTTCAGGCAGCTCTGAGATAGAGTCCAATGTGGGTTCCCTGCTCATTCTCCGCTTCTTAGCCACAGACTCCCATAAAGCATGTAAATCACTCTCAGAGGCAGACTCCACTGGTAAGCTAGGCTGGTCACCTTCCTCTCGCTGGAGCTGAGAAATCATTGTGTCGTCTCCTGTGAAGGAGACATCAATCTTACTTGCACACTAGGTTTGACTCCAGTTTATTTTACTTGTTTACACCAAATGAAACTTTAATTAATTAATATGACATTTACTTAGTTTTTACAAGATGCAGTATAATAATTGTACATTATTAGTCATAAACTCAATAATGTATCTGAAGGGAAAAGAAATCCTTTAAATCCAGTAAAAAGAGCAAAACATCAGCATTACTGTGTAAACACTGTTAGTCACTGCCAAACTAAACTGTTGTCTATTTCTCCACAGTTGTTTGAATCTGAGGGCAAGCATATGCATCTTCTGTTGCAATCAAGATTATTCAAACCCCATTGTAAATTAGATTTATTATTTTCAAATTGTCAACTGTTTGCAATAAACCAGTCAAACAAAACCAATTTAAATAGCTCAACACAAATAATATAAGTGGTTTCTCCAAGTTTACCACATAATGCCAGTTTTAATAACCACTGCAGTCTTTGAATGTCACAAATACATCTGATCTAAATAATTAAGGGCTATATTAGTTGTATCATGTGTGCTAAACTTGAAAACTTGAAACTAGAAAAAACACACGTCAAATATCTGGATGGGCTAGTGGTTTGTTGACTGTGCTGTTTGATAACATTTCAGTAATATGACCGCATTTAATTGTTTGTTGGAAAAAAGACAAGTTGTTGAAAAATTTACAAACAAGGAAAATAATACAAAAAGCAGAGAATCTTCCTAGAGATTCATTTGCATAGTTTGCAAGCTCAACGCTAAAGTAACACTGGCTACACTACCTGGATGTGGCAGAAAGAGGAAGGTAGCTCAACATGATCACACCAGCCTCCTGAGGAGCCAGATGGATAAACACAAGTACACAAGTACAAGACCTGCAGCATGACTCGGTGGTAGCAGGCACTGAGCTTTTAGTTTGCACAGTAAGGCACAAACTAAATTCTGAATGTTTCCATGTCTAAACTTCTCTGAAAAGCACAAGAAAAGTCTGCTCCAGCCTGCTTAAAAACATATAAATAAGCCACAGAAATAGGTGTATTCTGTTCTGTAGAGCAATGAAACTAAACTGGAATCTTTCAGCTTAAACAACAGTACACATAGACGAGGAAGAATGAAACACATGCTGAAAAGAAGAACTTTCCAACAGTGAAGAATAGTGGTGGCTCATGATGTTCTGGGGCTGCTTTGCTTCTTCTGTGAGGGAGATGAAACTTGTTCATCAATGGACATTCCAACAGGACAAATATACCAAGCAATCCTCAAAGCCCACCAAAACTTGGTTTCAGAAGAAAACTGTTTGTCACAGTAACTTGATTTAAACCCCATAGAAATGAGTTGTCCTGGGTTATTTAAATTGTTCTTGTTTATTTAAAACAGCAAATATGTAAAAATGTTTGTAAATTGTGAAAATAATACTAATTTGCAGGTTGAATAATTTTGATTGCAACTGTACATGAGTTTGCTGCCTTTTTAAACAACAACAGATCACTGGAATACAATTTTCTTTCACAAAGCCCTGAGCTTAACATACTTTAAATAGCATCAGATTGTGAAATGAGTTAAGGACAGTGTGCAATGGTGTGTCAAACATATTGCGGTACCTTCAAGGATCAGGTTGATTGAAGTTTCGGCATCCTCTGAAGCAACACAAGTATAGACACCCTGATCAGCAGGCTGGAAATCCTTAATTAGCAATAGTTGTGTTTTACCCTCTTTTACGTCTTGGTACTTAGATCCCATTTTAATCTCTCGATTGTCCTTTAGCCATGTAACTGCTTTGCTCTCAGAAGAGAGCTCACAATCCAGTTGGGCCACCTTGCCCTTCTGGAGCTCAGAGGATCTTAACTGTTTGGTCACGGTCACTGGGGCATCTGAAGATGAAATAAATGAAAATTAAATAAAAATCAGCTGCAGCCCTCAGAAATCTCCTTTGTTCATGCCAAGATACACTTCCAGAAACATGCTGTGAAAGTCAGACTGTTGTTAAATAAAAACTTTATGCCTATTTATACCCGACTGTCAACTCCTTTGAAAACACCTGACTCAGATATCACCTTGAAATGATCTGCTAATCCTAAAGGTAAGTATAGCACCAGTGAAACACCATGTAGGTGTGCTAGGTAGCTGATCACTACATGTTGTGTTGTCTACACCTTTTGTTGCTAAACAATGAAACAAAATGACTGGGCACCTGCACACGAGACCAGCACCAGACAGGATAACTTAGAATAAAGTAATTTCATTTTAACTTTTTACAGTAACTACGTTACTATGTTAGGCTTTGCTCTGGGTACCACTAAGGCAAGAGGACAAGTAATTACTAATGAATGGGTATATAGTAGGCAGTGTCTTTGAATATGTTCTGCATAGGTTGATAAAAGAACAGTTGCTGTAGAATTACTAGACAGCCATACTTCAAGATCAGGTCAAATATGCAACTTATAAATCTGCTTGTTTTTAAGTCACAGGCTGTTCAGCCTAGAACAATGTAGCTCAATCAATTCACACTGAGCATGCCAGGCTGTTGCTCTTACCAGTCATAATAGTTTGAGGAAGCTGGACGGGGTCACCAATGCCAGCATGGTTAATAGCTGCCACCCTAAACCTGTACCCTGTACCAGGGATAAGGTTATCCACCAGAAACTCAGTATTACACACTGCTTCTGCATGGCACGGCAACCAAAGTGCACTATCCACCTGTCGCATTTCCACACGGTAGCCAAGGATTGGACTTCCTCCATCACTGAGAGGTGTAAACCAGGACAGTGTGACTGATGTTGCATCCTTACTCACCAGCTCTGGATCTTCAGGGGGATCAGGTACAGCTAAGACAACAGGTAAGAAAAACATAATAAATTAACATGATGCAACAATAGAATACTAGAACTTTATCATGCCAGTAAACAAAGGGTGGTCCTAAAAGGTGCAGAAATAGTCATGTTGAACAGAAGATTTACAGATATTGTGATTTGTAATACCCCTGTACCCTTGCCATTTTATGATGTATTCCTTCCACATAGTAGCTTTTTGTCTGTTTATACTAACTAATAGTATCAATTTTACACAAGGTACAGCATCCACATGGTACAGTGAGCCTATATGGTAGAGATACCTAATAAAATAACCAGTGAAGGTAGGTAGTCTACAGGGTAAGTGCACATAATAAACTGGCAGATCATCATTACACCTACCAATAGTAGTTAGTCTGGCAACTGAAATAGCATCCTGAGCAGCAAAGGTGATCTCCTGTGGTGGCTGAGCTTGGGATTGTTTCAGGATCAAGCTGCATTTACATCCTTTAATATTCATGGCCCAAATTTCATCTGGCTTCAGTTCACAACCATTAGCATACCAACTCACTTCATTTTCTTGCACTGGCTCATTCAAAACACAAGTGAACTCCACCTGTTCACCAACAATGGATGTCTTATCCTCCAAGGGTTTCACCACTTCCAGTTGCCAGCCTGAATTTAGGAATTAGAATGAAAAAATAATTATTGCAACTAAAGAGTGTAGATTTGCTCCTGGCTTGATTTGGACCTATGAATCTCAATTCATTACGGAATTATATAATATTAAATTAATGTTAAACTAATGACTGACAATGAAGTGGTTTAGACTTCAGTTTACTTCAGCTACAGCGCAAATGCATACATACATCAGCAAAAATCAAAATAGAAGGAGCTGCATAATCTCCAGAAAAACAACAAAGTAACAATCACACAATAGCTACAGACAATTTTAGCCTGCTGTATTGTCATTTTGTTCTTATGATGGACTGATTTCTTTAGCGAACTTGCCTGTACGTGACATACACGTTTGTTTGAAAAATAGCTCCTTATGTCCACCTTTTTTTGACACCCATGTGACCCACATTATACCAGAAGCTGAAGCCCAAATTCTAAAGTGTCACAGACATCTCAAGAAAACAATCAAACTCTGAACTTCACACTGATTTTTAATATTTTTTGTTATGCTTTTATTCTAGTGTTATTATTCAAAAACATTTAATAGTAACAGTAATATTATTATTAAAACATTTAAACGTAACACAAGACTAAAAACTTAATTTGCTTACATGAAGACCTGTTTGAATTGCACAGTTCTTCCCATCCACTCTCTACTGTCCCTGAAGTTCAAGCTCATACAGTTTAATCGGTTTGCTATTTATTGTTGTATTTTCTTCTGGAAGAACCCCTTCTTTCCAAACTCACATCAGCTATTTACCACTGCACCAGTAACACATCTTTTTCATTTTTATACTCTTTGTGATGAAAACATTTTGGTGTTCAGGGTGAATTAGTTAAAGTAGCCCAAAAAAACAGACTTTTGAATTTTCACCTGTGACTGCATTTTCAAACAAGCACAATTTAGTGGGAAAATCATGAATCTGGCAAATCTTCGGAAAAGTTTTCCTTCCAGTTCTGGTGATAATAATAACCAAACAGACCTACAGAGTCTCAGTGACAGCAACGCTGTTATTGAATTGTTATTGTAAGCTTATTGTGAAAGTATCATTGGTGGTGGTCTGATGCCACCGATAGCTGTACATATGCTTGAATCTGGGGACTCATATGGGCATTTAGAGTGACATACAAAGGCATGGACATCTCTGGTTACATTTTAAGCAAATTTGGCAAATTTAAGCAAATTTATTTTAGTTTTCAATCTTACAGTGAAAACATGGAAAGGAGTACTGTGCAAAGGTTTGCACCGTCTAACCTAATGTTTTTTAGGCTTATGACTTCTACAAAATCATCAAAAGGAAATCTCACCTCAAAAGAAAAAGACTCATTTCTCTTGGGTCAATAAGTTCACAGAATATTTAAAAAGATTTTGGAATAGATTCAGGGGGAAAACATGTATTGTGTATAACACCATATCTGGATCAATGATTCATACATGAGAAATTTGGCAAAATATGACAATAAATACTTCTGGACCTTAAAAGGCCATAAATAAGGAATAAATGAGGAATAAATTAGCAGTAATATTACCATCCATCACCGGGCACAGCTTGGAAATAAATGCATACAATGTATGTGAATAAACAAGCCTGGACTGGTGAGTGTGGACACATTTCCGGCCAATGAACTGAAGACTTTTATGCTTGAAATTGAGGCTCCATCTGGCAGCAATAACAGTGCTGAAGGTCCAGCTGACAACATATTTGCAGAGCAAGTAGGAGGACAGAGCCCTTCCAACATCATGGAGACAGACTCGAGGTAATTGTTTAAGGGAGTGATTAACAGAAAGGTAGCAGGGCAAGATGGGATCTATGGCCAAATGCATTTCAACTTGCTCCAACATTTAAACAGATCTTTAACCTTTCCCTGATTGTGGGCATAGATCCAATTTGTTTGAAACAATCAGTATCTGGAGTGGTCCGATCAGAGTGAATGGCAGCTAATGAAGTATGCAGAGAAACTGATGGACTACATAAAAATACATATTTATTTTTCTTCTGTACTTTTGTTATAATTTGTTATCTTGCTTTAACTTTTGTTGTAGCTGACTTTTTCTGTAGGTCTTGTTTCATGAGAGAGGGTAGTTACCAAAGCACTTCACTGCTAGTTTTACCATGTATGTTAATTTAACCACTAACTATGGGAAAAGAAAAAGAAAAGGTAGTCATCATATATTGTTTAGAATTTGGATAACTTTCATCACAAACCTGAACTAGTAAACATAATTTTAATTTGTAATACAGTAAGAGATTTTACTTTCTTTAGACATTTTAGATAGAAAGAAACACACACGAGGAACTTGAAGGATTAGACTATAGGTACTTTATACAATCCTGAAAAAGAACAAAATTCATAAAACTAGCAGTCCCCCAAATAAATATTGATAGACTCTTAGCAGACATAAAAACCATTGAAAAGCTGTTGCTTTTGCTATTTTGATAAATGTTATCTATTAAAATAATAAAATAATATATATATTTATTTTTTAACTATATACCCTTTATTTACTTGGATATTTACAGTAACAGAAAATATGCTGGCTTTTGTTCCTATTTTTCCTTGCAAACAAAAATATCTAGTTCACACATCTAGTACCTAGTTTTGCAAAATGCTCAAATGATCCAAACTAAACAAAAAGAACACATTCATCCCACCATGTTTTCTACAAAATTAAAATGTGACTAACCTTTGACGGAAAGAAGCGCAGAAGTTGATGCGGTGCCAGCATGGAAGGTTACTGTACAGTTATCGCTCGATTGTAACTCCTTCAGCAGCAAAAGATGGCGACGGCCACTCTCAAAGGCAACGATTTCTACTTTTGCTGACTCTCTCACCTGCACTCCATTAATCAGCCAACCGCAATCTTTGTTCTCAGGACGGGATAGTGAGCACTCGAATAGTGCCTCTCCACCTTCAATAGTCTCCACATTTTCCAGACCTTGAATGATGTCAATGGGTTTAGCTGCAGGAGGGATTTGAGACATTTTAATGATCAATGATGGCACAATCAATTAAAACTTCTCATTTCAGATAATGAAAAGTATGTATTTGTCTAAAGTAAAAGTATAATTTTAGATTTCAAGCTCCCTGTGAGGAGTAAGAGGATAATAATATGAGGATAATGTTTGATGGCAGATAGCACAATATTTTTCATAGCACAAAGCAAAAGATTATGAAAGCAAAAGCAAAATTTAATTAATTGCTTAAAAAACTTGAAATCACAGTACAAACTCTGCTCTGCTGAATCCCAAGCTGAGCCCTTATTGACAGCATTCCACTTTCATTTGCACATTTCCTAAGGGATTATGGCATCATTCAAAAGATAAACAATATTAACACTGACATGAATACCACATCAGTTTGAGACATGTTGCAACAGGAAAAACAAGACGTTTACATTCATGTTTACAGAATGAGGTTTATGCACTTCAGAACCACTTTCATTTGAATCATGTTACACAGGTAGGAAAATTTAGTGGTGTGCAGAGACCCTTACTAGTGTGCATGTCCAGCCAAGGATTTAAATTCTTTTCTGTCATGGGGAAAGCAGTGTAGTTCCCCACTATGTTTAACTATTTTATGTGTGACACACTTCTAATAATGGTATACATGAGCGTTACAGTCAACATAGCCATTTTACATGACTGTCAAGCTTTATGTATGAAAACACTTTAAAAAACATTCCTCAAAGTACTTCCACATCCTTGAAAAAGCCTAGAGACCAACATGGATCACTGATGGATAGAAAAAGGGAGAAATGTCACCTAATTTATGCAGCTCATGATTATATAAAAATTGCCCCACCTTAAATACTTGTTCCCATGAGCATTTTGTGTGTGTAATAACACATCAAGTTCAAGGCCCAAATAATATGCTGGCGTGAAGATGGGCTGTGGGCACGCTCACCTTGCACTTTTAGCTGTGCCTCAATATAGGTCCCTTCTGCCTCACAGGAGTATGTACCCATGTCTTGTGGGGTTACACAGCTAATGTACAACCGTGCTACATTCCAGTCCTGCTCCACTAATACCCTGTGGCCGTCGGCTTGCACTGGCTGCCTGTTTTGTTTCCATATAGCTTTGACAGGCCGTGAGTACTGGCAGATGAACTCTGCTGGCTGGTTCTCTGCTACAGTGATGTCATCCATGGCACTGACCACCTCCACAGTGGAATCTAAGAATGGTGGGTGAATTATGAGCAATTTCATTTTCTTAGCTCTGTCTAACATTAGAAACATCACCCATGAAAACTGCAACTGTAGGTTACATGCAGGGAGCAGCCACTTCACATTTGTTTGAACAAGGAGTTAAGGGGCACTGAAGCTTTGCAAGTACACATTATGATAATGAACAAACAAACAAACATTTAGCAATGCCTTGTGCAATACTGTTATGAATATTAATAGTTAATTTGTTAAATTGTCTCCTACAGTGTAGACTGCACAACTATGAGCAAGGCACAAAAGCATATTTTATTCAATCGTTTTAGTCTTTATGCTCTTTATGTTTTGTAATTACATCCTAATCAAACAGTCTTAGTAAGTTATCTTTAATATTTTAACATTACATTTTAAATACATTGTAGATAAATACATTACAGACATTCTGCATGTTTATTTTATAATAACTTTAATCACTGTCGTGCAATACTTAATTAAATTTATTTAAACATTATTGTTTTAAAGAAACATATGGCTAAACAAAAAAATCACTTTCATTTATATATCAGATGAATCTGATGACTTTTAAGGCAGCTGAATACTTTTGCAAAGCACTGTAGTGTGACAGTTTATTAATATTTAAACTATTGTCCAAGCATCTCATATTAATATTTCCCAAGTTAAGGCTTACATCGAACTTACATCAGCTCACAATACATACACATATAACCTGAAATATCTTGCCAAACTAAAGAACTAAGGGGTTTAAATCTGTTACAAAACAAACTTCAGTTTGTGTCTCTTGAGGTAGTCCATCATTTTTGAGGTGTGTTTAGGATTATTATTTTGATAAAACCCATGGCTTCTGTTTTGGAACACTCAAGGAATTTATTAATCTATTTATAAATCTTTGAAATTAAAAGCCATAGGCCTAACAAGCTAATTAGGTTTGAGACATTGGTATTCTGAGAGCAAAATCTTTTGGCATCAATCTCACTTCAACTGAAGTGAAAAGAGGAAAAAGGAACCATCCAGCTGCTCTGGAATTAAAAATAAAACTGCACTCTAATTGTATGAATAAGAATCTGACTTCAAACTGCAGAAAATTGTCCTTCCAGCTGATCTGGAATTATATATTTTTTTGATTTTTTATTTTTTTAACCAAATCAAATCAGGCTTATAGTCACATCACATTTCATTCATTCATTCATTCATTCATTCATTCATTCATTCATTCATTCATTCATTCATTCAAAAACAAATAAGAGCTCACCAAACTGATTACATTTAAGCTCACTTAGAATTCCCACTTAATAACTAAAGGACAAAATTGCAAACATAACTATACAAAGTGTATTTAACAACCAACTAGAAATGCAACTGTTAAACAACAGGTCACATCCACATAATCCCAGATGACTTCCTGCTTATTCTTAAACAAGACCACTTTGCCTGGTTTACAGGAACTTTACAGTAAACTCCCACACATAAACAAGCAAAACCTTTACAATACGCCAATATCACAAGCATGTGTATGTCTTCCTCCTCTCATTTTCATAAAAATGGGACTTGGCATGAAAAGGTTTGGGAAACCCTGCCTAACTCAAGTTAACTGGTGTCTGCAATGCAAACAAAAATAAATGAAAAGAAACCTAGCATTTTGCGGTTGGAGGATTTTGTTACTTATTTCACACAAACTCAAACTTGTCCAAAATGTGGAATGAACTGAACCATTTTCTATTAAACCCCTATCAGCTATATATTATGTAGCTGCATTACCATTTCCACTATGCAGTAGCTAAAATGCTTACACAAACAGTTGTGAGTTATACATAAAATACATCTTGAAGATCTCAAAGTATCTGTGCCATGTACAACAAAACTAAATGCCTTTAAAATATTTGATTTACATAGATATAACAAAACATCACAAATTATGCTAGAATGTTGTTAAAACCACACTCAGGAAGTAAATGTTGACTACTATGTTTCTTATCAATTACAATCAACAAAGTCAACAAGCACTAGGAAATAAGATATATTAATTATATTTTATTTATAAAATATATCTTAATTTATATATTTTTATTATTTATTTTATTTCAGTTTTATTTGATCAGGCAAAATGTAACAATTAATTAGATTTGCATCAAAAATGTTTGTGTTATTTTAGTGGTTTTGGGGTGTTGATGTATGGCTGTGGTTTGAGCATGATATTCTGGCTGCATTTTAAAAACATTTTTCATAGCTTTTTTCAATGAATACCAATAGGTTTAGAGAGAAATAATGTTGTAAATAAATGAAAAACTGTATTTAATCATTTGCAACAGTGAACTGTCACCCAGAAAGAGGATAACTGACATGTAATCCGTGGCAAACAAGCATGTAATTTCTAATAATTCAGTCATCAACCTGAACATGTTTAAATTTTGAACACACACCTATAATTTTATTAAATAATACAGTAGTTGGTAATATTATTTATTGTAATATACTGTATGTATTTCAGGGGAGTAGTTATAACTGATTAATAGTTAGATATGTAATGAAAAGTGTTTGTTCACACCTCATCAAGCCATGACAGATGTCATACTCCAGGGTAGGTTCAATTAAAATGCAGAAGCCCTTCCTTTATTATCTGAATGATCTAAAGGGTATATGAAAAGGCAGCCCATGCACAGGTGAGTAGACAAAGAAGATACTCATTCATTTGAGGGGGATGTACAGACTCTTTTGTGGGCATCCGTGAGCACTGTAAAACCTTTGCAGAATGCATATTTCTTAAATAATCTAATTGTGATTTTTTTTGTGTCCTGGAGCATGTATAATAGTTGATGTGTCATGCATGGTTCACAATACAATTAAAAGAGCAAATAAGATGCACAATGTATGAGATGGACATTCTGTGGGTGTGAGCCTCAATGTGCACATCTTCTGTTTGTGATTCCTGAACTGCTCAACACCAAAGTATCCATGAATTTCCTAAACCAGTACATTTCACATATGCTCTCAATTCACATTTCTTTACACTGCACACATCTGTAAGAATCTACATATACATAAATAAACATATATAAAAAGAATGTTTTTGTTTTCAGGAAAGGTTATTGCAATCTAGTTCATATGGATACAATTAAAGAAACATGTGTTCCTAACAGATTTTAATGATATAAGACCTAGCCAAACTAGGTATGGGTTTGTTTTTATACTAATATTTGTGCTTATTTTTATTTAAAAGTGGTGCATTTCTATGCTTGTCTTTATTAAATTAAATTAAACAGAAAACCCCCATAAAATGAGCCTCAACTGATTTTACATGAATATAAAAGGTTACATCAACCGGATTAGCTGATGTTTCCCTCTGTCAATGTGGCAAGGACTGTTTTTGACTTCTCTCTTTTGCTTAGATAAAACTCTTTTAGACGGTACTCTGCGCTTGTTTGTTTTCTGTCCAGTCCTGACACAAATATAAATGTACCATAAGATTAACAGCAACATTTACAGCAAAAAGCATTAATTGAAAAATACAGTAAATATAAGGTATTAATTTTTTTGTGCAATAAATTGACATTTAAAGTTTAGGAAATTCATGGTTTGTTAAACCTAAAACCTACTCTAAAATCAGTATTAGTCTTTCATTACAATGCTGCGGGGTGTTAACAAAAGAGCTGTTCTCCTACCCTCAAGACAGCTAACTAGTCTGGTACCTTTCACTAAAAGTTTCGCTGAGGATGACAAGCTGCCCGTTTTGAACAAGATGGTGCCAGAGTCATTTGGTGCAAGGTTCTTTAGGGTGAGAGAATAGACATTTTCTTCATTCACCCCAATGACACTGGAGGGTCCGTTCTCCAAACGGGTGCCATCAAGCCACCACTGGACTCTCCCTTTGGCACGACGTGATAGCTGACAGGAGAACACTGCCTGCTCTCCCACAAAGACATCAGTGTTCTTTATGCCACACACTATGAGCACCTCACCCTCTGTAGAGACCACAGATAAACACTACTCAGCTAGTCAACAGCAACCCTGAATGGTTTTAGAGTTAATATAGACTAACAATAATCATATTCATAATCATGAATTATATCTTTTTTTTCTGTTGGACAATCCATTACCTATCAACATACTGCTGCATAAAGTTTTACAGTGAGATTGTTTGAATGTGGCATTTCATAGATTTTACATCACATCAAATCCAACAAAACCATCTCCTAACGAATTAATTCCAACAGGTTTAGGAATTCAATTGAACCTCTTATAATTCTGAATCCATACACTGTGTACACAATTATTAGGCAAGTTGTATTTTTGAGGATTCATTTTATCATTGAACAAATTCAGTGCTGAAATTTGATTTAAATTATTAATAAACCTCAAATCTGAATATTTAAGAAATACTAGACAGTGGAGTAGAGAGTATAGATATAGAGCATCTTGCATAAAAATCACAATGTTTTTCAAAGATGCAGACTTTTTCGTGGACCACTGCTTGAAGAAACTGCCATCTGAAAACTGGCAGCAGGTTTGGGAGTTGATTTTGTGTCCATCTTCATTTCGAAACGGTCCAGCTAGCTCATCTTTAACAATAGCAGGACCCCACCTCCAGCTTGCTGGCCTCAAAGTGAAGCTCTGTGTCCATTACTGATCCTGCCATGGACCCATCCATCTGGTCCGTTTAGAGCCACTCTCATCTAATCAGTCCATAAAACCTTTGGTCTTCAGATATTTCTTGTCCTAGTCTTGACATTTTAACTTATTTGTCTTGTTCAGTGGTGGGTTTCAACCCTCCTTGCCTTGGCACTTGAGCACTGAACACCTGGTACTTCTAGGCCTTTCAGGTGGGTAGCAGTTCTGGAATATTACAGCACTGGAGGATTTTATATATATATATATATATATATATATATATATATATATGTAATATTACATATTCCTGGTTGCTTCACATTTGATTCTTCTCAAATCTTTAGCAATTGATTTGCATTCTTTTTTCTTAACACATTTCTTCCTGTTGACTATTTGCAACAAAATGTTTGATGGTTCTGTGATCACGACTCAATATCTTCTGCTGCATCATTCTGAAAGGCTTTTTGCTTGAGGACAATAAGCTGCTTAATACAGCACTGCACATTTTGTTATGTTACAGCCTTATTCCAAAATGGATTAAATTCATCTTTTACCATCAAAATTCTACACACATTACCCCATGATGTGAAATTGAGAAAGGTTTGTTTAAAATGTTTGGAAATGTATTAAAAATAAAAACAGAAGTATTCACAGCCTTTGTCATGACACTCAAAACTGAGCTCAGGTGTATCGTGTTTCCACTGATCATCCTTCAGATGCTTCTACAGCTTCATTGGACACCTGTAGTAAATTCAGTTGATTGGACATGATTTGGAAAGGCACACATATGTTTATAAAAGGTCCCATAGGAGACAGTGCATGTCAGAGCACAAACCAAGCCATGAAGTCTAAGGAACTGTCTGTAGACCTCAGAGAGCGGATTATATTGAGACACAGATCTTTTTCTGTTTTTCTGCAGCAGGAACTGGGAGACTTGTCAGGATCAAAAGAAAGATGACTGCAGCGATGTACAGAGATAACCTGGGACAAAGGTTTGTCTTCCAACAAGACAATGAAAAATGAGAGAAGAATGGGAGAAACTTCCCAAAAACAGTTGTTCTGACCTTGAAGGCATCATACTCAAAAAGAATTGAGGCTATAATTTTGTGTCATGGCAAAGGCTGTGAATACTTATGTACATTATATTTTTGTGATTTAATTTATAATAAATTTGCAAAGATTTCAAATAAACACTTTCTTTGTCATCATGAGGTATTGTGTGTAGAATTTTGAGGGAAAAAAAAGTGAATTGAATCCATTTTGAGAAACTGGTGTAACAACAAAATGTGCAAAAAGTGAAGCGCTGTGAATACTTTCCAGATGCACTGTAATTATGCTTGATATAAGGTGTTGATCTCCTTAGGCCACACCCTCCCTCATCACAAAAACACACATAACCTGATATGCTTCCAATAATCAAGTCCAATAATCAACAAGTTCTTAGAGCTGAAAAATATGCACAAAAATTATGATATGGCAAAAAAAAACCTCACTTGCCTAATAATGTGATAGTGTATATGACCATTTAACTATACCACTAAACTGGACTACTGATATGAAAAAAATATTACCTTGAACTGAAACTGAAGCTGTTGTCAATTGGTCTCCAGCATCACAAGTGTAGTAACCACTGTCTCCTGGTTCCAGGTCATGGATATGAAGTTCTTGTATACATCCATCCTGCTTAAACTCATATTTTTTCCCAGGTTGCAGCACTATTCCTCCTTTACGCCATTCCACATTGAGGTTTGGTTTTGAAAGTTCACATTGCAAAGTAACTGTATCACCTTCAACAGCATCCTGATTTTGTAACTCTTTGCGGAAGTATGCTGGTATTCCTGATTAGCGCAAGTAGAAGAAGAATGAAAAGCACAAGTGAATTTCAAGAATTTGGTATTGTTCTCCATTGCCACTAGCAAGTTTGTGAACCCTTAACAATATTCAGTACTTCTGAGTCCAGCATCAGGCAAACTTCGAAAAAAAATGGTATGCATAGCAGGATAGCAAGGAGGAGAAGAGTCACTACTCTTCAAAGTACACACGTGCCCATCTAAAATGTACTTAAGACCATGTGGACAAGCCTGAAGCCTAGAGCAAAAATATTCTATGGACAGATGAATCCAAAATGTAATTCATGGTTTAAATGAAAAGGGTTGCGCAGAGGCAACTGGTATAATTGTCAAATGTCAAAGACTGTATGTTACCTGAAACTTAGAATGGTCATGCAGCAAGAAAATAAGCACACAAGGAAGTGTACAAATAAATGATTAGAGCTGGAATATGTATGTTAAAGTCCAAACAAAATGTTGTGGAATGACATAAAAAGAGCAATTCATGCAAGGAAACCAACCAACAATATTAAAGCAACAATGCACAAACCCAGTGTGCAGAACTGATCACCAGTTATCAGAAATGTTTGGTTAGTGCTGCACACCAGTTAGTGAAGCAAATATTTACATACTTTCTGACTTTCTGACTTTGCATCATTTGTTTTATTGTTGTTGTTTTTTTTATTTGTGGGGTGGGGGGTAATCTAGATTAAGGACTTGTATTACATTTAAGGTCAAATTATGCAGAAATGGTATTTCATAAATGGAACTATATGCACATCAATGCATTTAAAAGTTTTTTAAGACCACCGTCTGTGGGTTAAACCATTATTTTTAATTCAGGATAGATGACAAAAAAAAGGGCAAAGAAAGAATTCTAAAAGAATTAGATTTTTCTATTTTGTTTAGCCAAAACAGAATGCTGATCAAGCTCACTGAAACTGTTTACCTCTTACAGTAAGAGTGGCGCTGCTTTGTGCATTTCCAGCTTTGCACATATACACCCCTCCATCCATTTCAGTCACCCTAAGGATACGCAGCTGGTGGATGGCTCTATCCTTGTTGAGTAGATGTCTGTCTCCTGCCTTAATCATCACCTCATTTTTGTACCAGGTGACAGATACATCTGGGTTGGAGGTCATGCAGGACAGTGTGACAGTTTCTCCCTCTTTGGCCATTTTGTCCAGAGGTTTCTCTAAGAATAGGACTACAGACAGGAGAATCCCAGACCTAAGTGCTATATAGTTATGTCAACTTAAAGCCTGAAAACACATTTTTAGGAAGGAGATACCATTTATTGCTACAAGGAATGTTATTATTCTCATTGAGAATCAGATGTGAAATTCAATTCCAGTTCATTGCAATTACAGAACATAAATTAACATCAGTTCATGCAAAAGGCATGGTGATTTTGCAGTGGTTAGAGCGCTGAGTTATTTGATACCCACATCTGTTACAGCTGCAAACACTGGACACTTGAGCAAGGCCCTTAACCCTCTGTGCACCTCAGCAATGCTGACCCTGCATTCTCACTCTAGCTTTCTAATCTGTGCTGGTAAGAGAACTATTTATTTGTAGTGTACAGCAGTATTTAGTGGATATAAAACGTCTACACATACCTATTAAAATGCCAGGTTTAAAATGCCAAGACAAAGTATTTCAGAGCTATTTCTATCTTCAGTTTGATCCCCAATCTGTACAATTCTATTGAAAAACAAAGTGAGATCATTTACAGGGGGAAAACCCCTAAAGTAATGTGACTGCATAAGTCTAAACACCCTCTTATAATCGGAGTGTGGTTGTATTCAGAATTAGCCAATCACATTTAAACTGATGTTAAATAGTTGTGAGTACACAGCTGATTAAGCCCACATAACGTTAAGCTGTTCTAGTAGGATTGATATGACATTTTCTTAGTAGCATATTACAGCAAAAGCCATGGTCTGTAAAGAGCTTAGAACACTTCAAGGGATGAAAGATAACAGTCAAGACAAGAGTTAAACAAAATTTCCAAAGAATTAGATAAACCATGGAACACAGTGAGGGTGGTCATCAAGAAGGATAGAATTTGGCACAAGAACTTGACATCCATCAAAGAATGATGAAAAGACAAAAAGAACATGGAGCCTGCCAAGAGGCCTACAGCAACATTAAAAGAGTTGGAGGAACTTCAATAAGTACTGGTATTGTACTGAATGTGACAACAATCTCCCAGGTTTGGGTTGTGGGACAGCGTGGCAAGAAGGAAGACAATTCTTACTTTTCTAACAAAAACATCCAAACCAGCTATATTTTGACAAGAAATACATCACATCTGCTAAAAGCACATGGGAAAAGGTGCTATGATTTGATGAGACAAAGGTTGAACTTATTAGCCACAATTCCAAACGTTTTGTTTAGCACAAAGCCAACCCTGCTCATCACCCCGAGACACCATCTACCCACAGTGAAAAATGGTGGTGGCAGCATTATGTTTTGTATATTTCAAATATACTTGTCTAATAGCTTTTGTGTAATTTTTGGAATTTCTCTTTTCAACATGACAATGATCTAAAGAATAAATCCTAATCAATAAAATCATTTGGCAATGTCCCAGACAGAGCCCTTGCAGCTCTTGCAATCTCAAAGATTTAAAGTGATTTTTCAAAGAAAAGTGGCCAAATATTGCCAAGTCAAGGTGTTCTAAGCTGATAGACTCCTATGCAAAATACTTCAATAAAGCATTAGTTAAAGGTGAGCATATTTATATTTATGCAACCACACTGTTTTTTCCTGTTTGTGTTTCAATTGAATTATACAGATTTCAATGTGGTTCTGAAATGATTCATCTTGGTTTGATTTTCACATGACAAAAAAAGCAAACAAAAACACACACACACACACACACACACAAATATATATATATATATATATATATATATATAGGGAGAAAGAGAGAGAAATAGACAAACAAACAGACAGACAGACAGACAGACAGACAGACAGATAGACGGATAGATAGATAGATAGATAGATAGATAGATAGATAGATAGATAGATAGATAGATAGATAGATAGATAGATGCACAAAGGGACGACCTTGCATAGTCAGTCATCTACAGTGATAAGACCAATTCTTGCATACATGACATGCGTAGGCGAAGGTGAAAATTTAACCATTCGCATGCCACATAATCTCAAACCTGCAATAGTAAGGTGCAACTATTTATTTGACAATGAGAGAATTTACAGGATTTAGTATTCACACACTTCTTTAGGTAGGATATTCATGAACAAATTTTAAGTTCACTTATCAAAGTGTGTGATGTGTATTCAAATTGGCTGCAATAGAGTTGCTAGATGGTTACTATTTTATTCCAGGTGATTGATAGGTTACTTTGGAGTTGCTTAGTGGTTGCTATGGTGTTGATAGGGTGTTGATAAGTTGTTGTTTGTTTGTAATAGCTCGTTGTTGTAGTACCCAATGTTGATGCTAGGTTGCTGCCAGACTGTTGCTATGGTATTCAGCGTGGCTGCTAAGGTGCTGCTCAGTGTATGCCAGTTGCTTGCTAAGGTGTTGCTAGATATTTGCTTTGGTATTCTCAGCTAAGGTGTTGCTAAGTCATAACCACAGATCAGCTATTAGTCGTTTTTATAGTTTAAATTATATTCACAATAAAACATTTGACTGGTAATGTATAATAAAAATAAATAAATACATAGATACTCATTCATGGTAACAGGAAACAACTGATTTCATTTACTGCTATCCAAATGTAAGTTGAGGGTTTCAATTATTTGGAGTTCTGCATGGAATGATGTCAGATTAAATTTTTGTCCTCTGATTTGCATTCCAATAAAAACAAAAGAGATAAACATGTGTAAACCACAGCATTTGTAGTTGTACAATGTACCAGTTGTAACAATGGTCTGGGAGAAGGATTGCACTTTCTGAAAGAAATGCATAGGTGCCATTCTTTGTTTTTTTATTACCTATAATATCCAGACCTAATCAACAATTCCTCTTCTATTTTCAAGCAACAGTTTAAAATTTGACAGCCTTTAACTCAAAATATACTAATATTTTTAGTAATGCTTTAGTAATTAATAAATCAACAAAAGTTTTGATCATCCTTACTTAGATTGCTTTGTCAAGGAACCATATTTGTTCTAAAACTCAACATTTATTCTGTCCTCATATACAAAGTATTATGTTTATATTCAGTCTACAAATATTATAAAATTACTGATGACTTTTTTCCAGTTTGATATCGCTAAGATTTGAACCAAATCAAAGGATGGTCAAAACATATTGGATGACAATCACAGAATAGAATGTCAGTATACAGCTAGCCAATGAAGAAATAAGGAAGACAACTAATGAGCACTGGAAGGCTTCTGAGCTTCCTTTACCTTTTGGTTTTTCCTGCACCACCAAGCAGGCCACACTCTTCTCGCAGCCAACCACAAAGGCTACATCGCCTGAGTCATCAGGTGTGACCATTTTCAGAACTAGGCTGTGTTCTCTCCCTTGGCAGCTCATTTGATTCAAGTCATTGTTTTGTAGGAGATTGGAGCCTAGCCACCACTCAGCGCAAGTTATTCCTGTGTGGGACACCTCACACTGGAAGACAGCATCCTCACCAGACGTCACTGTTACATCCTTAAGTTCTCGTGTAATTCGTACATGTTCTAGATAAAGAGATAAGAGGGCAAAAAAGCCAACTCTTCCAAGGAATAACAAATACCAGTTCCAACAGTAATATTTCTGTAGGTGATTCAGAAATTAGTAATTCATTTCACACCTAGAATTATTATGTTAGAGAAGAATTATTAGCTGGTGGACCTTCACTGAATGATAGATACAAAGGGCGATGAACATGAATAAATGGTATTTGTTAACTGCCAGCTAGCATATGGTGATATCCACAATCACGGTTTAGAGGCAAGCAAAAAAAAACAAACAACAACAACATTATAATGGAATGTTATGGAGAACAAATAAATCTGTCTTTAAGAAAGATTTGATGAATGGAGCTTAACATGACCAGGACATTCTTGATTTCAGGTTGACTTTAAGATCTAAGGGATTGTACATTGTCCATTACTACTTGACTGTAAAGCTGACAGCAGTTTAGGAGATGGTGATCACATAATCACATATTAATAATTAGCACAGTGGGTAATGCTAATTTTTCTAAAGATTTAACCATGTTTGTTTCACATGTTAAATGTAGCAACATGAAGAATAAGTAGGTCGTGATGGGACAACCAATGAAACTACAGTCAGAAGTGAGTTACATAATATACCTGCTCAAATGAAAATATGCAAGCCAATATGTACAGCTCTATGGAAAGACACTTAAACGAATTACCTTTGACTGTCAAATTGGCTTTGGTTTGTTTGTCTCCTAGTTCACACGTGTATTCACCAGCATCTTCCTTGGATAACTTGTGGACCACCAAAGTTTGGACTGCACCATTCTTCTGAATTGAATACTTTACTCCTTCTGACAGAACTTTCTGGCCCTTCCTCCAAGTCACAGGGGCATCAGGGACTGATGTTTCACAGCATAGTGTGGCGATATCGCCTTCTGTGGCCTCTTGGCTCTTCAGTTCTTTGATAAACGAAACCAAAGGAACTGCTAGCAGGGCAGAGAGAGACATATTTAAGGTTGATATAAATAATTGTTAATCTCAGTAAACAAAACTATATAAAACATATTCATTATGCATTTCTACACTTAAATGGGCTTTGGGATGGCAAAATGAGTGACATATCACATGAAAACCAACTTAAATGTAAGTCACATTAGGCAAATTCACAATGCCATGGAAAATTAATCTAATTAACACCTTAAACAAATTAGTCAGAGCCAAAACTATGTGTCTGTAAAAAAGTATTTGTTATTTAATGTATTAAAGGAAATAAGAAATCATATGCAGATATAGATGATCAATTTTACATATACACTAGGGGCAGTTCTAGGATGAAAGCTTTAGAGGTGCTGAGCACTCATTGAGACCACCCCACCACCCAAACAAAAAACTGTACAGTTTAACATAATTGTAAACTATCAACCTTAACTATTTAGTAAATATAACAGGCCACCAAATAATGATGTTAAAATTATACAGCAGATAAAAATAAATAAATCAATTTAATAAATGGGCTCAGGTGACAAGATGAGAATGAGTTCAGGACAATTCTAATAATCTGATATCAATATTATGAAGGCAATTAACAGATACTGAGGATATGGTCATGTCTCACATACTATTATGCACAGGCGACAACAAGCTTACTGTCATTTTTAACATCTTTTCAGCAAATAAGAAAGTAATAAATCTGCTGAGACACAATCACATTTTTAGATATTTTTTATCTAAATGCTATGGCCCTCCACCATAGCAGCTGCACTCTCCACTTTCAGCTCTGATATGAAGAACTAATATCAGTGCTTTCAGCATAGATAGCTCTCATTTCAGCCTGATCTATTACTGTTGCTGAATCAGTAAGTGTTGCTGTAAATAACTGATAAAATTGAACAAAAGCTCATGAATAGTTTGCGGTGTTAGGCTCATTGGATTTTCCAACTAGTGTCATGCTCGCAGAGTATCCACCAAGCTGATCAGCTCTTTTTGCTGAAGGACTGGACCTCATTGTTAAAATATCATTTTAAGCATATACTTCAGATTGCTCAAACATTTTTCAGCTTATCAGAGAAAACCTTCTGTTATAAAAAAAAATAAAAAAAAATAAACAACAGCAACTCCTTTTAGGAGTAAAAAGGCTCAAGTTAGAGGTGTGTGAGCACCTATGGCAAACGCACACCTATGGCAAACACAGATACATTGTATCACCTAAAAGGATCCTTGGTAGAAAGTCAGTGTTTACCAACAAGGACAGATATACAAAAGCTTACATACTAAAAACTACAAACATATGGCCTTAAAAACATTATACAGAGCTGACTCAGCAGTCCATAAAAGATCCAGTGTAAGCTTGGCCCAACAAAGTATGTATAAAGAGGTGTCATAGAAAAAAAACAAAGGGACTGATATGAAGTGGAATCATCAGATAGTAGAATCCTCAGAATCCATGTTTACCTTTCACTGTGAGACAAGCAAAGGTGGTGTGGGGACCCACATGGAAAGTCACAGTGCCTGCATGTTTCTGAGTGACATTCTTCAAAGTGAGAGTATGTCTTCTGCCTTTCATTTGGATTTCATTCATTTCATTGTTCTGGAGGGGGACATCCTGAAGCATCCACTTCACATTCTTGGCATTCTCATGAGACACAAAGCACTCGAAGGTCACATTGTCTCCGTCATTAACAATATAGCTCTTCAATCCAGTTTCGATGGTTACATCATGTTCTAATTAAGACAAAGCATTGATGTTAACCTTCAGAGTTTCAGATGAACAAATTAGATTATTCAAAGATTCACTGGATCCTTCAGTTGTCACAAGAAACTGGGAGGTACAGAAAACACATTTTCATTTTACAAGTGAAACTTGCTAAAATTAGGTGTATAATTCCATTAAGTATTGATGAATGTGACACATACTTGATTTATGCATGTAGAAATATAATTTGGAAAACGCTCATCAGATACAAAATCAGTGAAGTGTAAAGGTTCATGACTTATATTCCTACCCTTTAGAGCAAGAAGGGCAGAAGTCATTTCATGCCCAGAATCACAAGAATACTCTCCACAGTCTGCTTCTTGTAGCCCAAAGATGATGAGTTCTACCACTGCTCCATCTTGTTTAAACTGGTGTTTACTGCTGGATTCAAGAATCTTCTTCCCCTTTCTCCATATTACAGGTGCTCCTGGTTTGGTGAGCTCACATCGGAAAACTGCATTTTCCCCAGCTGCTGCCTCTAGCTTATTTAAAGGTGTCTTAAAGACAACAGGTTGTGCTGCAAAATAAAGATGAGGGGCATCATTGCCATGGAGGAGTAAAAGATACTTCATTAGCCTAACAGATTTACTTCAGCCTTACCCTGAACTAACAGTCTTGCAGTGCTTTGATGATCCCCAATGTCACAGGTGTATTCTCCAGAGTCCTCAGGGTCAAGGTTATGGATGATCAACTGGAAGCTGTAGCCATTTTGCTTGATTTCATATTTGGCACAAGGACAAAGTTCTACTTCACCTTTGCGCCACTGAACTGGTATGCCTGTTTTAGAAAGCTCGCAGCACCAGGTGACACTTTCCCCTTCCATAGCCTTCTGGTTCTTCAGTTCTTGAATGAACACCGTTGGAAGAACTAATGATTTAAAAAGCAGAATAAGACACCTGGTATATATCATATTACACATTTAAGCCTGAAATAATTTAATAATAATGTATGCCTACAGGCTGTACCAGTTAAGAAGTGTAATGGTTCCTACCATTGATCTTTATTCGTGCTGTGGTCCTCTGGTCTCCACATAAGCATGTATACTCCCCAGCATCTTCAGGTTTAAGATTAGTTATTTTCATCTCCAGAGAAGATCCAGTCTGCTTCATTAAGTATTTTGTCCCAGATTGGAGCAGAAGTGTTCCTTTCCTCCATTCCACAGGCCCTCCAGATTTTGAAAGCTCACAGTGTAGAGTAACACTGCTGCCCTCATCACACTCCTGGTTCTTCAGCTCTTGTCTGAATATTACTGGCAAAGCTGAGAAACAATAAGTGGTCAAATGATTACTATGATATAATACATGCCAAGGTGCACTGATCCTGTTCCTCTGGATATATCTGTTAAGGTCCGTGGTCAAAACAATGGTTATAAAGATTACAACTTCTATAACTCAATATTACAATAAACATCCCTCCTGCTATCACCCACTATCACACACTGAACAACCGATATAACCTCTTTGGCAATTTTATGCAACATTAATAAATTACTTGATGAACAGGCATTTTATCCATACCCTTGACAGCTATGACTGCTGTGGTCCTTTGTTCTCCACATTCACAAGAGTATTCTGCACTGTCTTCAGACACTAAGTCTTTTATATGAAGTTGAAATGTGTTGCCCTTCTGAGTCATTTCATATTTGCCTCCTGATCTGAGTCTTTCTGCTCCTTTCTTCCACTGTACTGCATGGCCAGGTTTTGAAAGCTCACACTGAAGTAAGAGCTTGTCCCCTTCCATGACCTCTTGGTTCTTCAGCTGTAGTTTGAAACTGGCCGGCACTTCTGAAGAGGAATACATATCATCACAAAGCTTCATCTCAGGTTTTCAAGAAGTTGAAGAACAAGATGATGAATTAATCAAATAACGACAGCTCATTTATTTTACCATACACGTGTGACACTGTGATAGTGGATGAAAACTGAAGCCAATAAATCTCTGATACTATCTACAATCTGGAGCACATTTTCAATTTGCAGAACACAAGCAAAACTACCACTTCAAGCTGAGAGTCCAGAAACTGTTAGATATCTCCTCTAATATATTTGTCACGATAAATTAATTGTTGAGAAATCATTTAGAGAAAATATTTAGAAGGCTGTGGCTGATCCTTAGATTACATAATATAATAGAAGGCGTTTAAACATAAAAAACCCAGGAGATTACCTTTCCTGATAATGTCTAGGCCTTTTGTCATGTAGCATGTAAGCCATATTTTACCAGAATGATCAGCTTCATACTTGCCATGAAACAGGAAGTGATCGACCCAGCATGACATGCCAACAGCTAATTTATCTTTTTTGTTTAATAAGAACAGTATGTGTGTACTTGATATACATAAAATTTACACATCTGCTAAAATTTGTCTGCTAAAGCCCACAAATGTAAATGTAAATGCAGTGAACATAGTGAGTGCTTTCAACCAATGTGTGGGAATACAATGGGCACACTGGTCCTGCTCTTGTCTTTACACTGCAAATTCTAAATCCACTTTAAACCTATAATAACACAACAATAACAATGAGGGTTTTTATTAAGGATCCAGCCTAAACCTATAGGTAATAATGAGGTGGTAATGGTATTAAAACATGTAAAATGAAGGCTGTTCACTGGGCCAGTATGGTAAGAGGAAAAAATGCTTCCCATTGTAAATACAGAACAATAACAGATTGAGAAAATATAGAATAAAATGTAACTCAAAGTTCAAATGTTTCATAATTAGAGCTTTGAGATAAACTATGGATAATCTGCTATGTGTTAAAATATTGGACTTAAATTCTAATATGCTCTATGAATGGGTCTCTATAGGATTCTTACCTTGAACTGTCAACTTTGCGATGCTCTTTGTACTTCCTGTGTCACAGGTGTATGTATCACTATCAGCCTTCTCCAAGTCCTTCACTGTGAGGATAAGGACTGGTCCCTTTTGTGTCATCTGGTATTTTCTTCCTGCCTTTATCTCCTTCCCACCTTTTAGCCAAGTGACTTTGTCAGCTGCGTGAGCTGTTTCACATTCAAAACTGACAGTACCTTTTTCTTCTGCATTGGTATCCTTTAGCTCACGCATGATTTTGTTCACTGGCTCTAAATGCAAAGAACAGTCAGTTAAAACAATTTGCTAACATTAGTGCAACCTTCAAATCAGAGCACTTACACAGAAATTCCAAATGCTGCTTGAACAGGGATTAAGTGCGTGGTCTTTGAGATATCGTCCTTTCAGAACAGTTTAATAAATACAAATATTTACATAACAAATAACCAAACTTAGAGATAGATGACTTTGAATTTACAAAATGTATGCAATAATTATGGTTTCATTTTGGTTCATTTTGATAAAAGAAGCACCTTTGAGCTCCAGTTTCGCTTTTGAAGTTGGCCCACCAGTGACTTCACAACTGTATTCTCCAGCATCCTTAGCAGAAACATTGTGAATAATCAGCTTCGCAATTTTATTCTCCAGACTGATCTCATACTTTTGACTCCTCCTGATGGACTTGCCATCCTTAAACCAGTTGACTTCCAAGCCAGGCAGAGAGAGTTCACATAAGAATATAGCATCTTCTCCTGCAACTGCACTAACCCCCTGTAACTCTTTACAGATGACTGGGGCTTCACCTGAGGCAAAAAATAAAAAACAATAATTCCAAATATATGTCAAAATCAGAATAGGTAGATTGTATTGTTGGTTTGTGTGTACAAAGTGCACATAGTGCACATAGAACAATTTGAGGCACAGAATCTTAGAAGCGAAATACTGTTAAACATTGCATTTCAATATGACAAAGCATGATATGAATCAAATAATATTATCATAACAATAAAATAATCTCTGATTAAAATTCAATGTCTCTTTTATATAAAATTAGTCAACATTTTGAAAGCATCAAGCCTGAAGGAGAAATCTGCTTGAATAATCTAGCAAAAACCAAGACAGAGTATATAATTTGTGCCCATCATGCTTGATGAATTAAACTGTTGGTTGAAATTGGTTCCAATGCCATTAAACATTTAATAAAAGCTGTAATATATATTATATTCATTAGTCCTAAAGTGATTTTTTGTAAAAAAAAAAAAATCAGTATGGTTCATACCTCCTGAAAATCAGAAATATAGTGCGTCAAACTACACAAGTCATATTGTAATGACCACCTCCTTGTTTCTATGCTTCACACACATTTTAGTAGACTTCTTTTATGATACAGAAGCACTTTGTAGATCTATATTTACAGACTGTAGTCCATTTGTTTCTCAGCATACATTGTTTGCTTCCTTTCAGCACATGCTCAGAGCGATGGGCACCACCTATCCTCAGCACCCGGATAGGGGAGTTCAGGGATTCGAACTGGCGACCTTCTTGTCACAAGGTTGGTTCCCTACCACTCTAATATAGTGTGTGGAGAAAACATTTAATAGAAGTGTGACTGGATGTGGAAACAGTATCTCTGTTGAGCATGCCAACATCTCACCTTCAACAGATAACATTGCCCTAGAGTTAATTTCCCCAAGTTTGAAGACCACTTCTCCTGAGTCAGATGCAGTCACTCCTTTGATGGTCAGTGTGTATTTACGTCCTTTGCAACTAATCTGAAAACGCCCTCCAGAAGTAACAGACTGTCCTTTCAGGCTCCAGGAACACTCATCTGAGCTTTCCCGGGAAAGGATACACTCAAACACGCAGCATTCACCCGCCTTAGCATCCACTGACTTCAAGCGCTTGGTAATGCCAATGCTTATATCTGCAGTAAATGTAAGACAACAAATTTCTAAATGAAAACAAGTTAAACAAAAGTACATGCATGGGATTTTCCAAATGACATATATACCAGCTAATCCAATAAAGTCTATGGAGTTAATTGTGGTAAAGTTTTTCACGAAATGATAAAATATCCAAAAATATTTTTAGAGATACTTGGTTACTTTATTACTCTTTGCAGTTACTTGATACTTATTGTCAATTAGATTCTGTCAGTTTTTGCTTTCTTTTTTTATGTTTTTTGTGAATTTTGCTGAAAATGTCTTTTGCTTCTTTTGCTCTTCACAGGTGAAAAATGAAACCTAGTCTGAGGCCTAGCCATACCAAGCGTTCTTCCAAACATGGCAAAGACAACTGTTTCAACTCTTTTCCAATTAAAAGTTGATGCAAATGTCCGAGACAAGTTTCAAGGTACTTGTCAGTCCAAAATCAGCTGGCATACAACCACAATCATGGGGGAAGACTGCTAAGTTGCTCAAAAGATGATCACTGACACCCTCCACAAAGAGGGTAAGCTGAGTACTGTATCAAAGCACATTAATGAAAAGTTGACTGAAGGGGGTTAAAGGTGCAACAGGGATGACAATAGCCTTGAAAGAATTGTCAAGAAAAGCTGATTCAAAAACTTGGGAGAGTTTCACAAGCAGTGGACAGAGGCTAAGGTCAGAGCAAGACCCAACATGCACAGACATTCACATGGTCTGCAACTGCAGCATTACTAATATCAAGCTCCACCTGAAGCAGAGACATCATCAGAATAATCTTACCTGAGCTAAGGAGGAAAAGAACTGGACTGTTGCTCAGAGGCATAGAGTCTCAACTCAGGGTCCTAGAGTCTGAAATATAGTGTGAGGATTCTGCAGTCTATAATGGCTGAGGGTGCCATGTTATGTCAAAAAATAAAAGTTGATAAAAACATCTCAGACAGGTTGCAGGGTAAAACTGTGCTAAAATGTAGAAGCAAAATAATGGAGCAGAAACAAATGAGAGATTCCAGAAGCAAAAGACTTTATCAGCAATATCCACAAAAACAAAAAAAGGAAAGAAGGAACTGCCAAAATCCAAAAGAAAATAAGTAATAAATCACGGCAAAGAGTAATAAATTAATTAAAGAATATATATTTGATATATTCACAGCATTTCTTTTGATTCTGAGAAAGGTATAACCTTTGGCACAAAATTAACTCCATATAAGTTTAATGGATGTCCCAAATATATGCATGCATGTGGGGCCCACTAAAGAGACATTTTCTAATGGATACAGTTTCCTTCCTTCATACCTCTTACAGTAACTACAGACTTTGTAAGGTCTGTGCCGAGATCACAGCTGTACTGTCCTGCATCAGACTGTGTGAGATCACGGATAGTCAGCCCCAAGCTCTTGCCATCATGTAAGGGTTCATACTTGTTGCTTGCCGAAAGGACTGCATCATTTTTCCGCCAAATAGGAGACACCGTGGCCTTTGAAGCTTCACATTTAAGTGTTATCGTTCCCTTTTCATCTCCAACTACATCATCCAGCAACTTTAAAAACATAGCTTTCTTTTCTGCATTTCAACAAATCAAAATTTCAACATGAAAAATTAAACAGCAGCAATGTATTTTGCAATCTGTGACAGGCCACAGAGAAGAAGGGCACAGATAAAAATGAATGCAATAAATTATGAAATCAGCTTACCTTTCACATTCAGGATGACAGATTCTTTCACGTCCCTAACACTGAAGGTGATTTGTCCCCCATCCTTAGGTGCCAGGTTCTTAAGAGCAATGGAATGTGCCTTACCCACATGTTGGATTACATTAAGGTCATTACTGAAGAGTGGTTTGTCATTAAGGAACCACTGAGCTTCTTCATCAGCATAATTCACCTCACAGGTAAATACTGCTTCAGCACCCTCCTCAACCTCCAGGTCTGTCAAGTGTTTAGTGATTTGAATCTTACGTACTGTTAAATAGAGTTGAAACAACACATAATGTTTTTTTTCTCCACAAAATAAGAACTGTTATAAAATACAATACATTGTAAAACAAAAGGATAAACAGAGATACAGTTAAAGACATAAAGATCAGCTGTCCACTTCAGCAGGACTGCTGTGTCTGATCCACTCATAGCAGTGCAATTAACACACTCTAACACCACCACCACCACCATGTCAGTGACACAACAGTGCTGAGAATGACCCACCACCCATATAATGCCAGCTCTGTGGTGGTCTTGTAGGGTCCTGAACACTGACAAACAGGGTGAAAGAAGGCTAACAAGGTATGCAGACAAACAAATGGACAGCAGTCTAATGACAGAACTACAAAGTGCTCCTGTGAAGCTGATAAAATGAGCGGTGAGTGTAGAATGAAGGAGGTGGTCATAATGCTGTGGTTAATTGTGAACTAGTCAAACAAATACATTTCAGACAGTCATTGTGCTGTGATGTGATCTCTTGATTAACAAAATGGCGCTGCATAAGTTTCAGAACCCATATTGGGTGTTCTAAAACTTTTGACTGGTATTGTATATCTGCTGAATCATCAAAGGTACAGACTGTTCAGCCGCTGCTATGAACATTCCTGTATATAAAGTGTATATATATACACTATATACTCAAAATATTACCTTCAACACTGAGAGTTGCTTTGCTCTCACAGTTCCCGGCCTGACAGCGGTACTCCCCAGTGTCATCTGAATTCAGTGCCTGGATTATCAGCTGTACTTCAGCATAACTTTGATTCATGATGTACTTGCCAGAGGGCTCCAAAGGAGTTTGACCCTTAAACCAACGCACTTCTTTAGGAGTAGCTGATAGTTTACATGTAAGCTTGGCTGATGCCTTCTCCTTAGCAGTTAAATCTTTGAGTGGCTCTACCACCTCAATGGGACGCTCTGTGAGATAAAAAAAAGAAAAGATTTTTTGATTAGTTTTTACAGTGAAAATGGGGACATATTTAACAGCTACTGGGTCATATAATGCAAAATATTTGCCTTATAGCCAAATTTCAGAAGCTAATACTAAGTGTCTGTGGGGCTTGAGCTAGTTTCTTTGTGCAAATATAATGGCTAATGTAGTTTACTTAATTAGATAAAATTCTGTCACAGAAACAAGAGAACAAGAGCCTGACATGTTGATTTTCAAAGCAGCTCTGCTAAGTAATTTACAAATACGTGCCAGGAAATCACAAGTAATAAACACACAAAGCATGCAAATACCCAATGGTAATAAGCATTTAGTCTAGGTTACTGAAAAGCAAACAAACTAGTCCAAAACAGACAACAGAGCTGTACAAATCATAAAGGTGTCTGGTGATCTTCTATTGTCAGGTAACAACCCTAACCTTTGACAATGAGCTCTGCTGTAGATTTGCTTTTTCCAGCAGTAAACTGCACAGTGCCTGACATCGAAGTCTTGGTCTTCTTAAATGTAAGATGATGCATCGTCCCTTCTTTCTCCACCTCAACGTCATTGCTCTCCTTCAGACACTCTCCATTCAGGGTCCACTTCACGGGCTTGACTGTTTCCACACTAATTTCAACTTCAAAATGAGCTGCAAATGGTTCAGTCACTTCCACTGTGCTAAGCTCCTTCACAATGCTGATGGCCTGCTCTGGAGGTAATGACAATATAATTCTTCATAAACCACTGACAAACCTGTAAATGTAGTTTCAAAACTTTAAAAAATAAACATTTATTATTATCTGTTTACAACCAATATCACACATTACAAACAGGTAGACAGGTAAATAAATAAACAAGTAATTAATATCTTTATACTTGAATCATATAGTGACTCATATCCTTTGCCAATAATTTGCTGTACCTCACATTAGGCTCTCCTCTTTGGGGTGCAGTGCATTTATTGCTAACGCACCCAAACTTTCCTAATCTCTGCATGACTGCTCTTCTGTTACTTCCTTCAACATTTTTGCTTCTGTTCTTCTACTAAAAATACACTTTGCTTTGGCATATAAAAAGCTCTATAAATAAAAGAACAGCTTGGCTCTGCCTCTGTGTGCAGTGCATTATCTTCATTATTATGTTTAGTTTTTTACCCTCCACAAGCAATTGACACGAGGTCTTGTCATCAACAGCATCACACGTATACGTAGCCTCGTCTTCGGCATCCACATCATTAATGGTAAGCTTGCGGTAGATATCCTCGCTGGAGATTTCATGTTTCTTGCTGGGTTTGATTTCCTTCTTGTCTTTGTACCATGTGACCTTGGCGCTGGCCCGAGACACCTGACACTCTAAGTGCCCGCGATGCTTGTACATAGCAATTTTGTCTCTCAGTTTCTTCACAAATCTCACAGGCAGCTCTGTAATGATTATAGACTTTTTAGAAAATGCATTTCCAAAATAACTTTCAATGACTGTAAGACAATAGACAAGCTCTACAAAACCACTGCTTTAGTTCATTAGTTACAGGGCTTTTAATTAACATCAATGAACATGCAACAATCTGAACTTCAAAACACTAACCTTTGACCCTCAGTTTAGCAGTTGATGAAGCCGTTTCAGCCACAAATTTTATTTCACCTGCATCTTCAGCCTTCACAGATTTGAAGACTAAAATATATGTTCTTCCTATACACAAAATGAAATTAAAAATAAAATGAAGTTAAAAAATGCCTCTAAATTGTTCCAATATTTATTAAGCACAGTTTTTATCATAATGTTAACGTTCTGAAACGTATGACCTATGCCTAATATATATGAACAATAGAATAGAATATAATAGAATAGAATAGAATAGAATTTTATTGATCCCTTGGGAGGGTTCCTTCAGGGAAATTAAGGAAAATGTGGAAATTGTGCACTCAAAAACACAGATCACTACAAGTATAAAAGTGTAAAAGTCAAAAATAAACACAAGTATCTACAGTTAAATGTAAGTATTAAAAAATGTAAATGTTTAATATATATATATTTTTTTGGTGGTATGTGATTCAGTACATAACTGGCCATCTTCACACAAACTTAATTGACCATTTTTCTGGGTAATATCATTCCACATATCCCTCTTAGAAGGTATTCTCTTTCTCTTTGAAATGTATCTGAATAAAATTATTATTTCAATTTAATAATAGAGTAAAAGTCTACATTTTAACTTACACACAAATATAATCACAAAACAGTCCAAACTAAATATTCTGATGCATGCTTCTTTTCAGAAATGGTTTTAAGTTGCTGTTCAGAGCCTGACTCACCTTCTTGTCTCATTTTAATGTTGTCCCCAGGTTTGAGTTTAGCTTCACCCCTATACCATTGGCCTTCCACTTCATCATGAGACAATTCACAGGAAAATGATGCACTCTCTTGCTCCATTACCTCCATATCCTGCAGCCTCTTTATGATTTTAATGTCTCTGGCTATGAATGAAACAAAATTAAGAGAGTTTTCCTTAAAACTGGTTTCAATGATAGAAACCAACATGACAAAACACTGGCACAGAAACTTACAATGGACTAATGATTACATTTCATTGACATTAATAATAAAAATCAATAATAGATCTATATAGAATTACTTATTTTATATAGAAATAAAAATATGATCAACAAAATTTACAGCTGAGACTTTAAGATATTAAATTATCAGAAATTAAATGAGCTTTTACCGTGAACAGTCAGTTTTGCTGATGTGTTGTCATCAGTCGTTTTCAGTATGTACAGGCCTTGGTCTTCATATGTACACTTCTGGATGACAAGGCTACGTTTGCGACCCTGAGAGTGCATTGCATATTTCTTCCCTTGTTTCAGCTCTTCATCATCCTGAGAAATTTACATTTACACACATTTTTGTTGTGCCCAATAATACAACATTTAAAACATTTAAACTAAGTATTTTAATCTAATTCATAAAATCTGCATACCTTAAACCACTTAACATCAGCATTTGCTCTGGATACCTCACAATCAAAAGTGACTTTTTCCTTTTCAGGGACTTTGATATCCTCTAGAGGTTTGAGGATTTTTGCAGCAGGTTCTTTAAAAGTAATATACAGAAGATAAGATCAGAAATAAATGCTTTTATTCAGCCACTTTAATCCTAACTGTGATAGACCTCTAGGTTAGGCATTTACATACCTGTCACAGTGAGTTTTCCAGAGGTATGGATATTTTCTGTTTGGAAAGTGATGGTACCACTATCCTCCATCTTTAGCTGGGACAAGGTTAATGAATGTTTATTTCCCAGAGTAGCAATGAGGACCTTGGGGCCTGATTTCAGTTTTTGGCCATCCTTGCTCCAGGAACCCTCCACATTAGGTTGGTTAAGTTCTACCTCCATAGTTGCTGTCTCTTGTTCTTGGACTTTAATCTCTTTCAAGCCCTTTACCACCTGAATCTTCTTCACTAAATGCCACAAATGGAAAGGGACATTTATGGTTATGATTACACAATGTAACAACAGAATTATTGTTTTAATAATATAATTTCTGCTTTTTTAGGTAATTAAATAATTTCAAATATTAAAACTATGCTAGCTATGAAACTTATGCTGCAGATAGTGACCATACATACATACATACATACATACATCATACATACATACATACGTACATACATCATACATACATACATACATACATACATACATACATACATACATACATCATACATACATACATACATACATACATACATTATTTAAAATAAAAAGAAAGCATACTTTCCACTGTGAGTTTGCCCTGAGTCTTGTCATCTAGGGTCTCGCATGAGTAGATGCCTCGGTCAGCATAGGTCACATTCTTGAAGATGAATGTTTGTTTGGTACCATCAACCTTAATCTGCAGATTTTCTGCAGGCTGCAGAACCACACTGTTTTTCATCCACCTCACATCACTGGATGGTCTGCTCAGGTCTACTTCCAGTTGCAATGTGTCCCCTTCCTGAACTGTTAAGTTCTCTAGCTTCTTCTTGAACGTAACTGGGAGCTCTGAAGCAACAGGTAAAGCAATACTTCAATACTATAACCTGTAAAATGACCAAACTCTATGTGCTTGCTTAAATATAAGTTATGTAGATACTGTACATTTTCTAGGGCAGATTAGAGAAATATACATTCACAATAAATAAAGTAAATAACCAGTCATATGGGTTTCCACTGCAACAAAGTGCAAGTTTTCAATTGCATCTCATCTTGTCTATTGTTTCTACAGTAAAAAATCAGTTCCAAATCTCCAGACTCCTCCTGACTTTAAGGTAAAGCTATTCACATAAAACTCTATTATATGTGAGAAATTACTTTTAACATCAGTATAGACTGACACACAGTGGTGCTTGAAAATGTGTAAAACATTCTATATTTTCTATATTTCTGAATGAACCTGGCCTAAAACTTGAGTCCTAAAAAGTCCTAATACTAAAGTGAACCAAATCAAAACAGACAGACAAAAATGTTTTACTTGGTCATTCATTCATTGAGGAAAATGATCCAATGATTACTGTAAGTACTTTAGCAGCAATTTCTGCATCTAAATGTTTTCAGGGTTGATTTTACCTGCACATTGGCTTGGAGGAATTTTAGCCCATTCCTCTATACAAAACAGTTATCTGTTAAATGTTTTCCCACAAACTGCTTGTTTCAGGTTCTTCCACAACATTTCTATATGATTAAGATCAGGACTTTGGCTGGGCCATCTTTCAATCTTTCAAACCTTAACCATTCTTATGTAGAATAGCTTGTGTGCTTAGGGTCATTGTCTTGCTGCAAGACCTACCTTTTCTCGAGATTCATATATCCTGATATTGACTGCTTTAATTTAGAATTGATTATTCCATCAAAGATGGCAAAACTAGCCCAGATGCAGAAAAACAGACCTAAACAATGATGCTATCACCACCACATTTCATAGATGAGATAAGGCTTTTATGCCTTAAGTGTTTTCCTTTCACCAAACACATGGAAAGCTGCAGCTGTCTCCTTGCAACTCTGGCATGCACAACATTGTTGTTCAGTGTTCAACTGATAGTGGACTCATGAACATTAACATTAGCCAATGTGAGTAACAGCTTTAGGTGCCTATGACGTTACCTTGGATTTCTTTGTGAACCTGCACAGTATTACCTACCCTACTATTGGAATGATCTTTGCTAAACCCCTCTTCTGTAAAGGGAAACCACTCCCACCTGATTGCCATCCCATTGACACTTGACTCTAAATTCACTTTCAAATTATCTACTAATCCTAAAGGTATACATACTTATGACACATATTTGTCTCATTTGTCATTTGTCAAGAAGATTTGGATCTTCTTATGTATTTGTAGGACTTTTAAGGGTCACAAATTTTCACTGTTTTTGCATATCTTACGTTGCACTTGTAGAGTTGCTTTAGACACGTTCCCTTCAGCATCCACAGTGATCTCTCCTGCATCCTCTGGTGTGACAGCAGTTATAGTGAGTGAATGAATGTTTCCTCCATGATCCATCTTATATTTGGACCCAGGTGTTACATGAACTCCTTTGCATAGCCATTGTACTTTCACATCCACAGGGGTTATGCCACATTTAAAAATGGCATCTTTGCCTTCGTTTGCAACAATGTTACTCAACTTGGAAGTGAACTTCACCAGGCGTGCTGCTATAACACCAAATGAAATCTGTTAACATCATTAATGCATACATCCTGCTTTAGAAAAAAACCAACAATGTCTAAATAACTAGTGCATTTTTGTAGTAAAATTACTGAAACATCAGAATGAATTTTTTTTTATAATACACAATATCTTAGACAAAGTCTTCTCCTTGAACAACTGAATTATTAAAGACATTTCACCTTCATAGACTGTAATCCAAAGTGGCTCATTCTGAGCAAGTACCCATAAACTCATGCTCAAGTTCAATTTTAAAGTTACCTTTTATTGTAATCGTGGCAGTGGTCTTGTCTTCTTTGCATTCACAACTGTACTGTCCTTCATCTTCTTTGGCTACAGGAGATACTGTAAGTAAGCGGTTTGTGCCATCAACACGGACGACAAACCTGCCACCTGGCTTGACTTCCTTTCCATTGTGTGTCCACACAACATCACCTACAGCTCTGTTTAGTTGGCAGGACAAGGTTAAGGTACCCCCCAGAGCTATAGATGCTGGTTCCAACCCAGCCACAAACTTTAGAGGTGCCTCTGTGTGTATGTACAGAAAGGAATCTCAGAGTAAACACAGAGGGCTACATGAAACATTTTTAGGTGTATACTTTTATACAGATATACACTTCCCATTTTTGTCTCATTCTTTACATTAATTTTGAGTTTTATTTCCTGTGTCCCACACTAAGGGTTGATCACCATATGGATACACTTTATCAAATTCTTCACAGCTGACATCAGTAAAGACTCAAATCACACTGACCACTAATTTACTTCTGTTTAGGGACAAGACTGTTAAAATGTAAATTGCTGTTCACTGTACTTTATCAGGCTTCCTAGACTTAAGAAGAAGATTTTTTTTCCTCCCCAATTTGGAACTGCCAATTACCCAACCCCTATCACACGGGATGCTCTGACAGTGGCTCCATTGCATCATTCCTTGGCAGCCGATGCACTCTGAGGAACGTGCTGGGTCGCTACCTCCGATACAGTGGCTAACAGATACCTGCAGCAACCAGTGTGATGCTGTAAGTGAGTGCCATCAAATCCATTTTTCAGACTCGACCTGCCAATGGCAGGCTGCGTGACGGATTTAAACCAGATCGTAGTGCTAGTGCATTAGACCACAGGCCAATGAGCCCTGATCATTTCCTTTAATATGTCTCTGAACATTCGGTGGAGCTGCTGCACAAATTGTTACTTACTTACATTTTTACTTAAGTTTTTAATTTGTGTATGAAGTAGAACGGACCACTGTAACAATAAAGTAAAAATTGTTAGTTTAGCTTTACTTCCTGATTGTAAGGAAATGCCTTAATTGCTAAACAAATTTCCCCAAATTAATTAATAATTACCAATTTATAATTAAGAAAATAAAACATACCTTTCAATATAATATTGAAGGCCAACTTTTCATTTCCAACTTCACAAGTGTATTGCCCTGCATCTTTCTTCTCCACACTGTCCAACACTAGCTGACGAGTCTTGCCCTTTGTCTCCATGTGAACAGTCCTGCTGGACATCAACTGCTTTCCATCTTTATACCATTTGACCTCAGCCTTTATATCTGAAACTTCACAGCTCAGTGTAGCTTTCTGAGAAGCAGAGATGTTCACCTCTCTCTGATAGGAATCCTTGTTGATAAAAGCTGCTTGAGCTTCTAAACAGACAATTACATAACAATCAGATTCATCATCAACATGCTGCTATTAAAATACAGTATAATTCACACTGTAGAGACAGGATGTACTAAAATGAATGGCGCAAAAAAATATTGAACATTGGTTTTGAAATAAATTCATGACATAATTCATACAACATAAAATATCAACACTGAATTTGCCAAAATAAAACATCTGCATAATTTCCACTTTTAAAATACACAAATTAAGTTTATTGTTTTTCATTTTTACTGATGTTTGACAGTAATTTTCTTAGTTTAAAATATTATACCCACAAGAAAATGATGCGCAAAACTAAATTAAATATGTCAAATGCTTCACTGTAGGGTCCAGAACTTACACTACCTATGGCATCAGTTTCTGACCTTTCAAACGACATGTAATGGTTTATGTGATATATAATATTATATTTATTATGATTATATTATTATATTTGTTCTCTGAAAAGAGCGCAAATATAAAAATAAAGATTTCATACCTGTAACCACAATCTTAAAGGCCAATTTCTCATTTCCAACTTCACAGGTGTATTCTCCTGCATCTTTCTTCTCCACACTGTCCAACACTAACTGACGAGTCTTGCCCTTTGTCTCCATGTGGACAGTCCTGCTGGATGTCAGCTGCTTTCCATCTTTATACCATTTGACCTCAGTCTTCATGTCAGACACTTCACAACTTAGTGTAGCTTTCTGAGAAGCAGAGACGTTCACCTCTCTCTGATAGGAATCCTTGTTGATAAAAGCTGCTTGAGGTTCTAAACAGACAATTACATAACATTCAGATTTGTCATCAACATGCCGCTATTAATACATAATTCACATTTTAGAGACAGGATGTATTGAAAACAGAGCTAGACCGCTCTATACGCCCAGTTTGTGCATTTCATTTTGACAGTTGCATTATTTTGTTTTGACTGCCACCCAAGCTAATCATCCAGCCCTGACCAGCTGGGCTGAGCTGGCCTATCCCGTTCATCTTGAGGTTGAATGCTTAATTAATTGTAACCATGGCCACAGGAAGATAGAGGTGATGAAGCTGAAATTGGCTTCTTATTTGGATTTTCCAGTCCATCTTACAAAGTCACAATAACAATATTTCCCCAGTTCGGGGGTGCAGAGTGGGGATGCAGGGTTTTGGGCTCTCCACAAATTTGAAAGCTTCACAGCACCACAATAAACAAGTATGAACCAAAATGTGTAGCAGAAAAGTGCACAGGGAACACATACTGTTTTAATTATGAAATACAACAGTAGACTCTGAAAGTTACTTCCAAGTGATAAGTTGAGTTCTTCTTGATAAGTTTCTGTCCCACCATAAATGCAGCTGCTACATTTACACAATCACACTGACACTGGCTCATTTGACATTTTTGTTCCACCTTAAACAGTACATTTAAATCTGCAAAGCTAATATAACATTAATTATTCCACCTTGAATGAACCATTACAGCTGCCAGCTTTTTATTTTATATTTCTGTTCCACTCCTCCTATATCAGTTTAAAACAAGGTGATGGTGATCCACTATATGGAACTGATGGTGATCAAACTCCTCCTATATTAGTTTATAACAAGCTGAAAATTATCCAGTGAGTCAAGCTTTAGTTACAACCTAGATTAGTTACATCTGAACTTGATATAATATTTTTAGCTATTGTTTGTTCAATAACCATGATTTTGTTCTGTATATGTCTGTCTATTCTTTAGGAACCCAAGAAGGGAGTTGAGTTTCATGAGCATCTGACAAAAATGGTTTCAGGAAGGAGGACCCCTTATCATGTAGATGTACAATTTAAGGTGTAATAACTATAATGGTAAGAAACAGTTGCACTTGAATTTAACTTCACTATTTAAGGTGGAAAATAAGAAAAAGAATCCAACCTGTAACTGTTTCACTGTTTAAGGTGTAATGAGACCATCAAATTAGCATGTATGAATAGAGCAGCAGGATTTAAGGTGGACTGAAAGTTTGAAGAACTTGGAAGTAACTACTTCACTTTTTAGGGTGGAAGGTAACAGTAAGGACATCTGTATATGTTCACTTTTCTGCTTCAAAATTTGGTTCATGCTTGTTTTCTGGAGCTTTAAGATGTGCAGATGATTAATATAATTTATTAACAACACAACACAAATTCACCTTACTGCTATTCCCACAGTTCACTCTTATGGAGTCTATTTTCCACTTCTCACATAGTTTTAGTTCATCTTCAGAATAACATAAGACTCTCCCTAATTTGTGGCAAGAGGGAGACATTAAAGTGTTTTATACCTGTAACCAGAATCTTAAATGCCAGTTTCTCATTTCCAACTAAACAGGTGTATTCTCCTGCATCTTTCTTCTCCACACTGTCCAACACTAGCTGGCGAGTCTTGCCCTTTGTCTCCATGTGGACAGTCCTGCTGGACGTCAGCTGCTTTCCATCTTTGTACCATTTGACCTCAGTCTTCATGTCAGACACTTCACAACTCAGTGTAGCCTTCTGAGAAGCAGAGACGTTCACCTCTCTCTGATAGGAATCCTTGTTGATAAAAGCTGCTTGAGCTTCTAAACAGAAAATTACATAGCAATCAGATTCATCATCAACATGCTGCTATTAATATATACATGGATCACTTGTAAAGACAGAATAAAAATGAAAGCACATAATTAAAAAATATGCATTCAAAACATACATTAAAATAACCAATTCACGGCTTCATTCATACAAGAGAAAATGGGGCAACTGAATTTACCAGAATAATATGTCTGCATCATTTCCACAATTTTAAAATACATTAATTTAGCATAAAGATTTTACTTATGCTTGACAGTCATTTTACTGGTTTCAAATATTGTATGTACAAGGAAATATGTTAAATGCTCGTCCTTCAGTGTAGGGTTCAAAACAACAGCTTTAACTCTAAACAGTGCACTGGTAAAACAAGGCCAAGACAATGGAGGCTTATGGAGAAGAAGGGATATCAGCAACATGGCAACATGAGATCGCTGGTTCATAAGATGGATGAGCTCACAGCATTATCACAGAGTCAGAGTGAGTATCATGAGTGTAGTTTGATGTGCTTCTCAGAGACATGGCTACACCAGGATATTCCAGAGAACGGTTCCATTGATGGCTTTCAGACTGCATGGGCTGACTGGAGCTACACTGAGAGCAGCAAGCACAGAGGAGCAGTGATAGTTAATAAACTCTGGTGTCACCCTGGTCACATTACCTTGAGGAATGCTTCTGTTACCCAAACGCTTAGCTGTTGGCTGCTGGACTCAGGCCATATAATTTACCACAGTTTTCACATATTATTTTTGCAGCTGTGTACATCCTGCTCTCTGCCAACCTGACATTGGTATGCAACATCATTCATTCAACCATAGCAGTCTCCAAACTAAACACCTCAGTGCCTTTATCGCTATATCAGGTGACTTCAGCCATGACACTATGGCCAAGGCATTATCTTCACTCAGTATGTGTACAATCCCATAAAAGAGGAAAGGACACATACAGCTGCTCCCCCTCCCCCCTTTGGGTTGGTCTGACCACTGCTTACTGAACCTCAGCCCCTGGTATGTGCCACTGGTGAAGCGTCAGCCTGTGAACGCATGGACAGTGAGGAGATGGTCTGAGGAAATTTATGAGGCACTGCAGGATTGCTTTGAGGCAACAAACTGGCCAGTGCTCTGTGTGTCGTACAGAGAAGACATTGATGGGTCACAGAATGCATCACAGACTATAAAAATGTTTGTGTGGACTCAACCAAGACTGTGAAAGGCTACCCAAACAACAAGCCATGGGTTACATTAAAGCTCTCCTTAACAAAAAGAAGGGGGTCTTCAGAGCTGGTGACAGGGAGGAGGTGAGAATGATACAAAAGGAGCTGAAGACATCTATCAGGGAGGCTTAAAAGACAAATATAGCAGGAAGTTGGAGTAGAAACCATCACCAACTTCAGATTCAGCAACAGCAGAGACATAGAGGGCAATGGGGATTGGCCAAGAAGCCAACAAGCCAGCCAGCATTGTGAAGGTCTTAATTTTTTACATCTCCAGTGCATTTAATACCACTCAGCCTGCTCTCCTGAGTAACAAGCCGATAGAAATGCAAGTAGATGCCTCCCTCATGTCCTGGATTGTTGACTACATAACTGGCAGACCAAAGTATGTACACATGTAACACTGTGTGTTAGCAACATTGGAGTCACCCAGGGAACTGTCCTCTCTCCCTTCCTCTTCACCCTCTACACAACTGCAATAGTTATCCTCTATGCTGTTGCATGCTGGGGCAGAAGCCTGAGCGCAGCAGATGGCAACAGACTCAGCAAACTCATCTGTAAGGCCGGAGATGTTGTGGGAGTTGAGCTAGACTCTCTAATGTTAATGTCGGTGAGGAAGATGTTGTCTAAGTTGCAGGCAATTATGAAAAATGGCTCCCATCCACTCTACTAAAACAGTGATGAGACACCGGAGCATATTCCGTGCAAGATGCATGCCACAGCAATGCACTACAGAGTGTCACAGGAGGTCATTCCTACCTGTGGCCATCAAACTCTATAACTCCTCCCTTATTGGGTGACCAGTATGGACCAACACGGTTTATTTGGGCAAATTAATAAGATAAAGCTTCTGTGCAATATTATAAAGTACTTATAATATGTATTTATCTGTATATTATTTTATATTATGTCAATTTTTATTTAATTATTTTTATTTATATATAAAAATGGTCCAACTGTAATAATTGCAATTTAAAGTACTTCTGATTCTGATTATTATTATATTGCATGTATTATATAGCTGAATAATTAACCTAGGGTTAAAGAAAATCTAAAGCAGACACAGTAGTTTATTACACTACACTGTTGTTTTCGACTGTCTCAAGCTTTCTAAGCTTTCTCAGAAGGCATACTATATTGAGCAGAAACAAAAATTAAACATCCTACTGTGGTAATAGTTTTGCAGATTACCAAAAGTGAGTAAGCTCCACACAATCATTGGCAAAAAAGATGATGTACAGAGGTCTCTGGCCTACTGTGTACAAGTGTGTGTGGCACATGTACTCCTCTGAAATGTAGAATACAGAAATGTCAGCAATTATAGGTGGTAAGGTTTTAGTTTCATCATAGGTAGTTTCTGGTCTAAAGAGCTTGAGAGCTGCTGTTATATGGTATTATAGATGCCTTATAATGCATTATACTTGTATTCATAACACATATACATCAGTGTTACCAATCATATCCACATGGAAATTGTGTGCACAACTGAAACAAGTTAAATGCAAATGACCTATCAAATAACATGTAATGGTTTATGTGATATTATTATAATATTTGTTATGTGTGTATTACAAGTCTCCAAAGGCCAGAAGACAGAAAACAAATACTCATTAAAGTGATTTTATACCTGTAACCAGAATCTTAAAGGCCAGTTTCTCATTTCCAACTTCACAGGTGTATTCTCCCGCATCTTTCTTCTCCACACTGTCCAACAATAGCTGGCGAGTCTTGCCCTTTGTCTCCATGTGGACAGTCCTGCTGGACGTCAGCTGCTTTCCATCTTTATACCATTTGACCTCAGTCTTCATGTCAGACACTTCACAACTCAGTGTAGCCTTCTGAGAAGCTGAGATGTTCACCTCTCTCTGATAGGAATCCTTGTTGATAAAAGCTGCTTGAGCTTCTAAACAGACAATTACATATTAATCAGGTCATAATTAACATGCTGTTTAACATGCATAATGTTTAAATATTAAAATATAATTACTGCACAATAAGAAGAAGAAGAAGAAGAAGAAGAAGAAGAAAAAGAAGAAGAAAAAGAAGAAGATGAACACTGAATTTACCTGATTCAAATGTCTGAATCATTTCCACATAATTAAGGTATGTGATATGAAGCCCATCTCTGTACACTTCCTTTGAAGCCAGTATTAATAATGTGCTATGAATCAATTTATAATGTATCTATAAAACCTCATAATGTCTGTCATAAGCCTGTATAATCACTCACTTGTTTGAATATTTATAATGACATATGACATAACACTCCATAAAGTGTGTGTGACTATATAAAAACAGGCTTCATAATGCACAATAATATCTGTTCCCAAATGTGTGTGTGTGTGTGTGTGTGTGTGTGTGTGTGTGTGTGTGTGTGTGTGTGTGTGTGTGTGTGTGTGTGTGTGTGAAGGTATGAGGTGAGCTTGGAAGAATAAATTTATTTAGGAAATTCTGAGATTAATGGAAATTAGTGCAGCTCCGTTCTCAGAACTGACCTGGGGTAGTTACATGTTTTTATGTTGGTTGTAACACAGTGTTTTAAAGTTGTTTAGGCATTTTGTATGTAATCACAACAGATACTGTATGTTTTGTGAAGAGTACAGAGTGTAAGTGAGTCTTTTAAATTTGTGCAACAGGATTTATGAACTGGCAAATGTGTGACTTAATAGCGAATATTTAAAGCTCAAACTAGTGCTTTTCTTCTGGAAGCAGCTTGTGCACGTAAGAGAATTTAGTCTGCACTGCACTTTTCCACACTCATGTTCACTCTTTTCACTCTCACAAGTACTGTATCAGTTCTGAAACAATGTTTATTCTCTATGATTAAATGTGCTGTTTGGGAAAGGGTTATGTGCTGTATCTGGAAGCCTCTTTCAAGTCAATAGAACTATATAGGTACCAGTTAGCTATTGTACATGAGAATGTCAATTTAATCTTTTACTTAACCTATACAGAATTGAAGTACTATGAATCTGTTTTCTGTGATACTCTCACTTCGCTTAAAAATAAATTGAATTTTACTTCAACTGTAATGACGTTACTAAAACACACTTTGCTTAAAGCCAGTAAAAAGTCCCTATAATTCTATATAAGGCATTACAGTTCATCCAGATTGTATTCACATTGCTTCACTTTTTCCACATTTTGTTATGTTACAGTCTTATTTTAAAATTTATTAAATAAATGATTTATCTCAAAATTCTGCACACAATACCCCACAATGACAAAATGAAAAAAATTTGTTTGAAAATTTTGTTGAAGCACCCTTGGCAGCAATTGCAGCCTCAAGACTTCTTGATTATAATGGTACAAGCATGTTATGTACTGTATGAATGGCTTCAGCTAGGTGATGAACACTGCCTGGTTTCCTGCAGACATGATGCTCAGTCTAAAAAGTTCAATCTTTTTGTTTCTCATGTTCTGAGAGCCCTTTGGGTGCCTTTTGGCAAACTCCAGAGAGGATGTCATGTGCCTTTAACTGAGGAGTGTCTTCCGTCTGGCAACTGTACCATACATGCCTGATTAGTGGACTATTGCAGAAATGGGTCTCCGCTCTCCACAGAGCAACGTTGGAGCTCTGCCAGAGTGAGAATTGGGTTCTTTGGCACCTCCCTGACTAAAGTCCTCCTAACATGATCACTCAGTTTGGCTGGGTAGCCAGCTCTATGAAAAGTCCTGTTGGTTCCAAACTTTGTCCATTTACAGACGATGGAGGCCATTGTTCTCATTTGGACCTTTAATGGAGCAGACATTCTCCATTCTCCTGCCTACAAACATTTTTAAGCTTCATGGCTTGGTTTGTGCTCTGTCATGCACTGTTTACTATGGGACTTTATATATATAAACAGGTGTGTGCCTTTCCAAATCATGTCCAATCAACAGAACTTTACTCCAATCAAGCAGTAGAAACATCGGAAGGATGATCAGGATGGAAACAAGATACATCTAAGCTCTATTTTGAGTGTCATTACAAATGCTGTAAATACTTATGTAAGTTATATTTTTGTGTTTTTATTTTTGTTTTTAAATGATGTTTTTTAATAAATTTTCAAACAAACTTTTCACACTTTGTCATCATGGGGTATTGTGTGTAAAATTTTGAAGGACAAATTTAATCTATTTTGGATTCAAATGTAACATAGAATGTGCTCAGACTGTGGTATGTATACCACTGGGAGTATGCGAAGTATCCAAAATGGTAAGTGAGATGATGAGAAAATTTGCTGCATGCATTAAATATTGCTATGTACTTTAATATTAATATTAAAGTTTTCACCTGTAATGCCATTAGTTCCTGACCGATCAAATAGCATGTACTGGTTTATGTGATATTATTATAATAGTTGTTCTGTGTTTATTATGTTAAGTCTCCAAAGACAAGAAGAAAGAAAGACAAAAAAAACATTAAAGTGCTTTTATACCTGTAACCAGAATCTTAAAGGCCAGTTTCTCATTTCCAACTTCACAGGTGTATTCTCCCGCATCTTTCTTCTCCACACTGTCCAACACTAGCTGGCGAGTCTTGCCCTTTGTCTCCATGTGGACAGTCCTGCTGGATGTCAGCTGCTTTCCATCTTTATACCATTTGACCTCAGACTTCATGTCAGACACTTCACAACTCAGTGTAGTTTTCTGAGAAGCTGAGACGTTCACCTCTCTCTGATAGGAATCCTTGTTGATAAAAGCTGCTGGAGCTTCTAAACAGACAATTATGAAATTAACTGTCATAGTCATGCAGCAAGTTGCTTTTACTAATTCACAATAGAGACATGACATACAAAAAAAGACCCTAATCCTATAAGATTTGAAACCAAATGTATTATAACAGAATTACTATAAGGCTTAAGCCAGACCATGAAAGGAAGATAACACCAAAAAGCAATTTTCTTGAACTAAAAATGGGGTAATGCATGTAAGATGTGCACAAGGCACTGAATATAGTGGCTATGCCATCACTTTTTAACATATTAGACAAGACTGACCTTTTCATATACATTTGTTTACAGTTTTCATTTGGTTACTGTTCCAGTTTCCAAAAAAACAGAATCAAAAGAATGAATGATTATTTAAGTACTCATACCTGTAACCCGAATATCAAATCTCAGTTTCTCATTTCCAACTTCACAGGTGTATTGTCCTGCATCTTTCTTCTCCACACTGTCCAACACTAGCTGACGTGTTTTGCCCTTTGTCTCCATGTGGACAGTCCGGCTAGATGTCAGCTGCTTTCCATCTTTATACCATTTGACCTCAGTCTTCACATCAAACACTTCACAGGTCAGTGTAGCTTTCTGAGATGCCAAGACGTTCACCTCTCTCTGATAGGAATCCTTGTTGATGAAAGCAGCCCGTGCTTCTGAAGGAATAGCTATTGAACAAAAAAATATATTTTAGTCTGTAGCTGTAAATAAACAAACTGTGAACCAAAACATTAAAGTTAAAATAAATATAATATACTGTAGACAAAAAAAATAATGAGCAGAAAAAAACATTTTTGAGTTTTGGCCAAACACAAACAGTACCTTAAAAATAATCGAAAATGTTTAAATAAATTACTGCACGGATCGTCCATACCTGACACGTGAACTTTAAAGAACAGTTTATCATTTCCAGCTTCACAGGTGTAGTCTCCAGCATCTTTCTCCTCCACACGGCGTAACACCAGCTGCCGACTCTTGCCTTTTTCCTCAACACTAACTGTCTTACTAGAATACAGTTGTTTGCCATCTTTATACCATTTCACCTCAGCTTTGGAGTCAGACACTTCACAGTTCAGAACAGCATCCTGGAAGGCAGACACCTTCACCTCTTTTTGATAGGATTCCTTATTGACAAAGGTGGCCTGAGTTTCTGGAGATCATAAATTATAGAATGCTTACAAATAATATTACCATGATATGAATTATATTAGCATGATATATATAAACATAAACAAACACTGGTAACACTATAATTATCATAACTCACATTGAAAGTGAAGCACTGTAATAAAAAGCATATGACAAATATAATTGAGCCACGTATGTATGTATGTATGTATGTATGTATGTATGTATGTATATATGTATGTATGTATGTATGTATGTATGTATGTATATATGTATGTATGTATGTATGTGTGTATTAACACCTTAGAATACTCATTCTGATAGCCTTAGTGTACTTTTTTAGTAAAAATGATTTGATTCATTTCTGATTTCGCTTTCAGACCAATTAGTACTAGTTTTACCTTTTATTTTGACCTGGAAAGTGATCTTGTCTTCTGCCGTCTCACATGAATAGTGTCCTTCATCGCTCTGTTTAGCTCCTTTGATCACCAGTTTTCTCTGCGTCCCCTGTGACACAAAGGTCGTCCTCTTGTCCTCCACAATTTCTTTTTGCTCTTTCTTCCACACAACAGTAGTTCTAGGAGATGCCACCTCACAGCTGAGTACCACATCACCAACCAGAGGAGATGCCTCCTGGGGCTGAGCTTTGGTCTTGCCAACAAACTTAGCTGGCTCCTCTGTCAAAGGAATGGGATGTACGTTAATAAACAGAATAATTGCTGCTTTTTTTGAGAAATATTTTTAATAAGAGATTAAAAAATGAATTTAAAAAGTTACAATAACACAGTGACTTTTATATAAGGTCAAATTCTATTTAATATAAATAGCTAAGTGTGGAAAAGATGACCTGATTTCCAAATTGCATTAATATTTTGTTTCAATCGTTTACAATTTCTCAGGAAAAGGGCTCAATCTAAAAGTTTGGGAACCCTGCATGATCAGCACTTAGTAACATTCTCTGTGGCAAGTTGTGACACAGCTTGTTAATACTTTTTACAGACAGATTTTACTTGTATTTTCTTCTTCTTTTGGGAGATTTTGGGGAACATTCAGCTTGCATGTTTTGGGACTATTTTGTCACAATTAACCAAGAAACATTTTGGTAAAACAAAGTGTTTCAACAAACCTTAATTTGAAGAGTATGAATTAGACTTGATTCATAATGATAGCAGACTTTAAAGACATGGGAAATGTTGAATGAGGTACAGTAAGTGCAGACTAGAGATGTTCAAAGCATTTTTTTAAACCCCCATTCTGATCCAAATTCCTTAAGGTTCATTAAAATGTCCTTAACAATAACAACTTCAGTGAACAATACATACATTATATAACAAGACATTCTAGATTTATTTATTTTGTTTCTCTCTCTCTCTCTCTCTCTCCACAATAGTTTTGTTAATCAGACATAATTCAAAATTAAAGATGATTTTATGGATGCACAGAACCACAGATAAATGAAAGAAATAGTTCTGCTACCTACTAAGAAGCTCATTCCTGCTGCCACCAACATGCCTGTAAATGGCACCTAGAAGACACCAGAGGGAACTCTGGTACAACAAAACTGAGTATCTGAATCTGGATCCAGTTTGCATCTCTAGTGTATACTGTTTATTATGTATATGTACCTTTATCCAAAAAAACATACACCAACAACTCTATACACATAAGGCAACTGGGTACCCAGCATTTGACCAGCAGAGTGTATACTGCGTGGGTGTGGTATATCTGGTTCTTTAGCTTGGATTGATCATGCCTGTAGACCAGCTGTAAACCATCAAACTCAAATAAAAACATACTATATGCTGGTTAAGAGTTAAGCTTGAAACACCATTCCAAAGGTACAGCGTGTGTCCCTTTAGGTAGTTAGTAGTGGCTCTGAAGTTTATTTTGGATCATTATGCTATTGCTTTTTTTTTTGCCAACCTTTTCACAGATGATTTGACATTTACATCCAGGATTTCCTGGTATTTCTTGTAATCAAATCAAATTTATGTGTATATAGTGCTTTTTACAACTTTTGTAATGTTTTACAAAATGTTTCTGCATTTTAGGAAAATCCTAAATTAATTGGCAAAATGTCGCCAGGTTGTTGTGTAACAACAATGTTGGGAGGTGGGGTAAGGAGTTGCTAGGTGGTTGCTATGTTATTCTAGGTGGTTGCCATGTGGTTGCTATGGTGTAGCTAAGACATTTTTAGGAGGTTACTCTGGTGTTGCTCGTTGCTCATTGCATGACTATGGATGCTATTTAAAGTTGCATACAATTTTTATTGGTTTAGTTTGATCACGCTTGTGAGAATGTATTGTTGTGATTATACCACAGTTCCATTAAGGGTATTTATTGTTAGATTTTCAGATGAAAGGTACAGAAAACCATTCTCTCTGATCTAATCTTTGTCTCAAACCACACAATTGACCTACCTACCTGCCTACCAATCTACCTCCCTACCTATCTAGCAACACCTTTTTGCCATGTGAGTAACAGTGTGAGATCAACAGTATTTTTCTCTCATTTCATTTTAATTTCATCAACAAAATATAGTTTAATATAGTTCAGCAGTTTTTATGAACTCATTATAAATGATCTTGGCAGTGTTTTACTTGTATAATTATGATGCTGCTGCTTTGTTATGTCTGGTGTTTTTTGTCTTGCAAGCGTTGGTGTGGGGGTCAGCACTTACTTTAGTATAATTAAAGACAATAGACCAACAAACAGCCAACAAACAGATAAAGATTTACCACAGGTGACCACACCAGTAGCATCCCCTCATCAAGGCATTAATTTATTTTGACATAAAGTGTTCAAAATCATACTGAAGGAATGGATTTATTTTTTGCCCTTGAAATAGAATAGAATAAATAGAATAAAAATAGAATATTCCAGCCTGCATGAAATGAGGAATCTCACTGTCTCATTACATTAATTTCCAGTGTCATACTAGGTTGGGGTGTTTGTCTTTCTACTCGTGTAAGCATAATTTACCTTGAACAGCAAGGTGAATAGACATCCTGTCGCCATCACACACGCACTCATAAACTCCTGCATCTTCTTGGGTCACGTTATGAATGGTCAGGGTGCGTTTGCATTCCACACTTGAGGTTTCATACTTCTTGCCTATTCTTAGTTCCTTGCCGTTCCTCATCCAAGAAACCTAAAAGTAACACATACTGGTTAGTGCTCAAAGCTCATGGAATTAAAGCTATTCATAATCTGTATTTTTATAGAAACAAAAGGCTCAGTGTACACAAAAGATTTCTGTGAGTTCCTGTATTTTATTTATGTTTTTTATTTTAAAGAAATTGAATGAGGTCATGATCTGATGACTGATCAACCCCTTTGCTGAACAGTAAGTGTTCTTATTCATCCTTTTTCAAAATGCAAGGTATTTTTTTGAAAATTCTGACACTGAATTCAATAGTAAAGATGCATGAATGCTTTTTTTCTGATACTTCTTCTATGAAGGTCATATGTGTGCAGTAGTCACTGCACAATACAACATTGCACCACAGTTTGACTATATCATTCTAAGCATCTTTGACAGTCACCTGTGGATTTTGATTTGTAGGTTTTTGTGAACTTTAAGATTTCAGCTTGAACTTTACTGTTCCTCTTAAATGGTATTTCATAATTTCTAGTGCATCTAAAAAATCATATTGTGAAAATGTTCATTTGTATTAATAATTTCATACAGAAAGTTAAAGTGTCAGGTTTAATTTTCATTATATGTAATGTGAGATATTTCATACTTTTACTGTTAATCTATATGGTTTATAGCTCATGAAAATGGGAAATCCCCAAATCTCATAAAATAAAACAAAAGAGACCGTGAAATATTTCACTTTAAATGTAATTACGAATAGATATTACGAATATGATATGAATAGATGTTACGAATTATGAAACCCATCACTGAAAACTGCTTTCTTTTATAACCTTCTCCTCCTGCATGGCCCATGAGCCCATGGCTACTGATTGTTAGGACAATAGTTGTGAAGAAGCAAATGTTAATTAAGGTCTAAAAATGTCAGTAAATCTCTAATCTCTCAGGGTTTTGTAACCTTTGCAGAAACTTGATACAGCAATTTTTTTATTATTGTTTTTATTATCTACCAATTTTGAACAAGGGGTGCCCAAACATTAGCACATCAATGTGCAGTACCTTTGTTCTCATTAACAATTTGTAGATCATATTTAGGTTTTGTTTTTTCTTTTTGCTGTGACTTTTGTTTTTGTTATTTTTTATATTTTTGTTTTTCTCTGGAATACCAGTAAACCTTCAATGTGTGTGAATATTTCCCAGTGAATAGGCCAACAGAAACAAGCCAGAAATACAGAAATTGTGCTTACCTGGATGCTGGCATCTGACACCTCTGTGTGCAGCTGGGCAGAGGAATGAGCGCTGAATGTGAACACGTCTGTATCAGAATATTTTTTGGTAAAACGAGTGGCAGCAGCTGAAAGAGTAAATAATAAATACGATAAATAAAATAATAATACATTTATGTACATGGAACAGAATGATTCTACGTGCCTATGATTCCCAATGAATTCAGTTTGAAAGCAGAAATAAAACAATATGTGTCCCTCAATTAATTAATTAAGGGTGTAAAAAAAGCATTAGTGCATATATCATGCATTACTCTTAAAGTGGCAATTCAACTAAAACATGTTTAATCATGAAATTAAATCAATAAAATAAAATAAAATATAAAATTATATTGTTTACAGCATATTGTCTTTCTTGCATTTAAAAAAAATGAGTTTAACCAGGGTGATGGATTGAATAATTATGAAGCATTAAATAAAATCAAATATTTGTGAGGTCAAACATTTAGTCCTAACTTATTTCTTTTTGTTTCCATTTTCACATGAAAAAATTGAGTGAGGTTAGATACAAACTATTTACCATAATTCCGCAACTTGGATTTTCCCAATAAATATTTATCTATTTTGGGATAAATTTCTTCTTATTGTGTACCATTGAAGAATACAACAACATTATATGAGCTCCATAATCTCATCAAATATGCTTAATATGTTCTTACACTTTACACTGAGAGTACACACACTCTCTGATCCTCCACCCACAAACTTGACCTGGGCCCCATCCAGTGCTGTAGTAACTTCCCGGATAATGAGTGTGTGAATGGTCTTCGTTCGAGTGATGAGGTACTCTGCTCCACTACGTATTAGTTGGCCGTTCAGGGTCCAAATACCAGAGCACACTGCAGAGAGCTCCACAGTGAACGTGGCTTCTTCACCAGAAGAAGTGGAGCAGTTTAGCAGGCCTCTCGTCACTGATGCAGTGGGCTCTGAACCAAGACAAAAAACAATGCACTCCACAAACAGAAACTTACAGTACATCTCTGATCTATCATAAGCAGACATTCTGAGGAATATTTTATTTTATGGGATTTAAATTCAAATTTTATCTGATTTGAATTTTTCTGATTAGAATTGACTTGGGCATTATAACATTTTACTCAATTTTTAACTATGTAATGAAAGCATGCAATGGTATGCTTACTTTTAAAATAACAAATAATTCTAATGGTTAATAACCCATAAAATCAACTTACCAAGGTAAAATGTTCCAGGGACCTCTAGGAAGGCACTTTGACCAAAATCATTGATAGCTGAAATGCGGAACTGGTAGCTGCCTTCTTCAGTTATGTTGTTAATAGTGTATTCAGTCTTAGACACTATTTCCATGCCTGTGACTTTAACCCAAGTCTGAGTCCCCACCTTCCTCCTCTCCAGATAATAGCCATTGATGGGCACTGGACGCTCACTTTCTGGTCGCGACCAGCACAAAGTAATGGAGTTGTCAGTCTTATTATGCACAACTGGGTTGACTGGGGGATCTGGTGGATGTTTCCTTGGTGCTAAAATAAAAAATGAATTTGGTTACATGGATTAAATTATAGACTAAAAGTAAAGTGATTTCTGCTTAATTTTAAGTGTGCTTTCGTGTAGCTTTTGTCTTACCAGTAACAGAAAACTGGGTGGAGGTCTTACAATCTCCAGCAATGAAGGCCACCTCTCCTGAATCCTCTGTAGTGCAGTCCCGGATAGTGAGGGTGTATTGCTTGAGTGAGTGGACAATGATGGTTCTAGAATTCTCTTTCAGCTTCTCTCCATTCCTCGTCCAGTAAGCATCATCCACAGGATGCTCAAGCTCCACACAGAAGATCACTGTATCACTCACTGGTACAATTGTCCTCCTTGGCAGCTTCTTGGTGATGTTGCCTGAAAAGGAACACAGACAGTGGAAACTTAGATATAGAAACCTGTTATATACAATGCAAGATATGTTTCGTCAGTTAATCAGGCTTATACTTCAACAGGGATTAGTTTAGGGATGTACTACAACTATTACAGTCATAACAACTTAGAACAAAAATATATGTGAGCACCACTTTAAAAAGGACATATCATAAACATAAACATAAACATCCTCTGTACCTAGAACACTGAGCTCTGCCACAGTGCGGCTTCCCTCTTTCATTTCACAGATGTAGACAGCGTCATCATTGGTTGTGACGTTGTGAATAGTAAGGGAACGGAGGGTGCCCTGCTCATTCATACGATATTTCGCATTCTGTTCCAGGCGAGTCTCCTCCATGAACCAACTGGCCTGTGTTGTTGGAACTGGCACCTCACATTGCAACATGGCCGTCTCCTTCTCCTTCACCTCCACATCCTGCAGCTTCTTCTTAAAAGGAATCTTTGGCTCTATAACAACAAATACAGCATAAATATTCTGGAAAATATATATTGATGGATTTAGAACTGTGATCATAGAATCTATACAGTATAAAATACACTTTGGACAAATTGACCAATTATGGAAATAGAATCAAAAATAGACAGAACATTTTAAATAAGAAATACATCAGACATCAACTTAATTAAGTTAATTATTTTTCATGATTTCATGACCATCACTGATAACTCAAAGAGCCCACCAAACTGTCATGTATCTGTCTTGTCTCTCTAGTCTTTGTTTTGTTTATGTCCTCTGGTGCTTCTGAGCACATGTCTTGTCTCCGCCCATTCCCAGCTGTGTTCCATTTGTAACCCTGCCCCATCGTTATCATTCCCAGGTGTGATCAATGATCTGTGTGTATATAAGCCCCTTAGTCCCAGTCTGTCTTCCTCGGGTCTTCATGACTACTTGTCTGGGTTACATGTCTGTTGTTAGTCTTATGTTATGGTTCTTGTGTTTTTGTACAATAAATTGTCAACCCAGCATATACTTCCACCTCTACCTACCTCTGCATCCATGATCGTTACACAAACATACCTATAACTGTATTTTTAAGCGCAAAAATATGTCTCTAAGTTAACACTCTGGACCAGTGATTTTGAAAGAGTGTAAAAAAGGCACAATTAGCATCTAATTTCAGCTGCATGGATGACTTTATGTCACTTGCTCATCATGTCACTTAAAGAGACTGTACTTTACTTCAATGGGTAAATTAAACAAAACTTTATTAAACACTAATCATAGTTGCACAGAGAAGGAATCAACCAACAGGACTGAAACTTTGTGGGTAGGTCTGACATTGTGAGACCTACGGTGTGCATGTGACGTAAGCAAGGATGGGCCTGGCATTGTGTGTGCTTTTAATTCTGATGTGCCAAATATTTGAAAGCAATTCAAACAGTTGAACAACTTTGAGAGAGGTTGCATTGTAAAGTGTGATGTCTTCTTGATGTACTGATGTACTTGATGCACTATACCGGATGTTACTATGCAGATATTTCCATAGCACATTGTTGGGTGCAGTGGGTAGAAGCAGGCACACACCAGCAACATCAAGGATCTGGGAGACCTATATGAACCACATAGAGGGAGATCTGACGGATTGTCTAACGTGTGGAGTGGCCCAACAGCCATGATTGTGGGCATTCAGGGAGCAGTGATACCCTTCATGAGTCATCCTGTTGGTGCTAGGACCACTGGCAGATGGCTGCATGACACAGTAAGACATGCTCACAGATTGTCAGTGTTGCCAAAGACTGCAATGGTGTCTTATTAAACGTGTCATGAAATCACTTAGAATGGCAGCAGGTCATCTTTAGTGGCATGTCCCACTTTTTTGTCTGGGTGGAGATGACCAATGAAATGTCTCCGCATATCCTTGATTGAAAATGAGTGGGATTGTTATTCACAGAGACTTTATTCACATTACAGAGTAGCCTAAAGGATGAGTTATTATCAATTATCAATTAAACACAACTCTACTGCCTTAATAAAACCATTCTCAGTAAATCCATTCCAGCCTTAATTTTGGGCCTGCTAGACACTAGTCAGTCAGTCACTAAATCAAAAGCAGTCCCTACAAAGTATTGAATGTTTCCTCTAGCAATGCTGAGCAAGGTGACACCACCCTTAAATCTGATGCCAGCATTCCATCATGGGCAGACTATGCTGGAAGATACACATGACTCATAATCTATAATGTAAACGATACCAATGGATACATGTAACGCACAGCACTAGGCAATTGTGTCATAACTAGGCATTTCTAAAAACCTTTGTGAAAAATGCTTTAATAATGCTCTAGTAATGAATTCAATAATTCACTAATTTGCACCCAGTTTTATACAGTAAAATATCTACACTATACGCAAGCTACACAAATGGTGCTTATTCAGCCATAGTTTATATACAGCATACATAGAAAGCAGCAAATAAAATAATAGGTAATATTAGGTAACCTTTATGAATAGTTTACCTCATGTTTAGATTACTAAATGCATTATTTAATATTAATTATTCAACACTACATGGAAAGTATTAACCAAAAGGCTTAAGAAGCTTAGCCATTGGAATAACTTACCTTTAACAATCACCAGAACAGCGCTGTAAGTCTGCCCGGCCATGTTGGAGGCATTGCAGGTATATAGGCCATTATCACTCTGTTTGCAGTACAGGATCTTTAGAATGAAGTTCTCTGCTTGGTCTTCATACATGATGTGTCTACGACCTTCACTGATATTCACCCGGTCTTTCCTCCAGATAATCTGAGGTTTGGGGTGGCCTGTGACAAAGCAGCTGAGCTTGGCATGTTTGCCCTCTGTCACCATGCATGTTCGAGTGAAGACACCTTTAGGGAGCTTGTCAGCCACAGAAGAAACTCGCTGCTCTTGATCAGTGGCGAGACGCAACTTAACATGATCTTGCACAATCTTTGATGAGGATGAGGAAGACAGGGAGGAGCTGTCAGACATACGGAAAAGGGAGATGTCCTTGCACATCTCCTCTTTGCGCTTCTGCATGTGAGAAAGAAGGGAGGTGCTCTTGTCGAAGCTGAGTAGTTGGGTGTCCTGCAAATCTACCACCAGAACTGCAGCAGCCTGAGCACGACCAATTGGATTCTGAGCTCTGCAGGTGTAGGTGCCACTATCCATATTCCTTGTGCTCTGAATCCGCAGGGAACTGGACTCACTGTCTGAAAGGATCTTAATGCGATTGGTCTCACCTAGATAACGTCCATCTTTTTCCCATTCAAAGTTGGGACTGGGGTGTGCTGCCACACGACAGAAGAAGGTAACATCACTTCCTAAACCCACACGAGAAGAGGCAGGTTTCACAGTGAACACAGGACCACGATCCACTACTGCTGGTGGAAGGCCTACCTTCAGGGTGACAGCTGCATAAGCTTCCCCTACATTGTTCTTGGCACGGCACATGTATTGCCCGCTGTCATCCAGTGTCAGATCATAGATTGTAAGTCGATACACATCACCATCCTCAATGGTTTTGAAGCGACCTCCTGTGGATATAGACAGTTTGCCTTTTTCCCATGTGACGGCAGGCACAGGGGTCCCGACCACAGTGCAGCTGAGAGTAGCATCTCGACCTACACTGAGGGAAAATGCTTTGGGTCGGGTCAGGAACCGCGGAGCCCCTCCAAAAAGATCCTGGTCCATCTTTGGCTCCTGCAGAAACAAGACACAAGGCAAATCCATTAAATCTGCTGGACTGAGAATTGTCCACCAACCAGAAATATCCTGTCAACAGCATCCTGTTGGCAGCATTTGTTCTTCAACGATGAAGGACTAAGTGATGACCAACACAAACTATGCAGAAACAGACGTGCTTCTGTCTCTGACTTTATATCTACAAGGTGGACCAACTAGGTAGGATTGACAGTGAGTGGACAGTGAGTGGACCCTCCAGCAGCACTGCTGTTTTTGATTCATTCATACCAGTTCAACCCACAGTAAGACACCACCACCATGTCAGTATCACTGCAATGCTGAGTTTGACCCACCACCCACACAATACCTGCTCTATGGTGATCCTGGAGGGTCCTGACCGGTAAAGATAAGGGTGACAGAAGGCTAACTAAATATGCAGAGAAACAGATGGACTACAATAATTAAATTTAGGTTTGGACTCTTTTTTTGGTGCATTTTAAAAGCTGAATTCATCAATTTCAACAGTACAGTGTTACATGATACTAAATGTGGGAGACTGTAACATATTTGTCAGGATTCACATTCATGATTTGACAGATCATGTCATTGCAGTCCTTGTTGTCCTCTCTAACACTGTGTTGGGCTCTGTGTTTATATGTTGCTAGTGAAATGTTCATGAGATGCAGCTCTGAGTTGTGTTAGAGAATTGGTTGATTATTTGTTATTTATGCCAAAGCATTTGTTGTTTGTTCAAAATGAATGAGAAATTAGTTTACTAATTACTAATAACTAAATTAGTTATTGACTAAAAAACGTGGAGTTTGGACACATACTCTTGAGAAATATGAACTGAGAGTGACTGAGACTGAGAAAAATGAAAACATTTCAATTAGTGTACCATTCAATTTGTACGTTTACAACTAATTAAAATAATACACCACCATTTGTTTAACTTGATTAATGTTTTATCACACTATGTGCAGATATTGCATTATGAGTTGAGAGAGGGTGCTGTGAGTGGGTGAGTGACAGTGTGAACAGTAAATGCAAAGGATGAATTATAAGTTCACCCTGCAGATTTCTTAGGATGATGTTGTACATAACTTTGCAGCAAAAAGGCAAGACGAGTAAGCCCTATTTTAATGGAACATTTTTACATAAGGAGGTGAGGTAAAGAAATGAATACCAGATATACCAGAATACCAAATCTCTCTGTGATTTTAGGCCCATCCAAATGAGCCATGTCATGTTTTTACAGACTGCACACTCCCACCTCAGTAGAGATTTCAGCATATTTTACCTTCTGTAAAATGAACCAAAAAATGAACTCAGGTTATGTGTGGAAATTGTGCATTAAATCTGTTAGAAGCTTTTTGATTTTTTTTTCCTCAAATATTGTGGAGCTCAAGGAGGAAGTTAATATTTTTGTGCATGACACATATACAGTACCTGATGCAACTATTGATCAAGTTCATTTCCGAAATTGCGTTTAAGTCCCATATGCATGAATTCTTCTTAAAACCAGTTTGAAGATGATGTACTGCTTGAACACATTTGCTTCGGTAGGGTATGCAGTGGTACTGTGATCTCAAACATGATGCAATTGATACCATAAAAATATTTTTATGTGCTGCATTATTAATAGAATATGGCTGTGCTTCATAATCAATAAATTAAGTAAGCATGTCTGAGGGCCATGTATCAACATGCCAAAAACAACTGTAAATGAAGTAAATACAATCTGCATGGCCATTACCTGATTTAGACTGTGCATGTGTTCCCTCAGGACAGAGACTATTCCAGGATTGAGAAGCTTCAGTTAATAATAGGGACACATTTCTTCAATTGCATGATGATGAGGTAGACATGCTTGAGTCTAGAAAATGAAGTGCAGTGAGAGAGCAGGGCAGCGGGGGCATGGGGAAGGGGGGCAATCGTGCTTGGGCAACTGTTTTCAGTGTACACCCTAACTTATCTTTAATCATAACCATGATGTAGTTTTATTCTTAAACCATTAATTGATTAATATTAATTATCTGCCAAACATTATAGTATAGTGTGGACAAAAGAACACACAGCCAAGATGATGTCAAACTCTGCAACACAGAAAATGATAACTTGCTCTTACAACTTACAACACTGAGAGCAAGCAGTTAACCAAAGGAAATAACACATAATGACACGCAAGTAAAGGTAGCCTGGGGGAAACAACAACTGAATGACGATGGGTGTGACTGATTCACGGACACACTCAGTATGCAAATAAATGGGAAATGGAGAAAAGGTTGTATTGCACAAACAAACAAAACTGACAAAAAAATGCCCCAAGAATGAGTTTCTGGAATGGACTGAAACTTTACATGTGTGGATGTATTGAGGATATATGTACATAATTACAGCTGTAGAGTGAAATGATGAACTTAATTGGGGAAATAATTTTTAAGTATAAAAAACTCAAAATAATTAATAGACCCTTTTGTGGGCAGAGATTTACATTTACATTTATGGCATTTAGCAGATGTCCTTTTCCAGAGTGACTTACAAAATTGCTTTGCTGTTCACTTAGATATCCTTAGCTAGTAGACAAGACTAGAATCTAGAGATTCCTCATGCTTAGATCCTGTTGAACACAAATGTCTGAGTGGGGACTAGCAAGATTCAGCTAAATTCTCTTGAAACAGATGGGTCTTCAGTCTGCATTTGATCACAGCGAACGGCCAATTCGTTCCATCATTTTGGTGCCAGGACAGAAAAGAGTCTGGATGCATGTTTTCCTTGCAATTTTTGGGGTGATGGGTCAAGACAAGCTGTACTTGATGCACGAAGGGCTCTCGGTACAGTTCAAGTTTTTACCATTGCAATCATGTACAGAGGTGCTGGTCCCTTTTTGGTTTTGTAGGCCAGCATCAAGGTTTTGAATCTGATGCTGGCAGCTACAGGAAGCCAATGAAGGGAACACAGCTGAGGAGTTGAATTTGGGGACATTAATGACAAGCCATGCGGCTGCAATCTGGACGAGTTGCAAGGGTCTGATGGTCCGCATAGGAAGGCCAGCTAGAAGGGTGTTGCAGTAGTCTAGTCTTAAATTACGAAAGACTGAACAAGCACCTGAGTGTCCCCTCTAGACAGAAAAGGTCAAAATCTCTTGGTGTGGTAAAGGAGAAACCTGCATGACCAAGTCAGGTTTGCAACAGGAGCTGAGAACGATTACTGGTCATCCACAACCACACCAATGGCTCCATGCTACTGCAGATGGAGTGACCAGTGAGTTCTCAAGGGAAATGGTAAGATCGGGTTGAGGACCAGTTGTTCCAGGATTGAATCATAGTTCAGACTTCCTGAAGTTGAACTTGAGGTGATGGGTTACCATCCATAATGAGACATCAGAGGCAACCTGAGAAGATGACTTAAATGGTGGCAGTTAGTATAGTTGTATCAAATGTAGGGAAATGTGAATGTGGATCATTCAGATGTCTCTTCCAGTTATTGTCCTACACTAAAGGGAGATTTCCTGACTCGTAGTCAATTCAGAGGATTAAGGATCCCACTGGCCAAAGTTACTGTAGAAAAACTCAGTGCATACAAATGTTATGATGTGCACATCTGTGTACTTTGTAGGCATGTCCAGGATGTTAAATACAAAGAGTACCAAAGTATTGCCTAGCAAGCAATAAGCACAACTAGTCAAACAACTATAACTATATATTTCACAGAAACTGGGTTGGTCTGTACAAAAACAAAATAAATAGAGCTAGAACTAGAACTACTTGTTTACTACCTGGATGTGTGCAAAAATATTTCTAGTTTTATATATATATATATATATATATATATATATATATATATATATATATATATATATATATATATATATACACATATACATAATTTTGTGCCTGTTGGTTAAAGATTAACCAGGAATATGTTTATTTTCCTTCTTGGAGTGTCTTGTAACCCCAACTCCATTCATCCAACTTCAATCACCAAAGTGTTCAATCACATTCATCCAACTTCAGTCACCATCCAGTGTTGGCCATTCAGTTGCTTTCACCTTGTGCATTAATTAACTGTCCATTGCTGCCTGTTGATTTATTTTTTACAGTGCAATCTTTATTGAATTTGATCATCTTATTGCTTTCTGAACTATTTGTGATTTTTGTGACATCTTAATCCCAAGACAAACATTCAAATAACAGTTTGGTACTAGCACACACTGTCACAGTCATAATGTGAATGTTGTTGTCGCTGAACTCCCCAGCTGCTCCCCAGGTGTCATGGATGAACACCTACTACTCTGTTGTGTGTTTAACTGCATGGATGGTTAAATGCAGAAGGACAAATTCCCTGAATGCAAGCACAGTGGGTCTATGCGTTTATTTCTGTGCATTACGATCATTACTGTGTATTCTTTGAAATGTGAGCCTCAATAGGCATTAATTCCAGACACATTAGCTTTAAGAAAAGATTTATAAATGACAGCAGAGCTACACTTTCCATGAGCAAAATGTGCTCCACACCATGTGAACCATCTGAATCTGTTGACGCACTGTGGGACATCTTCAACTGAAAAACTGCTAGTGCAGTGCAATGAGATTGCACCAGTTGGAGTTTATACTATTCCATGCAAACAGAAAGCTCCATGCAGTGATGCAACTGCAACTCCAAAATAAAGAATGCATAAAAGCTGAGTGCAGATGGTGTAAAACAAACAAAACAAACAAACAAACAAACAAACAAACAAACAAATGAAAGCTAGGCTGCATGATTAAAATGCAGCAATGTGCAAATCTAGATAATCCTCTTTCTCTAATATTATCAACAATAATACTAACAATAGTAAAACCGTTTTAATCATGGTAAAAAGTTACTAGCATGCAGTAAATGCCCCCTGAATTGTTTTAACTGAGAGGTGTAATGAGTTCGCTTCTTTAACATCATTGGTACAATAATAGGCCCAATTATGTCCATCACCACACAAAAAATATAAAAAAAATATTTTAAGTAAAACATTCTAGTTTTTGCTAACAATAAATAAATGATAACCACAAATCATCCTCCTGCAGTCTCGACACATTGCAACAAGTTTTTTTAAAGTGTTTATTTTTCAATATCAGTGGACAGACTTAAGTCTATAAATACCTCCCACGTGTCAGGCATTTTCCAAACACATTAAAACCTGCAGTTCTGAAGCCTCTCCTGAAAAGGAAAATCTAGTAATCACAACCGTAGTAATTATAATTACAGACCAATTTCACATCTACCTTTCACTGGAAAACAATTGCTAAAATTGTCAAGTGATAAGCTTTCTCTCCATAAATATCTAGTTCAGTCAGATTTCCAGTCTAAACAGCATTCACTCAATCAACCTTTGATATCACTCATCAATAAAATTCTCGTAGACAGATTTGAGTCATGCGTGGATTCTCAGGATCTGTCCTAAAATGGTTCAGTTAAGACCTGCAAAGAAGGAATCACATTATCCAAAATGTGCCTGCTTGTCTTTGGAATCCAACAGGTTTGATTCTAGGGCCACTCTTATTTCATTTATATATTCTTCCTCTTGGCCAAATCTTAGATTTCTATGGGATGTCAGAAATGTATAATCATAAGAACACGGGAAAGGGATCAGCCCTATAATTAGGTCCTTACACTGGATGTTAAAGAATTGAAGGTATGTATGAAAAGTGTTATACACAGTGACTTGAAAAAGTGTTCACATATCCCTTAAACTTTTTCACAGCACCCCCAAACTTAAATGTATTTTACTGGAATTTTATGTGATGGACCAACACAAAGCAAATAATTGTGAAGTGAAAAGAAAATGTGTAGTTTTCAAAATGTTTTAGAAATAAAATTTTGAAAAGTGCATTTGTATTCAGTCCCCTATTCTCTGATACCCCTAAATAAAACCCATTGTGACTCATTGCCCTCAGAATCACTAATAAATTGCTGTTACTCAGTGAAACTACAGTTCCTATGTGAAGGCCTCAGACATTTGAACATTAATGATCGCACAGCATAATGAAAACCAAGGAACACACCCGATATGGCAGGGGAGGTTGTGGAGTGTGAAGAAAAAATATCCCAATCTATGAACATCTCACAGAGCACTGTTCAATCCATCATCTGAAAATGGAAGGAGTATAACAAGTGAAGATAATTGGTGCAGTAAACAATCAATGACTTGCAGACGACAGATCTGTATTCTCACTGGCAAGTTCTGCGGATACTTATGAGCCTCTGAACAGCTTTCATATTGTTCTAGACTTGCTGTATTTAATAGCATTACTTATTTTTATTTACTTTATCTCTGTATACTTTATAAACATTGTGGTTTATATATATATATATATATATATATATATATATATATATATATATATATATATATATATATATATATATATATATTTTTTTTTTTTTTTTTTATTTTATTTTATTTTATTTATTTTTTTTCAATTGCAATATGGTGTTTTCCATTTTTGTCAACAAAGGTACTGTATTAAAATAATACATAGCATGTTAATAAAACAGCTGGTTGTGGGAAACTTGTCTGACACTTTGTGGTCATCTGTTTGAAAAACAAACAAATATAAGGCATGGTTCCTTGACTGGCTTATCGCACATTATGAAGGAGAAAAAAACTAAGCTAAAAAAAAAAAAACAAAAAACAAACAAACAGGTGGCTCATGCTGCAACAGATATGAGTTCCAGGACCTGCTTGGTACGCAGCCATTCAGGATGACCAGCAGATGGCCCTGTGCCTGCATTTTCCACCACTGGAACACCAATCTGGGGACAGGCTGGGACCATATTACTGAGACACCAAGCAGGATGCAGAGACCCACACAAACACTTTCTGAAAGAGTCATCAGAAAAAAACGGTCTCTTTCGTTCTCACCACAAAATTCTGCATCAGACGTTTGCAATAGAACATCTAAACAAGCCTTGTGGACCAATGAGATAGAACCTTTTGGCTGCATTAAGCAAAGGCATGTTTGTAGAAAAAAGGGCATGAAAAGAATACCTCTCCAACCATTAAGGAGGGGGTGGATCAATTAGCAACAATACAGTACATATGAAGGTGCAGCAAGCCTGTCTATTGTGTACATGTACAAGTAAAGTGTCTGTGCAAAAGCTATGAATAGATGATCTGAATATTTTCTGTTTAAAGAGACATGAATAAAAAAGCAGTAACGTCCAGCCATTCAGTGAGTCTGTCAGTTATGTGCATCTGTAGATAAAGTGTTTGCATGATAAAGTGCAATGATTGGATTGAAGGAGTAACAATAATCCTAAACACATTTCAAAATTCACAGTAAAATGGCACAACCTGAAGGTTTCACCATGACCTTCACAACCCCCTGACCTGAACATCAATGTAATGACAAAATTCTGCATACAAGATGAGATATGGTTGGGCATGGAGGCATACAGGTTCTGTATGGCATCTTGCATCACATTTGCCTGCAGATGTTTCAGCTGGGCCACCACATCCCAGCTGGTGCCATAAATGCTCAATTGATGATAAGTCTGTCGACTGAGCAGGCAAAGGTAGTGTTGCAATCTGGCAGATGTATTCCCTGGGAAATCCATGCTGAGGGTAGGCTAGCATTCTCCTGTTGAAAAATGCCAGTTGGAAGCCCTGTCATGAGAGGCAACACATGTTGCCACAGGATGTCCTGCACAAATCCCTGAGCTGTAAGTGTCTTTCACATTACTACTAGGGGTGACAGACTTGTCTTGTGCTTTGGCTCATACTACAGATCACCAGGGGTTTGTCACTCAGTGTGTCACTCCACAGACTAGAAGTGAAGTGCGTCACTCCACAGGTGGATCTGAAGCACTTAGCACAAGTCTTCCACACTCAAACCCTACCGTCATCAGATCCCAAATGAAACCTGTATTCATATTCCAGCCTGTAGCCGTCCAGTTTTCTCATTCATTACACCACTTTAAACAAAGGTGACAGTGTCTGGCTGTTGATGGTGGAACACGTAATTGGCCCTGTGACACGGTTCAGTAATGTCCAGTCAAAGTCTGTCAACTGGGCAAAAATATCTTAACATGGCAAGAGGCATGTCTAACAATCACCAACCTCTCCCCAACAGGTACACTAACCAGAAGTAGCCTCTGACAGAAATTAGAATAATGATGTAGTAGAAATTTTGGGGTGACATTTGGGATGGCCAATCAGATTTAAAACTTCATATCAGTGTGTCCTGAAAATATATGGTGTAATAATTTTGTGAGTGAGAAGCAACTGCATTCATCAGACCTTTATTGTCTGTCCAGAAAATAAGGACTACTCAGTTAGGAGCAAATTAAAGGTGAACTCACCCAGAATCACACACTGTGGTTACCAAACCCAGTGTCCTTACAATTATCACATGTAAGAATGTTTCTCTGCTACATAAAGCTGTAACATTTTGATGTAGTTATATTATATATATATATATATATATAACTGCAGGGAGTACAAAAACTCTGGGCCAGGTGCTATCTGGATTTGTACTTAACAATTACAGCACCCAAGATTTATTTTTATTTTTTTAATCTACATGATAAATGAATAGTAATTAAACAAATAAAATAAGTGCATAGCTTCACACTTTGTGATCAAATATAGTCTTGACTGAGCACAGACCAATGTGGTGGCCCCTGTATCCCTTCATAGATTTTACATTAGAAATATAAACAGTGGGGTAAACTTGCAACAGTAATCAAGAATATTTCATTTATTTACAGGTGCTTAAATAAACACATCCTTTTCAGTTTAATTCCATAGTGGAGGGATTTCTATTTAATCCACTTTACTAGCACTAAAGAACACAAATGAGATCTGCCTCTAGACTGGAGAACCATCGCCTTGTTTTAAACTGATATAGGAGTGTGATCACCATTACATCCATATACTGTCTCTAGACTCAATAGACTGTTCAGCATTCAACACAGTCATCCCACACAAACTTTCTGCTAAACTTCTCCCCCTTGGACTGACACACACCATCTGTAACTGGGTGCTGGATTTCTTCTCAGACAGACCCCAGTCAGTCAGAATTGTAATCAAGAACAGTAAGCACATGGACACACTCTTCACATATGACTGTGTGAATAAACAACACATACATCACCAAATTTGCTGATGACACCACAGTCATTTGACTGAGCACAGGTGGGGATGAGAGAGCTTAAGGGTTGGAGGTGACTGATCTGGTGGCCTGGTGCCAGAACAACAGTCTGTCCCTCAATGCAGACAAGACCAAGGAGATGATTCAAATTATTTGGCACTAATTCATCTCTGTATCTTTTCCGAGTTAACGATGACCCACCAGCCAGAACTGATTAGGTCCTAACCTCAAGCTCTTCTGCCCCATCTGAGAAGGACTCCAAGCTCCCCTGATACATGTATACATTGGCTCTCCACCTTCCACCTACTGGATCTGGACTAGTTTCCCACACTGCCATGGATTAGCTGCTCACCCACCATCACCAACTGTAGAAATCTACTGTTAATATTATGTCCACCAGAGGATTAACATTACTTCAGTACCCGAGTAGTGGAGCAGAGGTGTGGGGTCCAGTGTCCCTGAACTATGTATAAGTAGTTTGACCAGTGGAGGATGGGTCCTCCCCTTATGAGCCTGGTTCCTCCCAAGGTTTCTTCCTCCAGCTGAGGGAGTTTTTCCTTGCCACTGTCGCCATGTGGCTTGCTCACTAGGGGATCTGTCATCTATACTTTGTCTCTGTTTTAACCTTTCTTATTTATTTATTTATTTTATTTCTGTGAAGCTGCTCTGTGACAACAGTTGTGAAGAGTGCTATAAAAATAAATTTTGATTTGATTTGATTTGATTAACATTAGTGAGGATCTCACCTGGTCTCACAACTCTCATCCAATCATCAAGAAATCCCAGAAGCAACTGTACTTCCTTAGAAGGGTGAGGAAATTTGGTATGCCGGCCAAAATTCTCAGTAACTTGCACAGTCGAGATTGTCTTCACAAGCTACACCATCATGTGGTATGGCAACTGCACTGTTCAGGAAAGGAAGGCCCTCCTATGGATGAACAAAACTGCTCAGTTCATCTCAGGAGCAGCCTTCCACTCATTGCAGGACATCTAACAATCCAGGACCACTAGGAGGACACTCATAATAAAGGACATCACACACCCAAAGACAGCCATTTCCCACTCCTACCATCAGGACAACAGCACAGGAGTGTGAAGTCCAGGACAATCAGACTCATGAACAGTTTCTACCCATAAGCCATTAGGCTTGTGAATGACTGCAACACACTGCCCTTTACCATCACTCTGCCCTTTACCATCACTCTTAGTCAACACTGCCCCCCGGCCCCCACCCATGCACATGCATACATGCACGCACGCACGACGTGCGCGCACACACACACACACACACACACACAATAATGGAACTACACTCACTATACAGATACATTACACAGCACAGTGCATACTGACAACGATTGAAGCCTCAGATTTAGAGAACAATGGTGTGACAATCATTTTAAGCTACGTAAACTAAATTCTTAGAGTTAGGTTTTGAGGTGCCCTAAACCTTTTAATCACTAGTTTAAAGATAAACAGTATTTTGTTTTGCTATGTGGATGTTCATATTTAATGAACATAAAACATCATACAGCATTCCATTTAAAACCAATCAATAGCATTAATAGCATTCTATTCACAATATCATTAGGTATCCAACTTGTTGGAATCATGCAGTCTGTACAAGCCAGCTAGAATTTAACATTCATTTTAAACACAGACTGCTGATTAATCAAGTGTTGGGAATATTTCACTAATAATACATATATTACTTAATTAACTATTAACTAATTTTTTTGACACTAAATGCCACAGTGCCTATTTAATTAACAATCTAAACAACATAAAACCAGTTGTATATAAATCACCAGCTGTACAATGACACTGGGCATAAAGGACACGAACACATATGAATAAAATAATAAATAATTTGATATACATTATAATTTAGTGTCTTGCAGAATTGTTGACCCCCCCTTGGCATTTTTCATGCTTTGCTATCTCACGAATAGGACAAAATAACAGAACATTTCAGTGTGCATAACTATTCACCCCCTAAAGTCACTACTTTGTAAAGCCCCTTTTGCAGCAATTACAGCTGCAACTCACTTTGGATAAGACTCTATGAGCTTTTCACATCCTCAAGGCAAAACTGCTCTAGCACTTTCTTTTCGCTGGTAAAAAGCAATCTTCAATCTGCCCACAGATTCTCAATTGAATTAAGATCTGGGCTTTGACTAGGCCATTTCAATACATTTACACATTTACAAAATCACTGGCTTTACTCAAGAATATCCCTATTTAGCACCGTCTTCCATTCAACTTGGACCAATTTCCCAGTCCCTACTACTGAAAAAAATCCCCATTGATGGTGTTCTTTGAGTTATGAGATGTGATGGTTTATTGCCAGGCATAGCTTTTTCAATTTTGGTCTCATCTGACCAGAGAACTTTAGTCGTTACATTTGTGGAGTCTCCTACCTTTTGTCAGAAACTTCTCTTTCATAAATCCCAGCTCTATGGAGTGTGTGGCTTATTGTGGTCATATGGACAGATACTCCAGTCTCTGCTTGGGAACTCCTTCAGGGTTACCTTTGGCCTCTGTGCTGCCTCTCTGATTGATGCCCTCCTTGTAGTTTAGGTGGATAGCCCCCTCTTGGCAGGTTTGTTGTGACACCATATGATAACGGATTTGATGGTCCTCCAGGGGATAATCAAAGATTTGGATCATTTTTATAACCTTACCCTGACTCGAGTTGTTTGGTTAGTGGTGTTTGCATAATGGTGTTGCAGGCTTTGAGGCCTTTTTAGAAAAGGTGTGTATATACTGACAGATCATGTGACTTCTCAAGGTAATTGGCTACACCAGAACTATTTACAGGCTTCATAGCAAAGGGGGTGAATACGTGTGCATATGCCAATTCTCAGTTTTTTCTTTTTCTTTTCTTTTCGTATTTTATGCAGATGCATCACATGCAATTCAGATTTAAAGAAACATTTAACTACAGGATGTATCAAAATAAGTAAAAAGGCAAGGGGGTGAATACTTTCAGAGTGCACTGTATGATTTATGTTGTAAAACTACTGCAAAACACTGCAAAAAAATCAGTACTGATTATATAAAATAGATATTGGATAATGACTGTCAATACTGAGCTTCATTGAGGAGAGCTTTCTAGCTGTCTTATACAGACTGCATAACTAAAATCACCAAACATGAAAATTTTTGATTTTTAAATGGACCCTAACAGTGATTGTAGGATAAATTCACTTCAAACCCTTCACAGTGTTTCAGTTTGTTCCTTGAGATTTTCTGAATAGATGTTCCACTGATGACTGCTGTGTTCAGCCCTTCAGGCTCAACTCTGGGTTTACATCCCGAGAGTATGCATTTACAATCTCCCACCCACAAACAACAGAAGTGGCCAACACATTCCCATCCACTGACCTATCACCTTCATACTCAGGCAAAACAGACAGGGTGGAAAGCCAACCAGGAATACACAACTAACTATCTATAGCTGTGATTGGATCACACTGTTTATTTTTAAGCACGGCTGACATTTTCAGATGATAGAGGTGGAAGCTGAAATATTTTACATTTACATGTATACTGGAAATGAAACATCAGCGCACACCCTTATGCTGTAGGAAACAAATTTATATTTGTATATTTGAATACTATCATTGCTGTGGCAGACGTCTCATATTTCTGAATACAGAAATACATTCTAGAGTACATGCAACTAAAACAAGTCCAAAGTTTAAATTTTGTTTTGAAGACATGCAGGTACTTATAGTGCGTCGGTTTGGGTTCTGTACTGCAGTCTCATCTCAATTTAATTGATTTATGTGCACCACTCCCCTGCTCCAGCAGACATTCAGTGAGAAATCCGTTCACAGGCGGTCCCAGGAGACGCATCTAAAATGCAAGGTGTGAATGGCTATGCATTTTGTTTAACCTTTGTGATCAGATCACTCAGGACACCATGTTAATGGCCAAATGTGGCCTAAATGATGGGGGAGAAGGAAGGCCATCCATCGAACCAGAGAGAGGGAGCTAGATTTGTGATTACTCCACTGTAGGATTAAAACTTTAAATTACTGTGCCACTCGGAACCCCAAAGTCATTATTTTTGTTCTGAACCATTGAGCTGCCATGCATTTTGATAGCACGATTTTCAATGTCTTCAAAGTCAATGCATTCAACTACACCAGTCACCTTAGTCAAGGCAAATATCATCATCATCATCATCATCATCATCATCATCCATATATAAGTTCAGACAATATGAGAATTGCAAAATATTTTGGCATGAATACAAACTTATACCAAAAGAAGTAAAGACCTGGTGAGGGCTCAAAACAGTATCTCCCTTCCAAGGGAAACTGAGTAATTCTAAATATTTTATAATGCCAAAGTTTTTTAATTAATTTGTTTTATAATGAAACAAATTAATGAATTAAAAAAATGCATAAAATGCATGCAACCACCTATACAGGCTTATCACAGAAAACAACACCTAATGTGACAGTAATAGTAACTACATCTTTCAGCTTAAACACCTAACAATTATATGCTTTAATGAGTAAAAAAAGTTGAACATGTCAGATGATGTAATTCATTGCAATGCATTCCATAATAAACATAAAATTATTGACTGATGATTTGAGTGGATTGATGTGTGTGCTTGATTTGACATTTGCCATCTTTGCCACCTCGCTCCTGAGAGAAGCTGATCTCAAAATAGCCTCAGCTGTTGGGCCATGTCTCCATGTTTCTGTCTATTGCCATTTGTAGAAGGGACAGTAATCAGCTGTTTGCTAGGACACTAACTGGCACAATAGGCCAAATGTCCTTCTACACATTTTTAACTCAATATTTAGCCTTCACGAAATGTTAAACAGCCCTACAATCATTCCAATTACTCAAGAGGATTTGTGAAAGCAAATGAATACAGAAATTGTTACAGTGTTATTCTCCTAAATAATAAAACGTGTAATGTGAAAATGGTTCTTACCTTTCTTATATCATGAAAACAGACCACAGATGTACAATATATCCGTTTCCGTCAAAACCAAAATTAAGAAAGTAAACAAGAAAGAAAATTCTGCTTATGGATGTCTGGAGAGGAGTGTGGAGATGAGTTGAGGACTGCGTTATTCCCCTCAGTCTCCTGCTGCAGGCAGCTTATACAAGTTCCTTTTTTCTCTGCGATCCTCCAGCATGACAAATAGCTGACGCTCCAAATAGGTCCAGCCTCCTGTCTAAAATAAACCTGTCCCTTCACAGACCACAGCTGTCAGATAACAGCTACAACAGAGGATCTAATCAGGTGCCATGTCTGTTTTTCCATTCAATCATGTGAGATACATCCATTCAAGCAATTACAGTTCTTATAAATGAAAGCTCAACCAATTCAATAATTAGAATTTCAAAGACTAACCCTATAAATGCTATAACTCCTGGTTGGGATGGTGACTGCAATGTGATTTGCACTTGAAAAATGTTATAGTTTTAGCTGGATTTAATGAATGCTTATGCATCACCTACACACACAAGGTCATCTCTGTTACCTTTAGCGATTACAGCAAAAGCCCCCCTAACCACTACTTGTTAACTATGCATTGTCACTACACACTATGCTGTAGAAGGCACTTTTCCAAATGATTACTTCTTGAATAAACAAAAGTAGGCAAATAAGCTGACCCTAAAGTCTGAAGAATACTCTAGATTGTATTTGAAGGCTAAAGGCTAAAGTATTTCCCAGAGAAGAAGCACCAGACACCACTTTGACTGACAGCAGCAGGTTGGGCTGGTTCACATTTAAAACTGTTTGAAACTCAAGCAGTGTGATCTGACTTGCTGGACTATGTAGCTCTCACTGTTGACAGGGTAGCAACTTAAGGCCGAATTGAAATGTTATTCTTATTAGCAAACATGATATGAGAAAAACAGAATGTTCTACAACAAACTGCACAGACAGCTTAAGCAACATATTACAATGCTGATTAAATTATGACTGTATAGCTTTTTAATGATTGTACACCATTACAATGATCACTTATGGTGGTGTTTAGTTATAGGCAAAATAGAACATTGTGAATTAGAGTAAAAGATAACAACCAAGTTAAATTGGATAATACCCAACATCTGGATTTAAGGAAAGATGGCACTGATTCTAAACATTCAACCAATTTACTCTCATCCAGATGAACAACCCAACAAGAGGGCACTGATTAAACTCACACAACCCAATTAGACGTACGTAAGGAAGTATGGAAAGTCAACAACTGTATATTATTCATGCCAAGATAAAATACTCTTACATTTCTAAGGCTATTCTGCTAATAACAATCATTCAAATGTGTGCTCGGAATTCTTACAGCCAGCACACTTTCTTCTAAAGTAACCCTCATTAACGCACAAAAAATGACATGTTCATTGAGGGTATACATCTTTTCCGCACCTGCCCAAAATTCTTCTTACACACACTGTCCCAAGTGACCAACTAAGAAATCATCAGCTCATATCTTATGCAAACATAAGTTGCAGGAAACTTTTCTATTTAAATATAGATCACATCACACATTGCAAATAGCCTAACAAGGCTCTTGGGACAGATGCAGTCATTTGGGTATATTCATGCACTCTGTAAAGTATAACAGACGTGTACTTAAAATTTCTATCTAATAAACACCAAACATCTGATATAAAAAGTCCTCAACTGAGAGCAAAGGGAGTGCACAGTAATGTTATAAAAACGTGTGAGGCATCATGGCATCATGATACGTAACAGAAAACAATTGTGTCCGTTATACAGCAAGTAATCTAACCTTTTCTTTAGGCAAACATCACAGAAACTAAACTGAGACCATTACTGTGCAAAATAATACTAAGCAAAATAAACAAAAATCACTGATACTCATACCACAACTGCATCCAGAGGAGCAAGTCATTTACCCCTGTAATATGCTGGGAACACATCCAGACTTTGCTTTTTGACAGTGTATTGTGATTCTTTTGCTTGTTAAATCTGACCTAAATATAGAGAGCAGCTAAAAAAAAAAAGGTTTTGTTGTTTGTAATTTAACTCAAATAAAGGTTAACATTCATACAGTGGGGAAAATAAGTATTTAGTCAGTCACCAATTGTGCAAGTTCTCCCACTTAAAAAGATGAGAGAGGCCGTTAATTGACATCATAGGTAGACCTCAACTATGAGAGACAAAATGTGAAAAAAAAAATTGAGAAAATCATTTTGTCTGACTTTTAAAGAATTTATTTGCAAATAAAATCTCACAATACGTGGTCCCATTCATTCTTTCATGTACACGGACCAGTCGTCCTGATCCCTTTGCAGAGAAACAGCCCCAAAGCATGATGTTGCCACCCCCATGCTTCACAGTTGGTATGGTGTTCTTTGGATGCAACTCCGCATTCACTGTCCTCCAAACATGACGAGTTGTGTTTTTACCAAATAGTTCTACTTTGGTTTCATCTGACCATATGACATTCTCCCAATACTCTTCTGGAACATCCAAATGCTCTCTAGCAAACTTCAGACGTGCCTGGATATGGACTGGCTTAAGCAGGGGGACACGTCTGGCACTGCAAGATCTGAGTCCCTGGCGTCGTAGTGTGTTGCTGATGGTAGCCTTTGTAACGTTGGTCCCAGCTTTCTGCAGGTCATTCACTAGATCCCCCTTGTGGTTCTGGGATTTTTCCTCACTGTTCTTGTGATCATTTTGACCCCACGGGCTGAGATCTTGCGTGGAGCCCCAGATCGAGGGAGATTAGTAGTGGTCTTGTAGGTCTTCCATTTTCTAATTATTGCTCCCACAGTAGATTTCTTCACACCAAGCTGCTTGCCTATTGCAGATTCAGTCTTCCCAGCCTGGTGCAGGTCTACAATTCGGTTTCTGGTGTCCTCCGACAGCTCTTTCGTCTTCACCATAGTGGAGTTTGGAGTGTGACTGTTTGAGGTTGTGGGCAGGTGTCTTTTATACTGTTAATGACTTCAAACAGGTGCCATTAATACAGGTAATGAGTGGGGGAAAGAGGAGCCTCTTAAAAAAGAAATTACAGGTCTGTGACAGCCAGAAATCTTGCTTGTTTGTAGGTGACCAAATACTTATTTTCCACCATTATTTGCAAATAAATTCTTTAAAAGTCAGACAAAATGATTTTCTCAATTTGTTTTTCACATTTTGTCTCTCATAGTTGAGGTCTACCTATGATGTCAATTACAGGCCTCTCTCATCTTTTTAAGTGGGAGAACTTGCACAATTGGTGACTGACTAAATACTTATTTTCCCCACTGTATTTATTGCACACAAATTGTTTTCATTTCATGACTTATAGTTCATGACTATAAACTACATATTGAGTTTGAGTAGTTTGCTATTCAAACAGCATAAATACCATATCTAGTTTAATGCACAACCACAATCACGGTGAATCAGTGGGGACTTTTGACCAGAACGTTTTACAGCTGAACAGAATAGAATCATTGACACTCAGAAGGTCATTGCTGAGAAGGTTGGCTGTTCTCAACATGCTGTATCAAAGCATACTAAAGGAAATTTGAAAGGAGAAAATGTACAAAAGGTGCACAAGTAATGAGGTAATGACCACAGCCTTGAGAGGACTGTCAAGAAAAGTTAATACAAGAACTTGGGAATGCTTCACAAGGAAAGAAATGGCTGGTGAACTTGAATTAAATGCCTCCATGCACAGACGTCTCCAGGAAAGGGGCTGCAACATTCTTAATATCGAGCCCCTCTTTGAACAGACAAAACCTGGGGTAAGGATAAAAAGACCTGGGCTGTTGCTCAGTGATCCAAGTGGTCCTCTTTTCAAATGAAAGGATGGACAGAATCCAAGAGGTTAGTGGTGTCTGTGATGGTTTATGGGCCCATGCCATATGCTGGTGTTGGTCTACTGTGTTTACAAGTCACTGTCACTGTCCAAGAGATTTTACAGCATTTCATGCTTCCATCTGCTGACAAGCTTTATGAAGATTCTGACTTCCTTTCACAGCAGGACTCTCCCCACAATGTCACATCTCATATATCTTATATTCTAAGAATACAAAGTGACTGGATTTCATGAGCTATAAGCTTTAATGATGAGGCATTTCAAAAGTAAAACAATAAATGCCTGATTTATTTATTTATTTATTTTACATGTAATAAATCCAAAATATGACATTATTTCTGTTCAATGTTTATTTCAGAAAGGCAATTATTTCTATATTTTCACAAACATTTTAAGCTGCACTAGAATTTTAAAAATCATATGAATATAAACAATTTAATTTTGATTATCCATACTTAAAACCATATGAAATTATCCATGTGAAAAATACTGTGTTGATCTGGCCAACTCTTGTGAATGGGAAAAAAATTGGTTGTCCACAACAGTTATTTCCATGGTACACCAGACATTGTGCTGTTTCTGAGCTCAGTAATGCATTTTTTTAAGAATTTTGGCCATACTTGATATTTTCTCTCGCTCTCACTCTCTCTCTCTCTCTCATTTAATTGCAACTTCAATATGATATGGTGTTAATCTAAAATAACTAATACTTTGTAAAAAATGTTTGGACCTGACTGTATAAAAAACATGAATATCATGTCACATAATGCTTACCCTTAGCCAGACTGAGTTCACTGAGAGAGAACAAGGAAAGCAAGGTAAGTATGGACAATATTGCTCAGTTACTCTTGTTATGCAAATGACTATTGTTACAGTACCAGCAACTGACCTGCCAGTAGGAACATGCCCTGACAGAACCATGAGTTAGAAATGTGTAGGTTTATTACTGCCCTCTTCAGATCAAACCATGAAAATTTCATGAGATGTGTTTTAATTTATTTTTTGATTGTAACAGACATTCTAAAAGTTCATATATTTCAATTTGTATATTGCAGATTTGCTGTAAGGTAAGGCTATAAAGAAATATGAAGTAACTGTGATGAACTTTACGTGCAGCACAATAACAAAGACATGTCATGTCATGCTGACCCTCACATTCCCTTTAATTATGCTTACTAATCAGTCAGTTTTTAGGGATTATCCCACAAATGTGTTCACAAAAACACTACCCATGACATGTTGTTGTGTAGCAAAAAAAGTTCCAAAGTCATTTCCAAAATCAGTAACATGACTAATTCCACAACAGAAACAGATCTTGAGGTTCAGATGAAAGCCTCAGACATCAGCTTCTAAATCCAGGTCAATTAATTCTTAACTTGTAAAATTCTGTTGATTTTAGATGAGCTTTAATATTCACACTCTTTTCAATTTGACGAGTTCCCACTGACCACCTCCACACAGTCGCAGCATGACATCATGATACTGTAAAAAAAAAAAAAAAAAAAGTTATAGAGTAAAAACACATATTAAGCTCAAACATTGATTAAGCACAGAACCATCTTTGAGCTCAAACTACTTAAAGAATAAATAGTTTCCTGCCTTTATGTATTGTGCTTATTGCTACATATTTCATAGGACCTAGATTTTGGATGTGAAAAGAGATACAGCACAGGTGTTACAGCATATACATTGCAGAAAATAAAGGAAAGCTTTAATCACACATTGGATCTCAGTAAATAAAAATGATGTTCTTTCCTGATGCAAATTATTTTCAAATTATTTAAAATTGCAGGAATGCAGGAAATCAAAGTAAAAAATCAAAGGTTCATCCTTTGAGTTTCATTAAAGCATTAATATCACGTCAAAGTCAATCAGAATGCTTGCAGGTCATCTTTAGTGCAAATTTGTACGCTCGACGGTCAGCGTCAAGATGACCTATCATAATGTTGTCCATGTCAGTCTAACCTTTTAATTATTCATTGTTCCAGATAACCTTTATCACCCTTCTAAATAGATTTGCATTCAAAATAAATAAATCTGTTTTATAATGGGATACATAACATACTACACAGTGGGAACATATATATATATATATATATATATATATATATATATATAATATGAAATGTACTGCAGAAAAGTGTGAATTCTCACAAAGTCATATGATTCATTTGAATATAATAAACACCCGAACCTTTGTGTGATGCACATGGCCAATCCATCGATTTAATACTATTTAATGGCCCTATACATTCAAATACATCTTTTCAGTTACGGTGAACTTTTCTGCTTTTAAACATGCATGACTATTTTAAATTACAAAAACATTTACATTAAGTATTATTGTATGAGAGAGTAGGAACAATAAATTAAATACATTTTTTAAAGAATAAATATTGAGGCTGATATGGACTCTGACTGACTCAGAACAGTCACATTTTGTTTTTACTAGAAGTTGATTTGAGCTAATCATAAGACATTTACATTTATAGTGATTACATTTCACAGTGGCACATTGCACTTGATGAAATCCAATTTTGTGTATTCCATTTTGCATTCCTAGTGCCACAGAGTGGAATGCAAGTTGAACAGGCTGCATTTTAAGGTGGTTTGCATTCAATTCTGACGCAAATTCAGCATTTGCATTTTAAAATTCAAATCCATGTGATTTTTATTGTTTAGATATCAGGGGATATTAAACGAATACAACAGGTCTTTTTCAGTTTGACATGTTTTCTGCATGTCAGTTATTAAATGCAATCTCATGTGCAATAGCATTTCAACTAAGCACTTAGGTTGGAAGTACCTCACAGTGGAAAGCAATACAGTTGTGCTTTGATTACATTCTGGTTTTCAGTAAAGCTGGGGAAAAAGTACACACATTTGCCAATATGTACATAATGTTATATATTAAACTGGCCATAGTGTTTCACTTTGATTCATAAAACAGAACTTTTTACCAACTGTAAATTGTATATAGTAAACATTTTTACTTTCTGAAATATGACCAGATTTTAGTACTGTAAATGAGTGAGAGCTTCTTACCTTTTCTAGACTGCTGCGGTGGCCTAGGCTAATAATGGTCATGCCAAGCTGTTTACAAGCTCTATACATCTGTGCTTCTGCTTCTTCTGTCAAAGCACTGGTGGCTTCGTCCAATACTAGCTCAAGGCAGCATAATCAGCATAACAGAGAAAACATTTCCTGTATTAATAACTATAGATAAATAGCTAAAAAAACCAATAAAATATCTGAAATATTAAAAAAAAAGATATCAGATAATAATTTACCTCTATTATACATTCAGATGAGTAACAGATCTTTTCTGTGTTTATTTGTTTGTAAATGTGATTTTCGAACCAGCTCTTTTTATCAGGGCTAGACTAGAATCACAACTGTGATATTTGGCACAGATTTTCCAGCACAACTGATAAGACACCACCCCCCACAACTCCATCCCTGCCACTCATTTAAACATATGCCACATATACATGCACAGCTGTACTCTTCCCCAAAACTATTACAAAGCTGTGGGGTTTGTGCTGTGGCCAAGTGGACCAGTGTACTCACTAGTTTACCAATATTTATAAAGTATAAAAATACATCTAAATTAGATTTAGGGCCAGTTTTGTTTGTATGGTTGAGGAGAGACTTCTCAATGACTAACTTGGTCATTTGTTATCATAGCACCATAACTCAAAATGAAAATCAGTTTTGCTGAAATTTTTACGAAGAATATAAATGTACATTAAAAAAGTACAAATGTACATGCCCAAAAAGATCATTCCAAATGTTGCTTTAGCTTATTGATAGTTTCAAATGTATTTAAAATAGTTTTAGAACAAAATCACTGGATTTCATTTAGCTAATTAACTGATTCATTAAACTAATAGTTTTGTGAAAGGTAAATGGTACATAAAATTACTTTGCAAAATATTTTGGGTGGAAAAAAAATAGGAACTGAAAAATCCTGTGCTTCCTGGTGGGCTCAGGCAACAGATCAGGGGGGAAAAGATAAATAAAAAGGTAAATAAATGCTACTCTAGGGGAGGGTTTTAATGAATTAAGGAAAAAAACTAATATCTCTGAACATGTTAGTGATAGTATAGTGAGTGTGTGTTAACATTACTGACCTGCATATGTTGGCTGTAGGTAAAACAGTCTAGCAAAGCAGAGTCGTTGCATTTCTCCTGGTGATAAGACATCATACCTGTTATAAGAGGGGAAGAATTTTTCATTGTTACATATATATGATTTTTACTACAGTTATCAAACTAAGATTAACTACAGCAACATACGAATGCTAAGTAATTAAAAAACTAAGGAAGAAAAAGATAACCTGATCTCAAATGAAGAAATATTTGAGGACCCAAAGATATTCTGACATTAAGAATATCCGACATGTATGACTGTCTCCAAAAAATATGGTTTTAAATATTTGGCATAAAAAAAGTATGTCAAACTAAAAAAAAACACCTGCAAAATTGACCTAGGAAATATATGCAATCAAAAACATGTCACTGCAGAGACCCCAGTCTCTTACTTATAGGGTCTAAGAATCATGAATATCTTTGCAATTTACAAAAAAATCACCTGGCTTTTCCTAACAATGACTGTGAAAAAGCCATTGTTCCTCCAAGCTAATGAAGGCTTGATACTGTGGGGATCATTATGGGAGAGCATATACTTTTGCTCAAAAATTGCACAAAAAAACAATATACTAATAATGCTTAAAATGTTTAATCTTTAACCTTTTGCCTGCAGTAGTTCAGTTCATCTTCTACTCAATTGCCTATTGACAGTAACAAATTCTGACAAAGGTGCACTATATACATCTCACCAGTTCCACTCCACCTTCTCATCCAGTCCTCCAGTTCTCTTCAGAAGACTGGACTAAAAAACAATTATATTTTTATATCATTGTAAAGGCACAAGGAGCAAATTTCAAACAAGGAAGACATGCATGTAATCTAAGTGTATTAATGTTCAAAAAATCACCCCAAAATTATAATGAATAGACACATATGTACCACTCCAGCCAGTTCCAGGTACTGCTTAATTCTCTCATCATCAACAGATCCTGTGCAAAAAGTTGGCCATTATATTCAAAGTTGTAATAAATTTAATTACATTAACAAATCTTGAAATGAGATTCAACCACACCTGCTGTCGGATAAATGTCCTTCAAAGGGAAGATCACCTTCAGTCAAATCCAAAGACACAAACAGACAAAAGATACAGACAAAAATAGGACATGAACTAAAATGTATTTTAGATGTTAATTAATAGAATGTAATTTTAAAAGTTTGGAGGAGTATCTCACTTGTTCTCGAAGTGTGCCATCTGTGAGATATGGTTTCTGGGGCAAAAAGAGGATGCCCCTTGGGCCAAAAAATGTAGTCATCTCATAAGAACCTGACAAAATTATACAGGAAGTAAAATGTCACCGACTTTGTTCAAAAGTGGTCCTCAATAGAAAATAAGGGACATTTGAACAAACATTAGGTGTGCTAAATGTAAAATAATTCAAGCAAGTTATGTAGTACTTTCATTTTGTTCCAGAAAAAAAACAGTTGAAAAGCCAATATTGGCCCGATACTTGTGTGCAGGAGTGTATGTAAACTATCTATCACAAATGCACGGTTTCTATGTATACACTTACTGAATGTAGCATATAAGTACAACTGCACAGACTCAGTAATAAATGAGAAATTCAGGGCTGAAAAATTTGAAGCAACAGCTGGACAACAGTTAAATGTGACTAAACACAAAATTGAATCTAAATGGTAAGTGTATCTAATTAAACAAGCAATACATGTAGATACAAAGAAGGTGTACATAATAAAATGCAGACACAGCTGTCCTGTCCACTGCTCTGTTCCTAAATGTGTCATGATCCATTGCCCTTACCATTAGAAGGTTCCCACAAATTATTGAGGACCCTCAGTAGCGATGTTTTCCCTGTGCCTGTGTTCCCCACCAACAGCAGATGAGTACCCTGGCAGATCCTAAGACTAAGGTCTTTGACCAGCAGTTCCTCAGAGACCGGACACTTATAGGACAATTGATCCAGCACAAAAGCAGACTCACTGGAGGAGTTCAGGCATTCCCCATCTCTGTTTAATAAAAGAAGAAAGACATCATTTAGCTTACACAGATACTAGACATACACTGACCTACCATAACATTATAACCAGCTCCTTGTCTCTAGGCTCACTACCTACTATATCAGCTCCACTGACCATACAGGACCACTTTGTAGATCTAGAATTGAACAATGTTGTCCATCTGTTTCTCTGTATACTTTGTTAGCCTGTTGTTCTTCACCTTGTTCTTTAATGGTCAGGACTTCACAGGACCAACACAGTGTATTATGTGGATGGTGGGTTGTTCTCAGTGTAACAACACAGACATGCACTGGTATGGGTTGTTCAGACATAACAGTGCTACTGGAGTGTTTAAACCCTTTTAAGCACTATTGCTGTGTCTGATGTAGATGGGGTACAATCTTATCTCTCTAATATTATGATTGATTAGAGTATTCCAGTTAGCATATGTCCACTTATAACCAAAATGACGGAAGATTGTTTTTATTTTTTACAGGGGGCCCTGTAAGCTTGTTAATTTAGCCCTAAAGTAAACATTATATTGAAATTCCAGCTCCTATACTCACATTTCCATTTTTTGTCTAGTAATGCAGCTCAATATTTTAGATTAAGGTAAGGTTGTTTACAATATACTGTATGTGGATACCAAGCAGATCTTTGAGTAGCAAACATCAATTTAATACAAAAGTGACTGCTGGTTTCAGGACCTAAAACTCATAGACAAAACAGATGCACATATAATGTAATCTATACTTTGGAATGGTAAACTGTACACCATGACTAATCTTAAAATGTGACACTGTAACAACCCTTAACCCACTTGATTATATAATTGAGAAATGTATACCTGTCAAAGTCATATGTCAATACAGGGTTGCAGCCACACTGTTTCCTGCAAATGTTGCTCATCACTTCCTTTAACTCACCGATTCTGTACAAAAACAAAGATAAAATTAACCTAAAGTTCTCTCACACACACACACACACACACACACACACACACACACACACACACACACACACACACACACACACACATATATATATATATATATATATATATATATATATATATATATATATATATACGATCATCAACCCATGGAGGGTTGGACTTAAATTCATCAGTACAATCAAAGTCAAACATCGAAGTCATAGGCTTGTCCTTTTTTTCTTGGAATTTCATTATGGCAATTATGGTGTGCATTGCTCCCACGTGCATACACTCCCTGAAACATCCTGGCATGCTCCTGATGAGATGGGGGATGGTGTCCTGGGGGATGTCTTCCCAGACCTGGATCAGGGCATCAGTGAGCAATCCGCTTTTCAACTTCAGCTGCTTTTATGCAGATAGTGTTGTTTCTTTGAATTTTTTAGAATTTCTTTGAATCCATTCTTTTTTCTACCTGTGAAACCCCAGAACCCCAGAACCCCAAATCATCCACACCCATGCTTGGAGAGGTGCTCTTTTTGTGAAATTCTGTGGCCTGATTTCTCCAAACATACCTTTGCTTTTTGTGCCCAAAGAGTTCTATTTTAAACTCATCCGTCCACAGGACTTGTTTACAAGTGCATTAGGCTTGTTTAGATGTACTTTTGCAAACTTCTGATTCTGAATTTTTTGGTGAGGGTGCAGGAGAGGTTTTCTTCTGACCACTCTTCCATGACAGTCATATTTGTGTAGGTTTCACTGAACAGCAGAACAATGTACCACAACTCCTGCTAAATCTTCCCGGAGATCTTTCGTATTCAGACAGGGGTTTTGATTTACCTTTCTAACAATCTTACAAGCAGTTGGTTTTGAATTTTTTCTTGGTCTTCCAGACCTTATCTTAACCTTCACTGTTCCTACTAACTGTCATTTTCTTAATTAAATTTTGAACTGAATAAATGGCAACCTGGAAGCACTTTGTTATCTTCTTATAGCCTTCTTTTGCTTTATGGCCCTCAACCATTTTCATTTTCATAGTGACAAGCAGCTGCTTAGAAGAGTGCTTGGCAGCTGTTAAATAACAATGGAAATAGGAGAGGGTTGAGGAGTCTGGGTATTTGATTGCATCACCTGGCCTTTCCTAATGATGACAGTGAACAACCTATAACCCTACCAGACTAATTAAGGTCTGAAATCTCAAATCTCCTAGGGTTCCCATACTTTTGCAAGGTACTCCTTTCCTTTTTCATTCTTAAATTGTATAAAACCAAAATAATACAGCAATTTTGCTTAAAGTGTTGAAGTCAGTCAGTCAATTAGTCATGATCTTATCCGGTTTTTCCTGAATAGGGTCACAGTTGATCCAGATGCCACCTGGAGATAATTGTTTTTCCTCTGGAGCATGTAAGATGTTTTGAAAGTGTTTTTTTTTTTCTAGTTTGAACCTACCTGTGGGTGTATCCTGCAACATCTGAGACTGTAGTGGAGAGGTCTATAAGCTGGGTGAAACAGTTAATCAGGTATATGCAAACAAAGGCATTCTAAAGGGAAAAAGCATAAAACAGTAAACATAACTAATTAAAAAAAGACCTGAAGCATAACCGTTTTAAGAAATGTGCCCCAACACAAACAAAATAAATGAACAAAAAAACAACAACATGGCAACTTAAATAGGACAAATGATAAATCTATAATGGTTATCTACATTAGTGAGAAAAGATCATAAATGATGTTATTCTGCTAACATGGCACCTAATCCCTGATTGCTTCCCAGCCACTAAGGTGGTTTCCACAGCTCCAAGTGTGTTTTCACTGTCTAATCACAAGTGGAGGGGTGTGTGTTTACGATCACAGACAGATTAAATTCCGACACTGACTTACATTGTACACCTTAATTTCAGTGTTTATTATGGATGGATGGATGGATGGATGGATGGATGGATGGATGGATGGATGGATGGATGGATGGATGATTTACTGCCTTGGGTTGGCTTGTAATTCAATATGTATTACAGAATTCTGAATATACATCCATATAACTCATAGAATGTTAATGTAATAATTAGGAATCTTGTAATTAGTGATGCAGGGTCATAGATTTCAAGACCTCTTATCAGAAGGAATGTGTGAAAAGTTCCCAAAATCCCATTGTTTTACATTTGATGTGATGCAATATGGATTACAGAATTCTGAATATGCATCCGTATAACTCATAAAATGTTAATGTAATGATGACCCAAAACAAAGAAAATCAAACAGTGCAGCGAAATTGTGCCCATGCTTGCCGCAGATTGCTTCAGATGTTACTTAAAATGTGTAACATTTGTTTAACATATGTAACATATGTTTTATCTATATAAAGGAATATATTTATTATTTTAGGATACAGAATAAATTCAGATCACATTTCAAGTTCTCAAATGTCTAAATAAATAAATAAATAAATAAATAAATAAATAAATAAATAAATAAATAACTTACCTTGCTGACAAGGGCACTGAGTTCACCCGGGGTCATACCATCATAGACACCCGCAAAGATAGGGATTGCAATTACGATGTAGCTAAGGATGCTTCCTAGATAGTCAAACGTGTTCACACCAACTGTGTGTCACAAATACAATGGAACAAATTAAACTTAACATGTCTCAAAGTACTGTACTTGTACAGTACACTTCAGAATCCAATAGACCATCTACAATGTATAACATTAACATCTAATAAACTATCGACGGCGCATCCATATCGTGCATGAAGAATGTAGAACATAATGCAGAACAAAGCTTCACAAGGGCAAGTTCTACCTGAAAAACTTTACCTGTAAAATCTTAGTAAATATAATTTGCATTATCATGGTATTGTAGCAATTACAGTAGATTTACAAGTATCTTAAATATAAATCACATCTTAAATATGAATCGCATAACAGCCATTTTCAACATTGTCCTATAATTCACTTTTAATTTTGGCTGTAAATTAACAGTTTTCCATTCTCATAATTAATTTGTTAATTCAACACTTACAAATTAACACACCAAACAAAGAACACACCAAAAACAAGGCATCTAATAGAGTGCAGTACTTTTATGTATAATTTGTGTGTTCTTTTCCTGCAGGCTGAAAGTGATTTTTCTTTGTGTCTTATAAGATTTTACATTCGAGCTCAGAGGTCTCCCAGGTCCACTACTGACGCAATTCTTAATTGTGGCTTGGATGTTTCCCAGGTTGGAGATATATCTACATTAGGTCATGGAGCTGTCTGATGATGACCACTGAAGTAAATGCAATTCACAGCTCTGAGACCTCACCGGCTCAACCGGCTCCACTGTTGATATGGACTTTTCACAGGTCAATTAAGGTCAGTTAAGTGACTTCATGCCCTACTATTTACCCTAAGATTTATTTTTTTCTTTCAATCACGATTCTTCAAATAAAGGTTAGGATCTTGTTAATATTCATTGAGAGTATTGTATAATTCAGCTTCTCTTTAAACTGTAATCTCTGTAGTCTCTAACCTGCTTTCTGGAATGTTATGATCTTAGACACTGCTTCAAACTTTGGTGGATGTTCAGCTGTCATTCAAAAATGAGGAAAAAAAACATAGATAAGGTCTTACTGTAGAGCCAGAGCTCCGTGTTCATCAGATTCCTCTGTGTGTGTAAGAGCATCTGTAGTCTTTGGTCTGTACGCATGTGCTCCACTTTGCCTGCTCTGAACATCATCAAAGGAAGAGACTTGTAATTAACTTGTTCATTGAGCATTTACCACTAAAACAGCAATCTGCATATCCCAGAGAAAAGTAATCAAATATCAGATGGAGAGACCAACCTGTAAAATGCTGCTGATTCTGCATTGACTCTGATTTGCATGTGCTTGAATCTAGGGGCAAATTAAACCACATCCATCAGAGATAATAATATGGTCTGATTTGAAAACAAAGAAAATAAAACCTTGTTTCCACTTTTAAGCACATTCATAGCAGTGGAATAACAGAGAATGAGCAGTAATTTCATCTGTATCTAGAAGAAGCTGCTTGAACATTAAACATGAACATGCTATCAATTTAATATGAAAAAAAATCAAAAATAGAATTCAAGAGTCAAAAACAAAAATTAAGGGAACACTTAATCATCACAGTACAACACAAAGTCCATTAAATGTCAGGGAAATCAATCGGCACTGTGCAGCATGACTGGCATTTGCCAGAGAACACAAAAATTAGCAGGTCCACCAGTGGTGCCCTGTTCTCTTCTCAAATTATAGCTGGTTCACATTAAACACATGACAGATGTGAAAGAATTTGGAGATGCTATGTTGAATGTTATGCTGCTTGCAACATTATCCAGTGGAACTGGTTTTAAGCAGGACAATGCTTAGCTTCAAGCTGCCAGAGTGTGCAGGTAGTTCCTGGCTGTTGAAGACATTGATGCCAATGATTGGCCCTCACATTATCCATACCTGAATTCAATTAAGAACCCGTGACACTTTATTTATTGGTTTATCTAAAGCCGCCAAGTTGCACTACAGACAATCCAGGAGCTCACTGATGCTCACATCCAGGTCTGGGAGGACATTGCCCAGGACACCATCCAGACTTTACAGGCAGTGCATACAAGCATGTGGGTGCCAAACACATATTACATAACAGATTGAGTTGTCATGTATCTTTTCCGAGTTAACGATGACCCACCAGCCAGAACTGATTAGGTCCTAACCCCAAGCTCTTCTGCCCTACCTGAGAAGGACTCCAAGCTCCCCTGATACATGTCTACATTGGCTCTCCACCTTCCACCTACTGGACCTGGACTAGTTTCCCACACTGCCATGGACTAGCTGCTCACCCACCATCACCAACTGTAGAAATCTACTGTTAATATTATGTCCACCAGAGAATTAACATTACTTCAATACCCGAGTAATAGAACAGAGATGTAGGGGTCCAGTGTCCCCTAACTATGTATAAGTAGTTTGACCAGAGGAGGATGAGTCCTCCCCTTGTGAGCCTGGTTCCTCCCAAGGTTTCTTCCTCCAGCTGAGGGAGTTTTTCCTTGCCACTGTCACCATGTGGCTTGCTCACTAGGGGATCTGTCATTTATACTTTGTTTCTGTTTTAACCTTTCTTATTTATTCATTTATTTATTAATTAATTTTATTTCTGTGAAGCTGCTCTGTGACAACTTCAGTTGTGAAGAGCGCTATAAAAATAAATTTTGATTTGATTTGATTAAAAAATTCACAGAAATTGGATGGGCCATTGGTTTCAGTGTTTTACTTAGATTTTCAGAATGAATTTGAATCCAGTCCTTTATGTGTTGAAGATTGTGGTTTCCATTTACTGTTACATCATTTTGTTTTCAACTAATTACACAGTTTATATCAGTAAAGATTTACAATATGAATCTTTCTTTCATTGAGATCCAATGTGTGATTTCAGTGTTCCCTTAATTTTTTGCAGGGTACCACAGAAATGTACATGTTTAAATAATACATACTACTGACTCGCAGCAGGACAGACACACTTACATAGAGACCTTTATGCATGTCCCAACAATCAAATAAATTTTACTTGACTTTTTCAATTAATTTCTTGGATTAGTTTAAGCTGGTCCGGCTGTTTTTACTGCTAACTGTACTGCTAAGTTTTTTTTAATGGTATGTATTAATGAATATTTATGTTAGCTTAGAAAGAAAGCAAGACATCAGTCTTAAGAGAGCCTGTTAACACTCGCCATTAACATGCATATCATATCTGGATAAACTATGATCAGATTTTGTTTACACTTATCACTGAACTGCATCCCTTTCTCACATAAAAAAGCACATCACATAATTACCATTTTACTTCCTGTAAACAATCTTTCCTCATCAAGATTGTCCATTGAACAGGAAACGAACAGTTTTGAGGAATGTTGGGAACTGTTCTCACATTCCTGTAACAGCTGTATCAGGAAATGTGATGCAATTTAATGCCAGGTACACACTACATGATTTTCAGAGTCGTCAGATAATTGTATTCTTTACACAACTTAATTAGGAATCTTGTAATCAGTGATGCAGGGTCATAGATTTCAAGACCTCTTACCAGAAGGAATGTGTGAAAAGTTTCCAAAATCACATTGTGTTACATTTGATGTGATGCAATATGTATTACAGAATTCTGAATATGCATCCGTATAACTCATAAAATGTTAATGTAATGATGACCCAAAACAAAGAAAATCAAACAGTGCAGAACTGTTTAGCATCTGAAGCAAAATTGTGCCCATGCTTGCCTCAGATTTCTTCAGATGTTACTTAAAATGTGTAACATATGTTTTATCTATATAAAGGACTATATTATATATTATTATTTTTGGATTCCGAATAAAGTCAGATCACATTTCAAGTTCTCAAATGTCAGAAATAATAAATAAATAAAGCTTTATATAAGACTAATAAATAAATAAATAAATCTTGTAATCAGTGATACAGGGTCATAGATTTCAAGACCTCTTACCAAAAAGAATGTGTGAAAAGTTTCCAAGATCACATTGTGTTATATTTGATGTGATGGGATGTGTGAGATTCTTTTCCACTTTCAAATGTATGTCAGACTCTGAAAGGACTAGTTAATAAATGTTGAATCGGGTGTGTTGGGAGCAGAGAAAGCACTAAAATATACAGATTTACTGAAGTATAACTCTACTCTCATCTGTCTCATCTGTTCCTTGCACTCAAAGAAAGCTTCTTGATGCCAGTGTACACAGACTCTGTCCCAAAACTATACTTGAAGGCAAGTAACACTATCCTTGTTTTCCTTGTAAGATTTTTTACACATCAAAACTGGTAAAAAAAAAATGGTTTAATCTGAACAACCTGAAGTCTCCTTCCAGCTTTTCTTGTTCAACCAGGGTGGAAACAATGGGTCCCATTAGTATCTTGTTGGCAATGGTCCCGACTAAAAAGTAACCAAAGATACAGAGAACTCCTATCCAACCAGTGCTACAAAAAAACAAGAGAAAACAGAAAACATTGTATTTACCAAAAAATACAAACTGAATATTTGTTAACAGTTTTCAAATCTCCTTGGTGGGGAGATTTGTTATATATGTCTAGTTCAACACACACAACCACAGTCTGCACAAAGAGGGTAAGCCACAGAACAGGTATTCACAAAAGGTGCATAAGCAAGGAATGACTGTCAATGAGAATTGTCAATCTTGTCAAACTTTGCAAAGATAAGGTTTTTTCCTTCTCCTATAAAGTTGCATATTTGGAGATATGAGGGTTTTGCATGTCAGTGATGATTTACACTGGTGTTTAGACAGTAAAAAAACACAGTAAAGCATCACAGCTAGCAGCTACTTTATATCAGGCTGGTTCTGCTAATGCTGTTTTTGATCTCTGCTGTGGAACTCAGAGTAAGACATTGAGTAAATAAATGAATAAATCCCACACAGAGAACAATAACTAAGACAAAGACAAACCTATCAATATTGCTCTCAGTTTCTACCATTGGTTTCCAGATTCTAGTCACTGGCAGCAAAAAAGTTGAACCCAATTATTAATTTAAATCAAAATGTAATTCTGCTGTAAAACCACCACAGAGCACAGAGAGGTATTATGTGGGTGGTGGGTCATTCTCAGTGCTGCAGTGACACTGAGATGTTTGTGATTTGTTAGTGTATGTTGTGGTGGATAAAACCAGCAGTGTTTCTGGAGTGTTTAAACTCTTCAGTGTCACAGCTGGATTGAGAACATTCCACCAAACAGAAATATCCAACAGCAATGGCCAACAGCATTCTATGGCCAGCATCCTGTGAGAACTGATGAAGGACAAGAGGATGACTGACACAAAGTGCTGAAACAGATGAGCTTCTGTCTCTGACTTTATGTCTACAAGGGGGGCCAACTAGGTAGAAATGTCTAATAAAGTGGACAGTCAGTGGACACATCGTTTGAAAACTCCAGCAGCACTGCTGTGTCTAATCCACTCACACAAGCACAACACACCGATATCACATATAATACCTGCTCTGTAGTGGTTCTGCAGGGTCCCGACCATTGAGGGGTGAAAAGGAGGCTAACAATGTATGCAGAGAAACATATGGACTAGACAAGTAGTGTTCCAGTATAGGTAAATGGAGCTGATAGGGCAAGTTTATATATATATATGAATGACCAAAGAGATGCACATGCACTAGAATGTGTGTGTGATAGATAGATCTATCTATCTATCTATCTATCTATCTATCTATCTATCTATCTATCTATCTATCTATCTATCTATATATATTCTGGTGCATGTGCATCTCTTTCATCATTTCATTCAAAAATTAAACTGCCATATATTTTGTATTCATTAAACTTTAATTCTATTCATTTAACGTTTTTTTATTTTTAAGTTGATAGTGATTTGTCATCTATTCAAATTTGATTTAAAATGTTCTAATAGTTTTGAGGTTCTGGATTTCTGTTTTTCTGAGCTATTAGCCACACTGAAACAGCTTCAAATGTCAATTTACGTGTAATGCATATGAAGTATTACACTATACCTTTTTGCATGAAATTGTGATCACAAATGATCTTTTTTTGAGATGCATTAGTATATACAATTATAAGAAAAGTGTCATGGTAAAAACCCTGCTTTAAGTCTGATGAAGACAAATACACAAAACACATACCCACCTGTTGAAGCACTGATATGTGTAATAGGATATAGTGAAGGGGGATATGACAACTCTACTGGCCATAGTGCTCAATTGCTTGCAAAGTCTCTCTGCATCCTGACTGATCCGCTGGTCACTGTGTCACAGATGCACACAAAAATAAACATTCGACACCTATTTCTAATGTATACAGATGTATAATATTGGCATGCATTTGTACTGTCCAGCATCAGAACTTCCAATGATTAACCTTTAAAGAAATTTGCCTTACGGGTTATCAATGTCCTTCCGGAGCACACTCAGTGTATAGTAGACTCGTCCCCAGAAGTAATCTCTGTGAAGGTCCTCTGTTAGAGACTTCCTCCAGCTCACATACAGGAGATTACAGATGTACTGTTCAACACTCTTTACCTAAATGAATTTAGCATTTATATTTACATTCATGTCAAAATGTAGAAACTTATTTTCTAAAATATTTAAACATATGGACATTTGATATTCATGTTAATAGAACTAACTAAAATAAACTGAAGAGCATTTCTTTTACAAATTTTCTTGTGATGGATTCTACATTTGTTACTACTTAAAATGAAACAGCAATAACTGCAACAAAACATTTTTGGTAACTTTTGATTAGTCCAGCACTAAGTTTAGCCCATTTCCCTATATAAACAGCTTTCTTTGTCTCCTCCCATTAACTTTTTAATTATTCTTTAAGCATTTTTAGGTAGAATGACTTGTGGGCTTAGGGTCATAGTCTTGCTGCATGACCCATGTTCTCTTGAGATTCTGGTCATGGACAATTCTAATGGATATTTTCCTTTAGAATTTGCTGTCATAATTCAGAAATCAATGTTCCATCGATGATGGAAATGTCCTGCCCCAGATGAAGCAAAACAGGCATATGATACAACCATCACCATGTTTAACAAGTGGGCTAGGGTCTTTAGAATAGAACAGAATAGAATAGAATAGAATAGAATAGAACTTTATTGATCCCTTGGGAGGGTTCCTTCAGGGAAATTAAGGTTCCAGTAGCAGCATCAGTACAGTACAGTACAGAAAGCAGAAAGATAGGCAGGAAAAAAAATAAAAATAAAATCAAATACTGGAATGCAGTGTTTTATTTTCCCCAAACTCAATACTTCTCATTTAAACCATAACATTATGACCACCTCTTTGTTTATACATTTACTATCAGCTCAACACAAACTGTACAAAAACAGATGAGTGTCTCTGACTTTACATCTACAAGGTGGACCAAATAGGTAGAGTGGACAGTGAGTGGAAACAGTGTTTAAACACTCCAGCAGACCTGCTGTGTCTGTTCCACAAAGTATACAGAAAAACAGATAGACTACAGTTTGTAGTTATAGAACTACAAAGTGCTCCTCTATGGTAAGAGGAGCTGATAAAATGGACAGTGAATACAGAAAGGAGACATGGACGTGGTCATACTGGTTGATGGTGTATTTTTGATATATGCTGTTGCATGGTACAATGGTTTAATCTCACTCATTTATTTTTCATAAATATTCACACAAAAAAAGTAATGAACTTACAACAGAGTTGAGAAGGATGAGCAGAACAGCAAATGATAATAGCTCCTGAAACTTGCCATAGTTCTTCTGAGACAGAACACTGTAGAACTGGCTTGGAATAAGACCCACCTGATAGATCACCAACTGAACTATGAGGGTAAAACAAATACAAAACAGGTATACAACAAAACTGCTAATATTTGTATATCTTAAAAATATAAACTTAAAAATATAATTAACACAGATATAACCCATATGCATGTGTTTTTCTGCATTGCAATGATGTCATATTGTTGTACTGGACTCTTCTGACCTCACCTAAGCCACGCTCTAGCCAGAGCTGAAAAGGAACAATGATATATTTGACATAATAACCCCCTCCTGTAAGAAGCTACAACAAGCACAGCACCACTGTCTGACTGTTTGCTGAAAACACAATGTTTCACCTGAACAATGTCTATAGGTAATGAAAATTACAGAAAGAAAGATTATTTATTTGAAACATAGGAAAAAAGCAAACAATTCATGTTGCAATTCATGTAAACTCAACAGATAATCTTAATTAATGATTGCTTACAGTAAATGCAACACTAATTATTAGAACAGCATTTTTCTTATGATGAACAAAGGACATCCCCACATTTATCACTTCTTAATTTCTAAAATTAGAATCAAGTGCAGCACATCAGCTGTAACTGACAATGGTTGGAGATTACTTTGGAGGGGACTGACTAATTAAAAATTCAGCATTAGTTTGGTTTCCTCTGGATTGTTGAAGTAAGTGGTATCATTATGGCAAGATCTAAAGAGCTTTCTGATGTCTTCAGAAAGAAAATAGTAGATGAGTTTTGTTTGGAGAGAGAGAGAGAGCGAGGGGGTGGCATATGGGGCTTAAACCCTGGGGGATTTGCCAAAAAAAAAAAAAAAAAACCTTTTCAGATACTAAAGTTAAAAATTCTAAATTATAAAATCATCTAATTGAACTGGCAAAATCAACGTTCTTAAAAAAAAAACTGAACATAGACATAAAGTTTTTGAAGAAAATGATTCACAGCCACCATCAACAGAAAGCTTTTCATATTCAGCAGAGGCAGCAACATTGTGTGTCTACACCACTGAGTGTGTAAAGCAGTAGTGGCTGCAATTAGCTTGCAGGATAACAGACCCTTTGAGATAGAGCTCTTAAAGTGCTATTCTGACCCATTAAAATAGGAGAAATGCCACAACTGTGCCTCTTTAGATGTTATAAGAAAATTAAGAAACAGTGAACAACATTTCACTGATTTATTTACAACATTTTTATTGTAATATGCTTGACAAAAAGTTAAACATGGCAAAGTTACTTTGCTAAATGATACAAAGTTAAGCATTAATTTAAATAAACTATATTCATTGAATTAAATACAGAAATTAAAATTAGTCAGCAACTATTATGTTTGCACATATAATTGTTTTCTGCACATATAATTCTGGAATTCTCTTGACTCAGTTGGCCTGAAAAATAGCCATATTGCTGCTGTAAATAGGCAAATAAATCTTCAGAGGTGAGCATGGTTCTGAACATTTGGCCTAAGCCTCGGGTATTTAAAATGTCTGGCTCCACTCCTGGTCTGGAGAGGAATTTAAAAAGATCTCAGAACAATTAGAACTCAGTCATTATACTGTGCAGGAAACAATTTACAAGTCAAGAACATTTAAAACAACTGCTAACATGGCCAGATCAGGCTGTCCTAGCAAGCTCAGCTCAAGAGCAGACAACTGGAATCTTAATTCCCTGAGGGAACCCTCACAAAGGGATCACTAATGTTCTTTTCTTTCTGTCCTTCTCACTTTCTCTCCCTCTCTCTTTCCATCTGTCTGTCTGTCTGTCTATTTAAAATGCCAGATGCAAAAGTCTCCAACAATTCTATCAGGGCACCTAAAGGTAGATCCACAATTAATGTCAAAGTGCAGCATCAACAAAGAAACTGCAAAAGTTTGAATTTCATGGGAGATGTAACTTCCGAAACAATATGCTTTGGAAAGATAAATCCAAAGTTGAAATTTTGGGCACAGTAACAGACGACAGGTTTGGCGTAAAAACCAAACTTACAGCATTTGGCCACAAGAACCTCATACCAACTGTGAAGCATGGAGGTGGAAATGTCATGGTTTGGGCCTGCTTTACTGCAGCAGGGCCTGGACAGTTCTCCAATTTATTTTACTATAAATTCTTCACAGCATCAGAGGGTGCTTGGGGAAAATGTGAGATAATTTGTCCAAAAAAACTGAAGCTAAAGTGGAAGTGGTCCACGCAACATGACAGTGATCCAAAATATTCCAGTATATTCACCATAAAATGACTCAAAAGAAAGAAATGGAGAGTTCTGGATTGACCAATTCAAATCCTGGATTGTGATGCTGTGGAGTAATTTGAATGGTCTGCATGCATGCAAGAAACCTTCAAAACTTCAAACCTTACACAGCTTAAGGCATAGTGTCCTAACTTTTTATTCAGTATGAATTGGCATCTTTTTCATTTTTATTAAGTAAATGGTAGTGAGTCTACAAATATAGTTTGAGAGAAGATCAAATCTTGATATGTCTATATTTTTAATAAATAACTAATATACAATGGGATGTGCTATATTCACATGGCCGTGTACTGTAAAATACACCCAACCTGACAAAAATAAAACAATTTATTAATCAATTTAAAACGTCACATGGACTGCATTTATTTAACTGATGTAAATGCCTGAAATAAAACTTTTTTCAATTTATTAATTTACAACTGCAATCATTTAGGATATGCAATTAAATTATACAAACTTTCATGTTTGCAATGAAACAAGAACAATAAACTATTACCAACACAACTCAAATGCCAAGTAAAAAAAAAAAGACACCATGTTGCCTCAAAAGCTGGATTTTTGTTTTAAAATTAGTTGTAATTATTCCAAAGAGAAATAAGACAATGTTTTACTAAAACTTGAGTCCCGTCTTTCCAGTTGTATTACCTTTTGCAGCAGTAAGAGAAATTAAATCTTTAAGATGGTTGGGTGTTGTTAAAGAGGAGATGCCACTGAGAATCCACTGAGGATCCTAGAGAGCCTGTCCTCTGTACTCCAAACAAAAGTCATAAATGAGGGAACAGGATTAAAGTGCATGGTAGTAATTATCTACTGAAGATGTGCAGTGTGCACAAGTGTTTCTTTGAGTATATCCTATATAGAGTATATCCTTAATTTCCCTGAGGGAACCCTCCCGAGGGATCAATAAAGTTCTATCCTATCCTATCCTATAGTGCAGTTTGTGTGTGTCCCATATAGTTTGTTACTGGGAGGCTTATATTTCTAAACAACATAACAGTCAAAGTTTACTTCATGTACATCACAATGCTTTTACTAACTTCATAACAATTTTAAATTATGTATATAGGCCTTTAACCACTCAAGTCTGTGTTTACATAGCCAGGGCAGACATATACTGATTATTAATAAGGGCCAAAAAGTATGTGATTCTATCCCTTCTTTTTGAACTAAAACAGCTGGTCCCTGTATAGCTATAGTTAACAATACTAAGAAGTAGGAATCCATTTCGATCACAGCCTATTTTTGATCACAGTATTTGCTCTTACATACACACAACACAACCATAACCTTTAAAAACAAACCAAAAAAAAGGTGCAGCTAATTCAAAAAGGCATCAATAATCAGCAACTTTGTTGCTTTTCTTTTTCAGATTGATGAGAAAGAGGATATTGTGCCATATAGATATTTTTGGGGTCACAATCTCCACAAACTTTTCTTCCATCATATTTGAAGCACCTTTAAATAGCTCACATCATGCACTGTGCTTCATCATGTATCAAGGACAGATTTAAATATGCTATTTATAATAATACACTTTGGATAATGGGCATATAAAATGTGTTATTGTGCTTGGTAGTATGCTTTGTTGAGAGAAAAGGTGATATTTCTGTGAACTGGAAAATATCTGAGTTTCTTGATGATTTCATTTGTAATCATCTACAAATGAAATCCTTGCCTGCAGGCATCACTGGAATTACAAGGGGGTAAAAGTCAAGATATCTAGACGTTCTTTTCTAAGGGAGCGTTACGATGATCTAAAGCACGCCTGAACAACTGACTCAGTGCACATAAAGCACTCAATCATGTGATGTTGCAGAACTGCACCCTTATGGTCACAAGTGCACCGGGCATAAAAAAGTGAGCTTTCTCCCCAAGACCACGAGAGCAGCCTCAGCCCTGAGACAAAGTGGAAAGACTGTTCAGAAAGCCCAGTGTGAGAAGCGTGTGTCAGGGGGGTTAAACTCAATAATGAACTTTAATCAGGAGACAGTGCAAACATCAATCACAATCAATGCACTGTCTGTAGAGAGCGAGTCACCCTCAACTGTCTTGGACTTCACCTCACAGAGGAGCTTACACGGACACATCACATCACACAGAGCATTCTGATGGCTCGACTTACTGTTGGTCTGTAGTCATGAAGGTGAATTAATGGGTACAGAATCTGTATCACAGCAGTGTTGGAACAGACGTCAGTGGCGTTTTCAGCTCTGGAAAGCTCTGACAGTCCACAGCTTACATTTGAGGTCACTGCTCTTTGCATCATTTCAGCTTATTCACTGAACTTGGAAGTGCTACTTGGAATGAGGAGGGAAAAGTGGAAAAACCGCTGTTTCTGGTGGTGTGTTAACTAACTAACCAACTGATTCATTCAGAAATCAACTGACTGACCCAAAACAGCGACTCCAAGCAGAGTCCCAAACATTAAGACGTTCTGGTTCAGCCAGCCTGGGAACAGAGTTCTGAGAATCCCGCAGAACCGCCGCACAAACGTCCAGTCCAGCTTCGGTCTGAAACGGGAAAGCAGCAGGGGTTACACAGCAGGGACTCGCCTGTGAAGCTCAGCTAACCTCCGAATCACTCGACGTGTAGTGTTTCTGTAAAGAAGTGAAGCTGAACTACCTGTCTGGACTGCTGTTTCTCAGCGGCATCGTGAGACCCGGCCTCAAGCAAATGCTGAGTTCAGAGGAGAGTAAAGTTCAAAAGACAGAGCTGCAGCTCACTTTATGGTATTTGGGTCTAAAGTCTGACAAACACCCATCAATAAAGCTCGTCTAACTGCTCCGAAACAGGACAGAATGAGACCGTTGTGCCTCGTCGGGCAAAAGCAGCGAACGTTTCAATGACTGTCATTTAGAGTGAATGTGGTGATAATGATGATAACGGGCTGTGCGTACGAAATGTAAACACTGCGTTCTTCTTGTACTACGACGTTATGGCGGCGGCAGCGCTCCTCTACTGCCCCCTACTGTATAACACTGCAATAACGCTTATAGTCAGTGGAGCAGCAGTGAGGGGGCGCTAGTGTTTCAGGAACAGTGGCACTGCTGAGGGGTATTTAAGTTATTTAACTCACTATTTAAGTTACAAAGGGCAGAAAATCATTCTAACAGATGAAATACAATAATAATGACTGGAAATGTGGTCTCCAGGAAGCCGCTGCTTCTTGCCCCAGGATTATTATTTCAACCACAGAAACTTCTCATTGATGGAAAGTTGTACAGCCAGTCATATACATACATACATACATACATGTGTACATGTATGTATGTACATGTATGTATGTACTGTATGTATGTATGTATGTATGCATGTATGTAACAAGCAACTATGTAAAATATCATTGCCCTTCCAATCAGGCAAAAGGCAAAAGGTGTATCCCATCAGTCTCTGAGGTCAATGCATTTCATATAAGCAGTGAAGGAACAGTATATAACAAGTAACTATGTGAAATTATCATTGCCTTCACAATCAGCCTGGAAGGCAAAATGTTAAGTAAGTCAAGTTAAATTAATTACAATAAATTACCATTGGCTTTCCAATCAGCCTGGAAGGCAAAATGTGTTTTCCACCAGCCTGTTAGGTTAGTGCACTTCACATCAGCTTGCAACACATATAACAAGCAGCACCTTTAAGCAATCACTGGCTTTCCAACCAGCTTGAAAGGCAAGAGTTGTTTCCCCCACAAGTCAGGGTTCTTCACATCACCCTGGAAGGTATATGACAACTGAAAATAACATTTTCATTAGCCTTCTTAGCAGCCCAGTATCAGCCTCAGATGTCATTGCACATCACACCAGCTTTATCACATCAATAAAGTTCTATCCTATCCTATCGTATCCTGTCCTTTAGAAATAGACTGGAAAGCAAAAGTTGTTTCCCCATCACCCTCTGAGGTCAGGACACTTTACATCAGCCTGGGAGGTACATTACAAATGTATTTTTAAAAATCATTCCCTTCCATTAAGTCTGGAAGGCAAAATGGGTTTCCTGACACCCTCTGATGTCAGTGCACTTCACTCAGTCTGACAGATATATAACAAGTAACAATGAAATGATAACTAATTTACCATTGGCCTTGCAATCAGCCTGGTAGGGTATTCAGCATCAGCCTCAGATGTCAGTGCACTTCACATCAGCCTGGAACAAATATAAAAAGCAAAAATGTGAAATTATCATTGGCTTTACAAAAAATGGTTTCCCCCTCAGTGCACTTTACATCAGCCTGGAAAGTATGTAACAAGTAGCTTTGCTAAATCATCATTGCCCTGGAAGGTAAAAGTTGTTCCCCATCAACCTCTGAGGTCATTGCTCTTCACACCAGCGTGAAACTGTCACTAGTGTTCTAATCATCCTGGGAGATGTTAATGTTTACAAACATCCTTTAAGATCACTGCAGTGTTGCATCAGTTTAAGGGCATTCAAACAAAACAAAAAAATGCCAGAAGAGCTTCAGTATAAAGCATCATGGTGTCTAATCTTGTATGAGATTTCATTTGTTTTATCAGCCTTTGAAGAAAGTGCTGTTACATCAGCCTATATCACATCTTTGCATTGTCAGTATCAAAATCTGGAGGAAGTAACAGTTTGTTTTCATGGCACTTGCATTGCAAAATTCTGGCCTGAACTTTTTACTGATATTGTCAAGAGTTCAGCCTGACCTCAGTTTATAAACAGTGTGTGTTAATGCCTTAGTAATAATAATAATAGTAATAATAATAATAATAATAATAGTAGTAGTAGTAATAATAACTTACCGAAATGCAGCAGCAGAAAAGTCTGAGGCTGAAGTGCTGATACTTTGAATCCCAATAACCAGATTATCAGTGGTTGTTTTCACAGGCAAGTCTTGTTGACGATACTGCTGTTTGTTTAACTGTGATCGAGGGGGCGGGTTGGACCGTGGCAGGCTGAGCAGCCTTAAGTCCACTTCAGTGCAAACTTCTCCACTGAGCACCCAGTGAAGAGTTGTTTCCATTGATGAAGAACTAAGGTTTATGAAGTGTATGAGGTGCAGTAATCAATAAAAAGCAATGAAAGAAATGAAAGAAAATGCAGGTATATGAATTTCTACCTCAATTATGTAAGAGGGAGCTGACAATTCAAGAGGCAATAACAATCCAGAAATGTTGCTTTATTTTCATTGTCTAAAAGTAACATAAGAGGATTTGATAATAAATCCTATGGGCACAAAATGTTCCACTGCAAGCGATTATTTACAAAGGGAAAAAATTAACATTATATACACAGTGCTGTACTGGAATCTAATTCACATGTATCATTTCACTTATAAGTCAAATTAGCTTCATTGTTTTAGAATTAAAACCAATTATTAACATTTTATGATTATCTATGATTATCTGACACACAGAGAATAATGAACCTTGTCTTAGAAATAGGCACTGTTAAACATTAACAGGTAATATTCCAAACAGAACAAATCCACCCACCATAAAATACAGTTTCTTACTTCAGGCCATGTATATACAGCACCTGGCTCAGTAAACAAAATTTTGATTGTTTGTCCAATTTAGTCCATATAACTTATACTGAGAGGACTTTTATTTTGACTCTTTCATTTCCTCTCCTCTGTACAAATGATGTACCATATACAGTATGGCCACAATATTTAACGAGCAGTGTGGCAAACAGTATTCTATTCTACAGTGTACACTGAATGATGACTTTGTTCAGAATTAAGCACAATCCTTTGTTGATTCTTTCCAGGACATAAACACATTTTGATCAAACATTGCATTACCTCTGAATAATGTTTTGCACAAAATACAAAGTACAAATGGAAGTTATATCAGTTCAGTTGAAGAGTATGCGTGCTATATCAAGTTAGGCCATTAAAACATTTACAATAAAAAATGGATCAAAGGTGAACATTTCAATTTCAGTACAGAAGAGCATGAAATACTTGAAATCAAATAGTACGTCTTTTTAAAATTTTATTAAAGAAAGAAAGTGCTCTTGTCAGACCTGTAAAAAAATAATTTGTACACCTCCTCTCTGACCCAGGGCATTCCTCATGGACAGTCTCTTGTACTGTTATGTTTAGCAATGGACCTTCAATCCATCCTAAGGTTTGATTGATCTTTGAATCTGCTGTCAGCTATACGCTGTCATTTGTTAAATGGCAGGCAAGCTGGCAGTATGACAGTGGCACATGCCGGTCCAGCTAAAGGCTCTGCCACTTCCCCTTCCAACTCTGTCCATGTGCCTTTCTCTGGACTGTAGCAGATGGTGGATGATTTATATGCCCCCTGCAATAGAGAATTGTTAACACAAATTCAAACTTGGCACTGAATTATCATTTCACTACATCCAGTGGTAGATGGTAAATGGTAGATTGACCATATTAACTACAGCAGGAATTAAATCATGTATATCAATCTTTTTTTTTCTTCAGGGTATGTAAAGTGTGGATATATTCACCATGCTCCAACTGTAGCCTCCAACAAGGAAGATGCTGTCATCCAAAACTGCACAGCCAGGGCCACTGCGCCCCTCTAGAATGGGCGTTTGCAAGATGTTCCATTGATCAGCTTTAGGGTCATAGCATTCCACCAACATCACATCTAAATGAGAGAATCCTGCATACAGGAAAGGTGGGTATAAGTTCATATAATCTACAACTGGACTAAATATATATTTTATTTGAAATACACAGTTATGTTATACAACATAAATAAAACTAATGAATAAATTAACACTATTTCAAAATGTCTATAACTAGGTGATAGCAGACAAGTCACAGCAAGGCAAAACAAGTAGATGCAATGCAGAAACAACATGACAAACACAAAAAGGATCAACTCTCCCCAATAATAAAACTGGTTACTCCAGCATGAGTTACCCCAGCACCAGAAACTGTATATACTGCTGGGGTGTCCAATCTTATTCGCAAAGGGCTGGTGTGTCTGCTGGTTTTCAATCCATCAGAGCAGGAGAACACCCAGTCAACTGTTCAAAGGCTGAGAACAGTTGATTAAGTAGAATCGAGTAGTTTCAGGTGTGCTTCTGCTTGTTAGGAATGAAAACCTGCAGCCACACTGGCCCTTTGTGGAATAGATTGGACACTCCTGATATACTGGAATAGAACTTCTGGTATTGATTATTTTCAGCTCATTAGAAAGATTCCCTCCTAGAAATAATGACAAAAATCTACCACAATACCTACAAATTCCACTGATTCAAAATTCTGAAAGAAATTCTACTTAAAACTGTACTAGAAATGACACTTAACACTGGCCACTGCCTGACAGCAAGTCATTTTTTACATACAGTCTGACTGGACAAATACTGGCTTTGTATTATGATTTACCACATCATATTATTGGCTAAATATATTTTCCTGTATCATGTTTGTTGACCATTGAGAGCAGGGTACTGGTAAGTAGCAGTTTTAAAGCTTTTTCAACAGTTAATACTGAATTAGTGGAAAAAGTTCATTAGCATATAAAATAGATTATTACATACATTATATGTCTGTGACACATGTGCAAATGCATACACATCTTGTCAATTCCTTGTACAGAAGTATTGCCAAATGAATAGGGCTCTCTGGAGCAGATAAACATGAATCTTTTGGTACCATACCTAATGCCAGACATGGACTGATGGGTATGAGGCCTGGTGCATTGAGCTGTGGGGCAGTGAACTTGAGCATGAGGTGGGAAAATAAGAAACCCAACATCCTGATCTCACTAACACTCTTGTCACTGAATGCAATCAGCTCCTCACAGCAATGCTCCATAATCTAGAAGACAATCTGACCTGTACAGTAGAGACAGTTACTTCAACAGTTATTCCAACTCTTTTAATACCCTTGGTTTTTGGAACAAGCAATGAATGAGCAGGTATCACAATATTTTTCTCCATATAATGTATATGCTTCATTTGATGATTCAGATGGACTTTGATGAAAAATAATCTATGATACATAGCTTTTGGTCAAAATAATACAGGCCAACATTTAACCTTTTCACACCACTTTTTTAAAATACTGGAAAATGATTTACCATATCACAAACTGTAGTAAAATCACCCATTGTCAAATAATTTCAATAGAAGACAAAGGTTACCAGGAACAATATAAGATTAAACATTTAGACTAATATGGCCAGTATTTATTGAGCTACACATACAGAAGTAGTGTCTCTCAGTATTACACTGGGTAATACTTCTTACGCATGCCAGATGTCTCAGAATGTAGCCACTGAGGTTCCAAATGTGTCCTGTAATAATCCATTTTGTGAAGCTTGAATTATCTTACTCAGTCCCTGCAGATATTGTAGTAGGTACCCTATTCACCTTAGTCTACATGACAACAAGAAGGGGGGTATTTTTGTTAACTTTGTTTTACAACTTCTGGTGCAACAGCAGATCCCTTGATGTAAATTACAGACAGCAACAATAAATACAGAACGAGCCGTATTATATGCTCAGCTGTGAGGGTGTCACAGTAAAAGGAAGAAGAGGAGGATTTAACTTGAAAAGCAGTGAAAAAACACAACACAAAAAGATTGGACTGTGTTTAAACACCACATAACATATCTATACTTGCAAAGTAGCAGAGCTGAGTCTGTGACTGAAGCAGCTAACTTACACTTAAAACATCCACATGTCTGCTCTTACCATTCTGTGGAAAAGAACCCAATACCATCACCTGTTGTATGAGTTTCATACCTGAGTTATTTCTCTGACTAAAGATGTTCATCAGTTGTTTTCCCTCCACAAAACAGTAAGAGCAGACGTGTGTAAGTTTAAAGTGCAAGTTAGCTGCTGTATGTCAGATATGTACAGTGGGGAAAATAAGTATTTAGTCAGTCACCAATTGTGCAAGTTTTCCCACTTAAAAAGATGAGAGAGGCCGTTAATTGACATCATAGGTAGACCTCAACTATGAGAGACAAAATGTGAAAAAAAAATTGAGAAAATCATTTTGTCTGACTTTTAAAGAATTTATTTGCCAATAATGGTGGAAAATAAGTATTTGGTCAATAACAAAAGTTCATCTCAATACTTTGTTGTCTATCCTCTGTTGGCAATGACAGAGGTCAAACGTTTTCTGTAAGTCTTCACAAGGTTGGCACACACTGTTGCTGGTATGTTGGCCCATTCCTCCATGCAGATCTCCTCTAGAGCAGTGATGTTTTGGGGCTGTCGGCGGGCAACACAGACTTTTAACTCCCTCCAAAGGTTTTTGATGGGGTTGAGATCGGGAGACTGGCTAGGCCACTCCAGGACTTTGAAATGTTTCTTACGAAGCCACTCCTTTGTTGCCCTGGCAGTGTGCTTGGGATCATTGTCATGCTGAAAGACCCAGCCACGTTTCATCTTCATTGCCCTTGCTGATGGAAGGAGGTTTGCACCCAAAATCTCACAATACGTGGTCCCATTCATTCTTTCATGTACACGGACCAGTCGTCCTGATCCCTTTGCAGAGAAACAGCCCCAAAGCATGATGTTGCCACCCCCATGCTTCACAGTTGGTATGGTGTTCTTTGGATGCAACTCCGCATTCACTGTCCTCCAAACACAACGAGTTGTGTTTTTACCAAATAGTTCTACTTTGGTTTCATCTGACCATATGATATTCTCCCAATACTCTTCTGGAACATCCAAATGCTCTCTAGCAAACTTCAGACGTGCCTGGATATGGACTGGCTTAAGCAGGGGGACACGTCTGGCACTGCAAGATCTGAGTCCCTGGCGTCGTAGTGTGTTGCTGATGGTAGCCTTTGTAACGTTGGTCCCAGCTTTCTGCAGGTCATTCACTAGATCCCCCCTTGTGGTTCTGGGATTTTTCCTCACCGTTCTTGTGATCATTTTGACCCCACGGGCTGAGATCTTGCGTGGAGCCCCAGATCGAGGGAGATTAGTAGTGGTCTTGTAGGTCTTCCATTTTCTAATTATTGCTCCCACAGTAGATTTCTTCACACCAAGCTGCTTGCCTATTGCAGATTCAGTCTTCCCAGCCTGGTGCAGGTCTACAATTCGGTTTCTGGTGTCCTCCGACAGCTCTTTCGTCTTCACCATAGTGGAGTTTGGAGTGTGACTGTTTGAGGTTGTGGGCAGGTGTCTTTTATACTGTTAACGACTTCAAACAGGTGCCATTAATACAGGTAATGAGTGGGGGAAAGAGGAGCCTCTTAAAAAAGAAGTTACAGGTCTGTGACAGCCAGAAATCTTGCTTGTTTGTAGGTGACCAAATACTTATTTTCCACCATTATTTGCAAATAAATTCTTTAAAAGTCAGACAAAATTATTTTCTCAATTTTTTTTTCACATTTTGTCTCTCATAGTTGAGGTCTACCTATGATGTCAATTACAGGCCTCTCTCATCTTTTTAAGTGGGAGAACTTGCACAATTGGTGACTGACTAAATACTTATTTTCCCCACTGTATGTGGTGTTCATAATTCAATTATAATCAAATCAATTTATTTGTATAGCTCTTTTTACAACTGATGTCATGGAGTAGCCTTACAGAAATCAAAAAATAAAAAGGTGAACACACGAACAAAGGATAAAGGCATAACCCCTGGTGAGGAATCCAAAGGGTGACAGTGACTAGAAAAAACTCCCTCAGTGCTGAAGGAAGAAACCTTCGGAAGAACCAGGCTCACGAGAGGGAGGGGGGCATCCTCCTCTGGTCAAACTTCTAATACATAGTTAGGGGACACTGGTCCCCCACACATCTGTTATAATACTCAGTTGTACTGAAGTAAGGTTAGTTCAATGGTCGACATAATAGAGTAGCAACTAATTAGGGTGTGTGTAAATTTCGACATAATACTGCTGTGAAATCCTCCTATTATGGTGAGACCCTTAAGCTGAGTATGTTCTCATTCTGTATGTTTATTATCGCTGTGGTTGTAATTTGTGTCAATGGGCCCACTGCTAGATCAGAAGTTCTAACACAAAGGCAGGAAAAAACTAACTTTTGAAAGTAGCTGTGGCAGAATAAGCTGAATAGCCCCATAGCCCTAGACTAGTACTGCCTCCACCCTACACATAGATTACTGGAACAGTTATAAAATTGCTAAAGGACTGATAACACTATCCACTTTTGGTAATTAACAAGTAACTATAATTTATGGCCAATGCCTAGGCCTAGAAATGTGGAATGTGAGTTGGAGAAATACACATGGCAGCTTCCAGAAATTCACATTTCTTTATGAATGAAGGGCAGTAGTAAGTGCAAGCCACATCTATTTAGTTGTAGGCTAGACTGGCCACTGATGTTTGTACCACATAAAACTATGTGACAGCTAGGACATCTAGATAGCTGGTAAAAGTTTTTTTATATTTAAATATTTCTTTGAGCAGACAAAGTCCACGAGTGTTATAAAGGTACCTTTAATACTGTATGATTTACTGTCACCTGCAGTATGCTTCATATGAGTTTGAATGCTTATACCTTTTAAGTGATTTCCACCAATAGCATAGAGACGATCATTCATGCCAGCGAGGGTGTGTATGGCACGTTTAGTGTTCATGTCCTGTTTCCTGGCCCACACATCCATCACAGGATCATAGCAGTAAAGCCAGGACACATATTCCCCATTGTGGACTCCACCTATTATAAAACATATAGCCGACAGTATAGTGTCTACAATCATAGAATAGCCATTTGCTCTTTTCAAGGTACACTCACAATATTTGCATTTTATGACATCAGATAGTGAAAATGGAACTGTATTTTTGAATGTTTCAGCAAGTTTGAATGAATGACTGCCAAATAATGTCAATTAATTTGAATTTAGGTTCAAAAGGCACCAAGAATTCTCAATCACCCCACCTGAGATGTAGATTTTCCCATTATGGACAGCCCCAGCATGTGCTGCGAGTGGCTGGGGAAGGGAAGAAACGTAGTTCCATTCATTTGTCTCCAGATTGTAGGCTTCCACACTGGAGAGATAGCCTGTTTCATTCCGTCCTCCAATTACATAAAGGTGTTTATCTAGGCAACAGGCAAAGAAACTTGCTCTTCTAAAAAAAAAAAACAGACAGATAATAGATTAAGTTTTAGATTAAGCATCATTTTGTGTCTGCTATTTGTAATCTTAATTAAAAGAACATTGATTAACAAGGAAAGGGCATGGCACCCTACCTTTCTTGCATTGGAGGGAGCTGTATCCAGCTGTTGAATCTTGGGTCATATCGACTGACAAAATTTGTGCTGTGTTTGCCTGTATAGGATTCATCAAAATAAATGTGCATACAGTGATATATCTTTTCAACATCATTCATTGTATCATGCACTTTTTGACATAATTAACTGAATAAGTAATTGTTGCTTCAAGTTACCATTTGGATTCCATTGGTCTTCTCCACCTAGTAGCAGAAGAAAGTTCTCAACTTCTACTACACAGTGATGAGCACTGTTATAAGGCATTACTGTAAAACAAAATTAATACAGATATTGTCATTTCAGGTTAACACATTTAACATCAGACTTTCTAATTAAAAACAGTTTATTTACAATATGATTCTTGATGTTGGATAAAGTGCATGAAAACCCATTACACTGATTTTAGTTTGTGAGTATGAAAGAAGTGTTTTCCACTAGGCTTTTTATCACATGATTGCTATGGTATGCCTGATGGTTGCTATGGTGTTAAGTGGTTCCTAGGCTAAGTGGTTACCTGTTGGTTGCTATGGTATCGCTGGTGCTATGGTATTTCATACAGTTACTGTGATGTTACTTAATATATGCTGTAGTACTGTTGAGTGGAAGGTACATTAATGTTACAGTGTGGTGAGGTGATTACTATGGTATTCCATGCAGGTTGTGACGATGCCTAATGACTGTTAGGCTGTTGCTAAGTGGTTGCTAGGTAGTTGATATCATATCCCAGATGGTTGCTCAAATGTCAAGTTGGTGGTTGGGTGTTAAAAGTTTATTTGTATCATTTGAAGGGTGGCAACATTTTTCATTCCTCTAGGAAAAAGTCTGCATTAAATATATTGCTATGCAGAAACTGAGCATCTGTTCAAAAAAGCTGCGTTGCCACAATTTGACCAAATTATCTGGACTTGGAACAGTGTCATCATCTTGAAAACTGCATGATGATATATGTTGTAAAATTACACCAGATAAATACGATAAAAACAAATTGAAAAATAATATTAACTGCATAATATAGTATAGTCAGTATAGTTATACATTGCTTTGCAGCATGCAACAATAATTAATTATTATGTGAAACACTGCTAGACTGGCACGTACCCTCTGTTGTACATAAATGATTTAAGGAAAGACCCTGGAATTATCCTATATATTAATATATTTTTTTCTAAAAAAATTGTTATTCATAGTAAAGTCAGGTCAAACTGATTCTTCCTATGCTCATAGTGGGCTTCAACTGTGCATGTTGCTCGATTTTCTGCCATGAGCTGCTGTACTTTGCTGTACATTATGTTACACTACAAGTGATACATTTGATGTGGAACTATAAGATCAGAGTCGTTCTGTATTCCCACTTCAGTTAGTGTTTGTGATTGCTTGTTGCATATTGCACAAGTTTAACAACTGGAAAGTCCAACTCCTTCTTGTAATATTTCAGAAAAGGTTCATTGAGCAATGCCAAATATGAACCACATTTGGCTCCCTAAAAGATCATCTCCTGTAAAAGTGATGTGTGAATATGAAAGACATTTAAATTGGTAAATAAACTACACATCAAGCAGAGGTTATTTAAGCCCTTTAAAAAGCTCTTTACACTCACACACCTATTCAACATACTCTAGGCTGCATAAATCAAAAGCTGTCCATCTACTTAAGAAATATTTAATTAGTTATTATTACACCCCAATGGGAAAGTAAAAGTACTGTGAGCTTGGCCTGAAAATAAGAATCACTTTCAGAATCACTTTATTGGCTAAATACAATTACTAGTACAAAGAATATGTTTTAGCAGAATTGAAAAATGCACTCATTACCAAAAAATAGCTTCACAAGAAGGAAGTGTCTGATTGCAATGCTATTCTATGCGAAGACAAATACCAGGAACAATAAATGATTAAAGTTTTAGACTGATATGGGCAATGTTTATTGAGCTACACATACAGATGTAAAGTCTCTTAGAATTAGGAGTTTCCTAACAGTGTCCTGTGAAAATCCGTCCGACCCCTTAAGTACACAAGTCCCAAATGAATGTAAAAAGAAAAACAAATACTCTAGTTTAAAATACTTTAGTAAAAGCTTTACTCCATTGACAGCATTTCTTAAAAAGTTTCCAAATCCATTTTAATAATAAAAAAATAAAAATAAAATAACAGACCACTCCAGTTTATTTCTTAAATCAGTTTCTCTACATTAATGGCTGTTTCTTTCTAGCCATTCCATTACACAAAGCTAAGCTACTTCAAGAATGTCAAGACATTAAAGCTATGATAGATAGTCAATGCTATTTCATAAAATATTAAATTCTCAATATTATTTTTGTGTGTAGATATGCATATTAACTGAATTTATCTGCATGTTCTAAAACACTAATTACTTTTTCAGTATTTTGCACATTCATCAATCAGCATTTATTTGCAGAAATGATATTTGAGAAATATGGTCAATGCTTTATAGAATAAAATTAAAATATTTATGATCAGAAACCATTTGGAGTTACTTCATGACAGTCTGGCATGACAATACTGCAGTCATGCATTGCAATCATACATTGCAATCAGATGCATTCAACTATTTTTTGACTATGAGTGTAGTAATAAATGTTACAAATAAATAATGAGACAAGATGATATGTATTATAAATATGTATTACAAAACAAATTTTGCAATGTATAAAGAGTTCGAATTTGATAAATCTATGGAAAAATACCTTATTAATGGTGTGTTGATTTGGTTTTTATTGTCTGAAAATGTCAGAATTTCTGATATACACTATATGTCCAATATTTCTGGGCACCTCAAGCATTGATAATAAAGCTATGAAAAACAGAAAATAAGAGTTTGAAGGCAAGGGGTAAAGACCTTCTGACTAACTTTTAAGACATTGTAATCTCTTCCACTGCTCTACCTGTGTAAACTTGTTACATCAGTCTAGTGATTTTTTAATGTATTTTAATTACATTAATGTATTAAAGTCTTGTGCTTAATTAATTACTATGCAAAATAATATGAATACAGTGTATTACCACGAATAGTCAGCTTTACTTGTGCCCCAAGTAGATGAATGCAAAATTTTGTATTAGCTGTGTTTGTGTATTTTTGTGTATTTTTGACAACAGTAAAAACTAATATTCATGCATTTGGCAAATTATTTGAACAAGCTTTGAATGGCTAATGTTGGTATATGATATTAAATTATAATATTATATAATGTTATGTTTTAAATTATTTTAAATTATATATTTGAGAATTATATTATTTTTACTCAACTCGTATGGACGAGTGTCACTATAAGGAGCATAAAGAGCAAACATGTACCCAGTACTGTAATGTCATTGCTAGTGCATGTAAGAAAAATGGAATTTCATGAAAAAGTCAAAATTGCTATGAGGCAGAATGTAAATTGCCAAATACTTTAGATTTATTATATGTGAAGTGAAATGTTTCAAGCCTTTTTTTTTGTTTTATTAGCTTAAAGCTCATGAAAATCAGGGACCTACTTGAGCATTCACAACCATAATCATTATTGTTCAAAAGATGATCAACAACCCCCACAATGGTCATTGCTGGCTGTTCTCAGAGAGCAGTATCAAAGCATATTAATGTAAAGTTAACTGGAAGGGAAATGTGGTGGGAAAAGATACACAAGCAACAGGCAAGACCACAGCCTTGAGAAAATCAATTCCAGAATGTTGGAGAGAAAGGGTCTACCAAGCCATATCAAGCCACTCCTGAAGCAAAGACATCAGAAGTGCCTTACTGGGCTAAGGACATAAAGCCCAAGTAAAAAATAAATGATTGCTCAGGGCTCTAAGTCTATCCAGTCTAGATAAAGTAAATTTTCCATTTCATTTGAAAATCAAGAATCCTAGAGTCTCAACTCAAGCTCTTAAGAGTCTGGAGGACGAGTGGAGAGGCTCAGAAGCTGAGGTATCATAAGTCCAGGGTGAAGTTTCAGCGGTTTATGATGTAGTTTTACTCAGATTCTGTGCAGCTTCTACCGGGAGGTTTTAGAGCAGTTATATCGGCTTATAAGTTTTATGGAGGAGCCAATTTCCTTTTCCAACAAGACCTTGCACCTGCCCACACTGCTTAAATTACTAGCTATTTATTTATTTATTTATTTATTTATTTATTTATTTTTATTTGTTTATTGATCTATCTATCTATCACAATACTGCATGATTGGTGAGCCAGGTCAATAGAAAACACCCAACCCAGCAATACAGATGAGTTATAGGCCACTACTGAAGCAACCTGGGCTTCAATAATATGTCAGCAGTGCCACAAGCTGACTGCCTCCATGCCATGCTGCAGTGATGCAGTATTTCATGGTAAAGGAGCCCAAACCAATTGTATTGAGTGTATAAATGTACAATGTACAATTGTATAAATGTACCTTATTTATCAGAATTTAGTTTTCTATATCATATTTTTCAGTTTGATCTTATGGAATATTCTAATAATTGGTTTGCATGAGGTATAAGCCATACAGAGAAAAAAAAGTTAAACATATGTATGCAAATGTAGCACTGTTCTTATAAATAATTAACACTCCTCATTGGTCTTTCCTCCCCTTTCCATTAAAATCATTATGCTTCCAATCCCACAGAGGCACTTATCATAAAAGAGGTCCATTCCTGACTACTTTTTTGATTTAATGTTTGTTACATTACTACTTCTATTACACTTCTAGCTAAATACACAGCTGGTGCACAGTCATAATTACTGGAGCTGGACCTTAAACCTCCTAACAGGCCATCGGCAGGTGGTGAGGATGGGCAGAAACACATCCTCCTCACTGACCCTCAACACCGGAGCCCCTCAGGGCTGTTCTCCCTATACACCCATGACTGCACAGCCAGACAGCTCCAATGTCATCATTAAATTTACTGATGACACAACAATCATAGGCCTGATCTCCAATGACAACAAGGCAGCCTACAGAGTGGAGGTCAGCCTCCTGACATACTGGTGCCAGGAAACCAACCTCTCTCTAAATGTCAGTAAGACCAAGAAGCTGATAGTGGACTTCAGGAAGCAGGGAGAGAGCACTCCCCTGTCTCATTCAATGGTACCACTGTGGAGAGGGACAGCAGCATCAAGTTTCTTGGTGTCTCTGAGGAGCTTACATGGTCAGAACACACCACACAGGTGGTAAAGAAGGCACATCAGCATCTCTTCTACTTCAGGAGGTTGAAAAGGTTTGGTCTGACTCCCCACGTGTTCTACACGTGCACTGTGGAGAGTATCATGACAGGCTTCATCACCAACAGGTACAGGAACTGCACTTCTCTTGAGAGGAAAACCCTGCCGAGGTTGGTGCCCACAACTCAGTGCATCACTGGGGTTCAGCTCCCAAACCTTCTGGATTTATACACCAGTGGCTGTCTGAGGAAGACCAGGAGGATTATAAAGGACTCCACTCACCCAAGCCACTGCCTTCTTCCCCCAGGCCACCAAGCTGCTAAACATGCAGTAGCACCCCCACAAAATACGTTCTCCCATTTTCCATCTTACACTACAGCTACATTAATCCTATATCCAGTGCCCATGTAAATAGAAAGCAAAAATTATTATAGTTTCTACATCCACAGTACTTCCACAGTGCAATAATGTATGTTTCAGTGCAATAATGTATGTATAATGTAAGTATAGTGTCAGTTAATGTGTACATAGTCTATTTATATTACATACATGTTTATTCTTTACCTTTTTTTCCTATCCTGTTTTTTTTTACATCTGTTTTACTACTTAGAAGGACTTGCATGTAAAATTTCCTCTCACTATTACACCTATATAATCTGATGTTTCAGTAAACTTGATTAGATTTGATTTGAATTACTGCAATATTCCCTGTTTTATAGTATGTTGGCACAGATTATGATAATTTAAAATAAGAAAGCACCAGATGATTTTATCAGTTAAAATTTCTCACACTATAAAGTGTGTGTCAAGAGTAGTCATGTTCATATGACCATTATTTCATGGTACATGCAATAAAGCGTAGTTGGTCTGCTCTCTCTCTCCATCTCCTCTAACTTTCTTTGCTACTGCTAAAGTGACCCCCCGTTGGAATAGAGAGAAATGGTCTTGGGGTGGCAGTCATAATGAACACAATCATGTTCACTCAATAAATCTCTGGCCCGTGCCTCTGCTGCATAAATCAGTCGTACGTTAAGAGCCACCTGTCTGTCTCTATCACTCATTTCCACTGTCACCCCTCTGCTGCCTGATGGATCGCAGTTGCTGTAAAATTAGACAGCCTTGAATCTCACTCTTTTTCCATTGGCCACTTCGGCAAAATCAAATTTCAGTCTACTAGTAGCACTGCTACAGAGGAAACCCTCGGAGTGTCACTATAATACAACTTTATTGTCAAGAAGGTGATGTCTAGGCATGCAGTGTCTCATTGGCTAACACACACGATCAACTGGCAAAGACTTATACAACTCGTGTTTTCTTAGTCCTGAAATGGTGTTTTATCTACAGTCTGTGATGTATTTCTAGTACCATGATAATTACATGGTGTGAACATGCTGTGATAGCACAAAGGAATGTGAGGACAAGCAGGCTCAAAGATGGAGGTCTGGATTACAGACAGTGGCCCTGTACTATATGAGGTCCACTCACAGGTTTACATGGACAAAAAGAACTTAGGAGAGCACACATCTCTGACGTGTACTAGTGCTGAAGGTGAGAGAACATCCAACATCTGACATCCTTGCTTGTCGGAAAACACAAGTGATGTGACCAAAAGGGTTGCACAGGGTAACAGTGGCTACCCTTTAATAAAGTCTTACTATGCCAGTTGCCCGCCCGATTGAAACCTACAGTTAAGTTATAATGCTGATGTTATATTTAGACCGCACATTTTATACCCACAAAAATATGTGTGTTAACAACCATTTAGATTGGATTGTAGTGTATACCTCTGAATGGCTCAGCAGGAATTACATCACATTTCTAGTGGCTGAGAATGAGACAGAATAAGAGGTTGAAGGTGAGGGGGAATGATGCCTTTTTTATGATAATTTAGTCTTATTAGATCAGTCTAGGAAATCACATAATTACTGTATGTTTGTTTTGTATTCATTTGCGTATGAATGAAATGGATGAACATAATTAGTCAGGTTTTGGAAAACTATTTGGAAAAGTGGTGTTATTCTGTAAAGTATTGTGGAGGGAAAAGGGTACTTCTTGCTATAATACCTCAAACATATGTGGTATTTTCCTCACTTTGTCATTATTTTGTTACCATTTTGTTATTTAAACAGCTTATGTAAACCAGACAACAAATGTACAGCCCAATCATATGTATCAATACAGGTATATATATACTATATGTGTAGTATATTCAATAGAAACTACAGAGGATGGTAGGAGTGCTACAAAGTTTGCTCATTTCCCAGTCTTACTTTGTGTTATGCTCTTTATACGAGGGGTCTTCGCTAAATTTAAGAAGGCATTCTGGCAAATTCTGCCTAGTACAATCAGTGTAACAATAAAATATTTTAGTTAGAACTGCTACATAATGTTATTTTAATCAGGTAAAGAACATTTAAGAATCTAAATGGTTGTTTGAGTTCTATATAGAACCCCCCCCCCTTCCCTGAAGAAGCCTTTTTGTATGAGTGTACATTTCAAATACAAAGTAAGTAAATAAATGTCTTAAAGCAATAGGAGATTCACCCGGACTGCACTAAACCAGTTTAAATTAGTCAATTGCACTAAAGTAAGGAATTTAAATTGGTTGGTTTGCTTAAATTATTTAAGATATCTCTGTATATCTGTAACAGTTTGTGAACTTCTACTATTTAAAGGATTTTTTCAAGGCTGTATTTCATATAAATATATATAATACTCTACCTAGCCCTACATTTGTACTCCAAAAGATACTGCTACTGTCTCAAGAGCTTACCTTAAAAAGCACAGATACTATGCCATGGCTAGTTACAAGATCTATTCCCAATTGAAAATATGTGGGCCCACAATGAACACTCCACCTCAATGCATAATCTTCAGCAACTGAGACAGAATATTCAAGATGCAGAAGATAGATTTTTGCAGGACACAATTAGCAACTTCTACAACTCCATTCAGAGACGTTTGGCATGTTATGTTATAACCGACAGCTTACTGAGAGACACTTCTTGTGCATGTAGCTCAATAAATATTGCTCACATCAGGCAATATTTGTAATCATTTATTACATTTTAACTTCCTTCTGAATATATATATATATATATATATATATATATATATATATATATATATACTTTTGAACATTGAAACTGGCCAATAAAAAAAAAGTGCCCAGATTATTTTTCATATTGTGGTAAATGGCCATTTGGGCACACTAGATGGCACTCAGTCCATTATGTGAAAAAGAAGACAAATCTTAGAAGCAGCATCACTGCAAGTAGTGCTCAGTGTTCCCCCTCCAAATCAAATGTGTTTCCCCTTTTGGGTTATGGATCATGGCAAAGATATGACTGAATGTTAATAACCTGCAAGCCCAAGATCAACAGCGGCCTACTGAAGTGTTAGTATGATTCTGCAGTTTGGACATACTGATCAGTCATGGGCCATTTGACACACAAAGCTTACAGAGAAAACAAAAGAAATTTACACTATAGTCCTATCAGTGTAACATACTGATGTAGGAATAGTTCAGTAATGAATGACACTGCATACTAGAAGGATAGTGTTGGAATACAGCATGTGGATGTTGAATATATAGTCATATCTTTTGCATCTCATGTAGTAGTTCATCTACTTATCTACTTACTCATCTGCTTCTCCTACTAATCTGCTTAATAACAATTTTACAAAACCTATACATGTATGAATAAACTAAACAGTCTCTTCAACTAGATTTCTTAACATACCTCTAAAAAACACAAAAGTAGTCAGTAAGCAAGCAACCTCGATTGTCAGTGTCAGTAATCATCTTCCCTGTATGCAGTTATTATATACATATTTCCATCAAGAACATTTACTTCATATCAAGAATGTCACCATGAAGATTAATATTTAGACAATAATGTCATATTTAGAAAACTACACTGTCGAAAACAAAACCTGACAGCTGGATGTGGGTCAGTGATATGCCAAGCATATTTTTGTGTCTTTTGAGTGTATTATTTCCTTTTTAAATAATTGAATCAATCATTGGTGTTTATTATATAAAACCCATTTGCCTACATTTTCAGCAGATTCAAATAATATGTATTCTTTACTGTTTAGGCATCTCAAACCCTGAAAAGTCATAATGCCATGTTTGACAACTTTGAGATAGACATAGTTTTACAAATACCCAAAAATGTTAAAACTATTGAGATAACTGAAGATCATTATCCAGCAATCTGTAGGTTCTCAAATGTCATGGTAGCGCCACAATCAACATTGCACTTGTTTATGAAGATGTAATAACCATAAACATGATATTGCATCATCAACAGGACCCCAAGAAGTTTTTGCCCTAATATTAATTAGAATAGTTCATTTCAACTCATATTTATGCAAGTAGACTTTCTATATCAGGTGGTAAAAATAATGTAAAACTAGGAAAATATTACTGCATCATAAACTATTTATTTTCTTTCAAAAGTTACAAACTAAGCTAATACAGACTTTAATTTGAAAATAGTTACAGCCAGAAAGATGCAACTGTAACATTTCTCCCTATATAAAATAAATAATGTTATATAAAGATCTAAATCATTTTGCAGATTTTTTTATGTTCATTAGTTTTGAGTTAATGATATCAATTTGTAATCATTTTAGAACAGTACTATACAGGAGGAGCTTTAAAAATGGCTGTAAGAAAAGTACATCTTGCAATAGAAAAGCAAGGCAATACTACAGTGATAGTAAACATATTATACAATGATATTTAAATATATTTTGATGATACGCAATTTTATTGCTATATTTTAACATGCAGAAATATGCACCATATGCAGCAGCTTTTAAAAACTGCTAATCAAGTGTTCTACCACAGTTAGTACTGCAATCATCACAAAAAATTACTTCATCACACAAAACAGGACTAATTGCACTTTTGGAAATGAAACATGCCATTGGTCAGTATTCCCAGTATTATTAGTATTACTGCGTATCACAATAACATAATGTATCATGATGCAATAAAATAGGACCCTATTACTTATCTCTAACACACTTTGATACTGCAGCAAGTCTGGTTATCGAATACTGTCAGTTAAACTCATCATCAAAAAAAAAAACCATTTCACATATAGTTGCCCCCAGAAGGAAGTGTTGGATTGCAATGCTATTTATTGCTTTACACATAGAGATGTAGTGTCTCTCAGTATGGCATCGGGTATAACCCAACATGTAGGATATCTTGGCATGTAGAGGTTCTTATTGGTGTTCTGCAATAATCCAGCACATGCAGCTTGAATGTTCTTATTCAGTTCCTGTACATTTTGCAGTAGGACTGGAGTGTTGGTAGTGCATCCTGTCCAATAGCTTCTCACACATTTTCAGTAGGAGGTGGGTCTGGTATTGTGACTGGTCATAGCATAGTATCTGTGTCTTCAAAAACTTTTGATCTTGTACTGACCACAGTGCCACCACACATGGATTCATTGGTCATCACCCCCAAAACAAAACCAGGACCTGTCACTGAAGAATACCTGCAGCAATTCTGAGTTACTCCATGACATCCTGGCACAACATCATTGCAGTCAGTTGTGTATTGCAATCAGTTGATTCTTTCTGGATGCAACTATTTTTTGATGATGAGTACATTTTATGTACACTGTTCCAAGAACTTGATGTTTGTTTTTAACTATTAAAAACTGAAACATTCTTAATGACAATTGCCTACAATGTTTTACCATGTATCAATTAATTGCACTGTACTCTATTCCAGTTGACATGTAATGAATGTGATATTATGTGATGAGTTTATTACTATCAGTTTATTACTTTTACTATTATTTTATTATTATCACTTTTGAGAAACACTTTATGTATTAAAAAATGCAATTATTCTGAATATTTCCTCCCATTGTTGCAAACCAAATAATTGTTAGGTGGTGCAATCAAGTAAAAAAAAATATTAAAATGAAATTGATGTTAACAAATGTTGATGACTGTGATGTGCTTATGGTCTTGAATGCACATATACATTCATGACATAGAGTGTCACTGAAGACATTCTAAAAGATATTTGCAAAAATGCAGTTATCCTTTTGTCTTACTGCAAAAAGTTTTGTCTAGAGTCACCCTGGATTGCCAAACTGCTGATTTCTATTTGTTTCATTTAGTCTTTGGAAAATTTCTGACAATAGTCTGATCATTTTATTCATAGTGAACGATTTAATATGTTGCCTAAAGAACAAAATGCAGGTTTTGCATTAATATGATCTTAATAAAGCAGTTTGATATGAATATATGAGAGATCAATATGTGTGTGATCATCTGTTGATAAGTCCTCACTAGATCATTAGATTAAAATTAATGCTAGCAGACTTCTGCAAAAGAAAAAAAGCAATGAAATCCAGACATGAAGCTCCACAATGGTGTGAAGACAGTCACGCTCTGATTAAGAAGTTACATTAAAAGTGATAGTGATACATCATTACCTCGAGCATCTAAGAAGCAGGAATTTCTATTTTACTCTAGGTTGAATCTGTGGTAAGACATAACTTCAAGCAGCTACGATCCTTCCAGAAAGAGAACAGTAAAAGATTAAGGCACTCACTTGTAAGGATCTTCCATGTCTTCTTTTCATCGTCATAATACTGCACTAAATTACTGGGGAGGCGGTCAGGACCTGGGGGCAAACCTCCAACCAAAAGAAGCATTTTTTTGTTGGAGCGAATCCTGAAATATAAGAAGGTAGCAAAAGGACCAGATGTAAACTTAATAATAATTCCTATTCCAATATATAAACATGAAGTTGAATGAAAAAACACATTTAAACCATCAATAAACATCTTAGTGGTTCTACATTGTTTAGATGGTTAAAGAAATATTTAGTGTTAGTTCATTAGAATGTTCCTGTGCTTTTCTTTTTCTTCAAGTTTATCTCAAACTTTACTCCAACCTCTCATGAATTGTAAATCTATTTTGCACTATTTTTTTAATACAGTCATTAACATCCTATATGATATTTAGGAAATATGACAAAACTGCAATATACATTAAAAAACAAAACAAAACCAAAAAACTTATGGCTTTATAAACATAATATAGACAATTAATGGTGAAAATAGACAAAAATACTGAATGCTAAGTTCTGACTAATTATGCATCAAGGTTACCGAGTAGTTCAAAGTACTGTGCATGTCATATATAATCTATTGGGCTAATCATTCATATTATTATATTCTGCACACATAACAAATCACAATTTAAATCTTGTTAATAAAATTGCAACATTCTAGTGAAAAGTACTAAACATTGCAACATTGCATATTTTCTGATACTTATTATACAGTAGAATTCATCTGTCGGAAAAATTTTATATGCTTACTTATGTGATTTAATAAGCTGTTTGGTAAGTCTGTGCTCATGATTCATAGACCAACAATGCACTGTGCAAGTTGTAAATGTTGTACAATTGTCCGTACATATACAAGCAAAGTCATGTTAATGCATGTAAATAATTTATCATAATGTAATACCACTGCAAAATAACTGTTTCAATCATTGTGTTGAACTGCTCTGATGTTCTTTGTTGGTAAATGAGTACAACAAGTTCTGGTTGTAGGCCAGAAGAAGGCCACTGAAGGCTCAATCCTAAACAAGCAGTCAAAACTCCAAACTAATGGCCAGTTGTGATGGCAGGTCTAATTGATAGTGGACAAACTGTTTAGCCTAGTTCAAGAGTAATCAATAGAATTGAAACAAATAAGTCACATAAGTCTCTGAGAAAAAAAATCCCATATTTCAAATAGTTTTCAGATATCTATTCAACTAAAAGAGGTTATATTCATTCAAATGGGTTGCTGTGTTAAACTGTAGTTCAGAAAATATAATTGATGGCTTTTTAAAGTAAAATGACATTTATTTCAATATCATGTCATGGTAACATATAACTTTGACTGCATCATCCTTTGAAGACTCTATGAACTGTGTAGTAAGATTACTTACTATAATGAAAATGTAAACACAATGAACTGATATAAGTATAACTAAAGTTGGACCATGTAAATGACCCCTGGGTCATTCTATTGTGAGTAACAGCAACTTTCGCTTTCTTAAAAGTCTATCATTCTGCCTCAGCCAGTACTATAGTACATTATTAAACTCACACTGAATTTCCCCAAACTAATTTACTTAACTAATAACAACACATGACTTGACATGAGGAGATTATAGTATGTATTTTATATTACATAGTACTTTTTTCTCTACTTATCACATCTCTCTCTCTCGTTCTCTCTCTCTTTCTCTCTCTTTCTCTCTCTCTCTCTCTCTCTCTCTCTCTCTCTCTCTCTCTCTCTCTCTCTCTCTCTCTATGTGTGTGTGTGTGTGTGTGTGTGTGTCTGTCTGTCTTCCAAAAATCTACCAGCAATGAAAAGAAACATATCAGAACATATTCCTTTCTCTCATTGTTTCCACTTCTTGTATGAGATACAGATGATCTGAATCTATAATGCAAGTTGTGTCTGAAAAAGAAGACTTGAACATGTCCAACACTAACAATAACTCTTGATAGCTATGCAAAAGAGAAGCAGCTTTCATTCTTGTCTTAGTAGGAGATCAAGAGATGTAAACACACACACACACACACACACACACACACACACACACACACACACACACACATGAACATTTCCCCTAAATTCTACACCATAAACAAGCAGCATAACAGCACAGGCAATCGACATGTTCAGGTAATCAATATGTATGTGCTGCGTGAAGGCTCTACCTGCTGGCTGTGGTCTGTCTGCAGTGCTGTCTGAAGGGCATCAGGTGATAGTTCATGGCGTCCAGCAGGAGCTTCTGACACACCGGGTCGCTCCTCATGAAGTCCACGGACTGCACCCTCTCCACCAGCTCCGGGGCCGGGATGAGGGCGAAGCGCAGGCGCTTCATCAGGTCGGGGGCGTAGTGCATCCTCGTCTCGCGGTCGTGCTCCAGCCACAGCACGGACATCTGAAAGAGGGCCAGCTCGGACTCCACGGGCGGCGGCAGGGCGTCCAGCATGGCGCACATCTCCTCGAAGTTCAGCAGCAGCACGTCCTCCACCAGGTACTTATTGGCGAGCTTCTTGGTCTCGTCCAGCCCGTGCAGGGCGGCGATCTTGCAGATCTGCTTGTAGTTCTGCACGGAGATCTGGTCGTTGAGGAACTGCACGCTGAGCTTGGTGATCTGGGGGATGTTGAGGATCTTGCTGACGGACAGCACCTCCTCCACCGTGTCTAGCGACAGGGTGACGTTGGCCGTGTACAGGTACTCCAGCACCAGCCGCAGGCCGATGGAGGAGCAGCCCTGCAGCACCAGGTTGTTGATGGAGCGCGGGCTGGGCACCAGCTTGTCGTCGGGGGAGGAGGAGGGGGTGCCGCCGCTGCCCTGCTCCTTGCCGCTGCCGAGCCCCTCGCCGGTCAGCGTGTGTGTGGAGAAGAGGGACCTGAAGTACTGCGAGCAGGAGGCGAGCACCGCTCTGTGGCAGTGGAAGTGCTGTCCCTGAGCGGTCAGAGTCACGTCGCAGAACAGCTGCTTCCTCCACAGCAGGTTGAGCCCGTGCAGCAGCGTGTCGCTGTGAGCCGGGTCAAACGTGGAGGTCCGGTCACCCGATCTGGACATGCCTCCGGAGCGGTCTCCTACAAGTAAACAATGCCGGAGCCATTGGTCTGAGGTTGCGAATAAGACAACAGTGCTGCTGCTGCTGCTGCTGCTGGACCTTAAGGACGGTCCTAAGCGCGGGGTGTCGGGGGGACAGTGCGTTTATGCGCGGCGCTCTTTGTGTTTTTAAACCCTCTCCAACCGCATACACCAACTAACCCCCAGCAACTCCAAACAAGCTCCCGCAGAGCCCGTCCACCCGCCTCGCAGCCCGGCACTGCCTCAGATACGGAGGCAGCCCGATACGAAAGCGTGGAGTTGGTCTCCGGCGACCCAAACGCGCCTCGAAGCCCCCGAACCGCGGCTACACGCGCCCACCTTCCCCCCCGGCGCCGCGCAGCCTGCCCCCCGAAACACGGACAAACTTACCTGACTCGAGGGCAAGAAAGTAGCGTCGGCTCCTTAATGTCCTCGCGGGACTTCCCTTTGTTCTCCTTCCTTTAATCAAGCCTTGTTTTCTGCTTCCTCCGAGTCTAAAGCCGGTCCCCGAGAGGAGTCATTGACTGCGCGCTCATTCGGCCTCTATTTCGCCTTATTTGTTGTCGTGGCTCTCATTTGGGCTCGAATTAAGGAGAAGTGTGTGAGTCGGAGAGGGAGCTGTGCTTTCTGCGAGAGAAGAAGAGGAGGAAGAAGAAGAAATATACGTGTGACAAATTATGCTACCAAGAAACAACACATCATTATCCTTGGGCCTGGGGCTCAGTGAGTCGTAACGAGAGTAATAGGAAATCCACGGTTGGGGAGAGAAACGGTCGTGCATGGCCGGTGGAGAGAGACCATGCAGGGGTATGGATGCTGGAGAGACTGGCAAAATTATGGCTCAAGGCTATTGTAAAAACTGTCGAGCGTAAATGACTGCGATTTCAAACATCTATGGAGAGAAAAAAAAAGAAAAAGAAAGAAAGAAAGAGAAAAGAAGGGAGAGCAGGAGAGGGGGAAGAAAGAGAGGAGGGGAGAAGGGAAAAAAAAGCCAGTCTTTCCCTCGCCGTTATAGAGAGAAGCGTCAAGTTTTAGTGCGCATTGCTAATTAGTCAATTTCTCTGTGCCTTCACAGCCCGACGACTTCGCTGCTGAGCTGAAACTGCTAATTTCTGGGACCAGCCTTTTTTTGGCTGAGAAGGGGATGGATGAATGGCTTGTCTCGCACAAATGACAAAAAGCCCCTGCCTTAATCTCCATCGCCAAAATAACCCACCCCATCCTATTCTCTTTCCCCCAGTCCTTTAGAAGAAGCTACTGGAGGCAAACTTTAGTCCTGCATCAGCATCAAACTACAAACATGTCCTAATGATCACAGGCTGGAGGTGTGTGGCATATTCTGGACATGGAAACATAGTCATGTTAAATAAGGCCACGAAAGGCAGGAAGATAGTGCTGCTGGAGTTTATAGGCATCCATCAAATGATACATATTCATCGATGAATCTGTCTGCAGAGCTGTTTTACTTCTCACCAGACACTACCTAGTCCCCACCTCTCAAAGCCACACCACCAAGAAGCACACCATCACTATATGCCACCTTCCATTTGACTGAGCTGTGATTGTTGTATTGCTTTTGTACATGTCTCATTGCAGACAACTCCAACGGTAGCTCTCAATTTCACACCGCTAATTCATTACTGGTTACATTACTGCTCCAACTGGTTCCTACTTTACAGCAAGAAGTACACACTGAAGTGTGAAGTCATATATATGTATGAACAGCGTATGTAGCTTAACCCTTCATATAGGTTGCCATTGATTCATACTCTTCAAAGGAGCCTCAGTGATGAGGCATATGTCCCATTCCCACTTTTTTATTATTATTATTTTTGTGCACCCGTGTACCCATATAAAAACACCCATTCCTCTCCCTATCTATTTGTGAGGTTTGTTTGAAAAGCATTTAAACAAAACATGATTCTTGTTTGTATTCATTATATATTCATTGTATAAAAGATATATTCATTGTATATATCAAACAGTATACCATGTGTAACACAATAATAAACACAACACTGCCGATCTGACAGATGACATTATCAACACCTTTGGCGGTTCGCAGAGTGCTGTAACATATGGAAAGCATATGGAAACTTGAAGGGTAGGGGGAAATGTGATGGGAAAAGGTGCACAAGCAACAGATGATTGTCATGAAAAATTGATTTAAGAACTTGAGAGAGCTTCACAAGGAGTGAAATGAGTCTGCTGTCAGTGCATCAAGACCCACCACACACAAATGTCTCCAGGAAACGGGCTACAACTGCTTAATATCAAGCCACTCCTGAACCAAAGACAATGTGAGATGCTAAGGAGTGAAAGAATTGTAAGATTGCTTAATGTTCCAAAATTCTCTTTTCAGACAAAATTAAACCGTGTTTTTAAAGTATGATGTTACCTGTCAGTGTTTGTCCACCGGTATGATGTTATCTGCTTGTGTTGGTCAACTCTGTTGTATTAAGTCCAGCTTCCGTGCAGCATTTGTTTTACATATTTTACAGCATGTCATACAGTAGTTCCATATTGACAAACTTAACGGAGATGCCAATTTCCTTTTCCAGCAGGACTTCTAACAAATGGTTTCCTGACAATGATATCATTCTGTTTGATTGACCAGACAACTCTCAGGCCACAAACCCCCTAGAATCACAGGCTTAATATCAAGAGGAAGATGAGAGGCATTATTAACGTTAAATAACATATTAACATTAACATTCTCAACATTTGTCGTTCTCAGCACTGCCATGACACTAACATGGTGGTGTTGTGTTAGAGTGTGTTGCACTAGTACAAGTGGCTTAGACACAGCAGTGCTGCGGGAGTGTTTAAACACAGTGTCCACTCACTAACCATTTTATTAGACACTCTTATCTAGTTGCTCCACCAGTCAGAGCAGTACTCGTATCAGTGCAAGACACACTAACACACCACCACCATGTCAGTGTCACTGCAGTGCTGAGAATGACTCACCCCCACATAATACCTGCTCTGTTATGGCCCTGACTATTGAAGAGGCAAACAAAGTATGCAGAGAAACAGATCTCGGGGAAATTGAATTACAGGACTGTAATTACAGAACTACAAAGTGCTCCTCTATGGGAATAGGAGCTGATAAAATGCTCAATGAATGTAGAAACAAGGATATACTGTCTGTGTATAAGAGATCTAATATAAATGTATAGTAGTATATGTGTTTAGAATTGTAGCATTATATTAATAGTAGATAGTATAGTATTAGAATTAGCATCGCTTGTTTTTGTTTCTTGTGTGAAGAAGAGAACATCTGATTGCAGAGATGATGGTAAATGTCCCACTGGATTATGTCTTTGCATCACTAAGAAAGTAACTAAGCAAAATTGTAGCTAGGATTTAGGATTAAGACAAGTGTCACACCACACCAAGTAAGTAGTCCTGGATGGAGGCCAGCTGGTCTTCACATTGGGTAAGCATTTCATTATGGTTGGATTGATAGAAATGGTCTGAAATTGACAAGCTAAAATGCTTTTCTCTACAGTTACTCTTTTGAAGATTTTTTAATGACATTGACAATATATATAACAAAGACTTAATAATTCACTAAACGCATAAATCAATATTTACAAAATGCTAAATAAGATATATGAGGCACCTAGACGTAAATAGAAATGACTAATATCCACATGTCCTCAGTGTAGTGTATCTGAGTTCTTTACGTGGAAAAAAATGGCAGACAAAATTGAAATGATATCAGACAATTCTCCATTGACTTGTTATACCATTTGAGATGGCCGTCTTGGAGTCTTTAAGCTTCGTCTACCGTCTCAGTTCTCCTGAGGCCTGTGGACTTGAGATGGTGGGGCATTCCGGGTGTGCCATGTTACAGAGGGGTGTAGAGTGAGCCTCATCATGTTAAAGCAGAGTCTGTGGACTTAATTAAACCCTCTGAGACTGCGAATCACAGAGAACATTTACAACTCTCTCTCTGCCGACTGTTAAACCAACTCCTATTTATCGTTCAAATTAAAAATGTACCGTTCATGAGTGGTCTGTTGGTTGCATAGCAGTGAATTAGATCTCTGCTCTTTACTTCAGACAGAGGAGTGTAGGTGTGGGTGTGTGTATATGAGCGCCTCAGATAACAGATATATTCAGTGAGGAAATCCTGTCTGGACAATATCTCTGACCATTGCACAACAATAAAATTGCTCAATCAAGACACCCGAAAGCCAGACCAACTTGTAGGCTGATTCATTTAGCATGGATTTAATCCTAAATGTTTCCAATCTGATGTTTTGTGTTGTTAAATGTGAAAAGATTTTCTTGTTGTGCAGAATTTAAATCCTGCTTCTGACAAAATGTAAAAGATAACCCTACTGCATGGTACTTTATCACTGTCCCACAAGGGATATTAGGTTTTCATATCATTGCTGTCTTAATAACCTTGTATCTCTGGTAACCCTGGTAATGAGAAGAATAAAATTGTTCTGAAGTTGATGTGGTAGAGGCAATTTTTTCAAGAGCCAAATTGTGACGGCTAGACAGCTGGTCAGAGTATCTTCAACACAGTAGGTCTAGTGGAGTGTTTCCAGTATGCTGTTAATACAAGTTGTCTAAAGAATGACAACCGATGAATTGGTGACAGGGTCATAAGTGTCCAAGACTCTGATGCACAGAGGGAGTGAAGGGTATGAATGAATGAATGAATGAATGAATGAATGAATGAATGAATGAACTAATTAATTAACTGTGTTACACTTATATAGCCTTTCTGTAGATACAAAAGGATGCTTTATAATCAGTACGCTATACAAGCACACTCGCCACTCAACCAACACACACCAATGAGAAGTGGTAAACAGTCACACACAGCATACTGTCTTCCTGAAATGACCATCCACCTGAAGGACTGCATCATCCAACTGGGGCAGGTGGGGGGGTGGGGGAGGGTTTAACCCAAGACAGAGTGCCAAACCATATGTGGCATACAAACATACATTCACTCACATACATACAAACTTATTCACACACTCGATTGCACACCAGGTATCCACCTGCTATCTATGTTTTATGGAATATGGGAGGAGACTATAGTCCCCAAGGGAAACCCACACAGACACAGGGAGAACATGGAAGCTCCAAATAGATAGGACCTTGAACCCAAGACCCCAATTCTGGGAGGTGAATATGTACACCACGCCACCTGCTGGGCCTCGCAGCATACCAGTCAGAGTGTCCGTACTGACGCGTGTCTGCCACCATGTGGAAATCGACAATGAACTATGAAGCAAAGGAAAAAGGTGGATTGGTGGATGAATCATTTGGGGGGGGTTTGTAACATTATGTGGGTAGTTCGGTGCATGTGCAATGTTTACCTTGGGAAGAGCTTGTTTGGGCAATGTTCTGTTGGGAAACCTTGTATCTTGGCAACCATGTGGTTGTTACTTTGACATGTACACCCCTTCATGGCAACTGTATTCCCTGCCAGCAGTGGCCTGTTTCAGCATGGTTTCAGAAACATGACAAAGATATCAAGGTTATTGAGTGTCCAGTTTCCCCAGATCCCAATCCGATAAAACATCTGTGGGATATAGTGGACAAACAAGTCTGATCCATGGAGACCCCGTCTCACAACTCACAGGATTTAAAGGACTTGCTAATGATTTTGCCAAATAATGCAGGGCACCCTTTGTGTAGTTATGCCTCTGAGAATGTTTTTGATAGGACTGTTTTGATAGGATTGTTTTAATATCACAGGGATGAGCATCATTATATTTCCCATCTTTGCAGTGATGCTTATTTCTACACATATTTGAAACATATTATGTTTTCTACACTTGTATACATGTATACATTACATGTAAATGTTCACTGAACATTACACAGAAATTCTACAAATACATGGAAACACTAAGACAATGGGGTGGTGAAAAAGCATAGAGAGAGAGAGAGAGAGAGAGAGAGAGAGAGAGAGAGAGAGAGAGGGAGAGAGAGAGGGGAAGGAGTGTGGAAGAAGTTAGTAGCTGAAACTCCTCCAGGCATATTTCCTCTGGCTGACTGCAGAGGGGAGAGTATGCTAAGATAGAAAGTATTATTTTCCTAAATGGAAGGTGTCAGATGGTCACGCTGGGGTGATCGGCTGTTCAAGATCACCGCTTCCCATCTGCAATTTGTGACGTGTGAAAGATTCAGCCCAAATGTGCTCACAAACTGGAAATCCGCAGCACTTTTTCTTATCGCCGGCAAGCAAGATAACCAGCTGCTTTACAGATCAGGGAACATATCATATTAATATCATGGAGTGCTGAGATATCATCTTGTTTGTAGAAATATTTTTGTTAACTAAGTGTGGTGAGATGGCAACCTTCAGAAAGTAGCATTTTTGGTGTTTGGGGCTGGGGGGGTGTGTGGGTTAGGTATCAGCACTTAGAATATGTCTGCATTTTCACTAAAAAAAAGATATGAATTAACATATTTTAAATGCTTCAGTTAGGGTCAGGGTAGAAAAGACTGGTGATATATAACATTTAATCCCTGAAGCTTTTGCACAGTAATATTCTTAGTTTTTACTGAATGGAATTACAGCTCACCCTCCCTTTCTGCAATGACTGTCAGTGATATATTGCTACTACTATTCAGTTGTCATCATAATGAAAGGATGGCATCTACCATTGCAGAAGGAATTCATTTTCAAATATTAACTGAAATTTTATAGGAGAAGGTAAAATATGATTCAAAATGGAAATTAATGTAATTTTATTTCATTCCAAATGTTTTTTTTTTCATATGATGTAAAGGCCAGCTGCTGTTTTCAAACGATGAAGCAAAATCAAAATAATGAAATACATGTTTTGTATTTTGTATTTTTTGTATTTTGTAGTTTGGTGCATAAGGATTTCATGATCATGAAGACATATGATATTAATCTTTCATATGACATCACAATACCCAAATGAAGATGCGAAAAATATTGTATTTTAGTATAATATGACTGTACAAATTTAGACAGGCCTGATTAAAGAGTGTTGTTTGAACTAACTCAATTAGTTAATCAAAATGTTTTCCTAATTCACAAATTTCTTTTACGAGATTTAGTCTTTGTCCCTCTATTTGTTTACTGTTTATTCCATTTGTGAGTTAGGACTCCCTGTATTACATGGGGGGAGTCCTTCCTATTCTCAGATTTCCAACCATGTTGGAAGCTGTTCTGTTGACCGTATTCAACATCGTCTCTTGACAAGCATGAACATATCTGGTTGTGCCACTCTAGAACTGTGAAGCCATTTTCATTTCTGTAGCTAAGAAAGAAAGGAAGGGTAATTTTATCCAGCTTGTCAAGAGACAGAGGATCATTTGTTTGAATTCTAGCAAAACAACAGCATTCCATGGTCAGGAGATTAAACACAATGTTTTCCAAAGTTTTTGAGTAGGTCTAGCTTAAGATGTGAACTTTTGACTAAGTTGAGTTAACTCAAACAAATGTTCGGTAATAAGTTATTGCTCTGCAAAACATCTAACAAAGACTTTGTCCAGGCATCCTTTTTTCCATTACAATGAAAGTACAATGCAATGGTAAGCCTGCATTAGTTCTGGTAGTCTTGTCCTCTTAATTCAGGCACTATGAACAATGCCGTTACCCAGTACATTATGTAGTATTTTACTATCTGAAACCTGGACATTTCTTGATTAGCCTTAAATGACAGAAATGACAAATGATGGGAACCAATGCATAAGTTAGCAGGTTCCATACGATTACCATTTTAAAATTCTTAGCTGTATATTGCACATGTTTTCACTGAGATAGTCATTAAAATATAGAGAAATCTAACTTCCAGCAGATATTTTGAAACTGCAACAACTTCCATTGGCTAGTTTCCGCAACATATTCAATTAACCAAAATATTTAAAGGCTGTGTACTGTATACTGTGTACTTTGGGTATGAAAGGGGCTCTATTACAAGCTAATAAAACCCTCAGAATGGCATTTTAAAAAACAAAAGGATGTTAAAGTCATAAGAACCTTGTATTATATGGTCCCATAGATGTTTTAATGGGTGTCTTTTCTGACATTCTCTGTTCATTCAGGAAACATCCCAGTGGGGACATAGCAAAGGCTTATCATGTAGTACATGACAAATACTGCAACAGTCTATTATGTTTTGTGTAGAAAAATGGACGGATCAAATATTTCTGTTTAATGTACTTGTTACTACTCGTAACTGATTGTCATAAATAAAATCTGAAATAAATAAATAAGTAAAGTGGACATTCATAATGTTTCGCAGGATGTCTGCCTCTTTGTTCACACGTTTATTTTTTGATTCAGCTGAGCCAAATAGAACTTTTCTTATTAAGAGGGCATCCCTTGTTATTTCTACTGATATTGCTGTTAGTGGTGTTACTGTAAATGCTGTTACTGTAACTATTTGTTACTACTGTTACTACTTGCATTAGAAGGGACTGCATGTAGGAAATTGTTGTTGGTACAGTGTGTGTGTGTGTGTGTGTGTGGTGTGTGTGTGTGCGTGGTGTGTGTGTGTGTGTGTGTGTGTGTGTGTGTGTGTGTGTGTGTGTGTGTGTGTGTAAGCATACTTCCATGCATACCTTGAGAATATGTGTGCCACTCGGGTGTAGACGTGCTGCTTCTCTCTCACATATGGGCTTCTAATGGGCGAGTTCTCGACCAGGTGGGCCCAGGCGCTTTGAGACCAGCAGATGATCATTCATGACAAAGAAAGCGCAGCAGAGAGAGTGTGTGTGTGATGGAGACAGGGAGGTAGTGAGGTGTACCCAAGAGAGCAGCTGGGCAGCTAGGGCAGAGGCACGATGGGGCACAGGAGGGACAATGGCATGTCTGTGTGTGTCTGCGTCTGGGTGTGTGTACCTGCGTGCATACGTGTGAGTGTGCATGTGCGTGTGTGTGTGTGTGTGTGTGTGTGCCTCTTTCGGGTAGCCACCCTCAGGCTTGGCAGCAGCGGTAGAGGCGTGTGCGCTGGAGCGGCCGCGGGCTCAGTGGCGCGATCACCTGGGGAAGGTAAAGCCACCAGAGCAGAGCTGATGCTTATTTCTGAGGAGAACTGGGAGATTTTATTAGTTAAACCAGCGCCCAAACGCCTCTCACAGAGACACAGCACAGAAACAAAGACAGCCGCATGGCTTTCAGACATACATCTTCGGGATGATCTTCTAAATTGGGTAAATCCTACGATATGATTATGTAATCCTTTCATATCTAAGCAATAATAATTATAACTAAGACTTTTATTCAAGTCATAACTACTAGACAAGTTCATTATCATGTACATGTTCATATTAACATGCCCTCATGGATTTAATTCTGACTCTCCCCTTAAAATATTACCAACATCAGTCATTATTTGTTTTGCTATCTGCTCTGAATCAGAGGATGTGGGCTCCTGTGATGGACCCAAGTGCCCATTGTTAAAAGTGCTATAAAATGTGCAATATGACTTAAACTTAACCTGAATCACACACGCAAGAATTCTTCAAAACATTTCGGAATCTAGAATAAATTTAGGATTTTGTCAAACGCCCTTGTCACTATGCACACATTAGCCAGGTCAGTTACACAACAGTAAATATAATGTAATCGTCTCAGAAATGACATGTCAAACTTTGAGCCATATGGGCTCCAACAGCTACAGACCATGTCTGGTTCTGTTTCTGTCAAACGTGGACAGAATGCTGAGGCAGCAATGGTCGCAGACACCCTGTTAAATGCCCAAATTAAGGGGCCTGAATTCAAACTATTCTTCCACACTTGCTGTATGATAGTAGTAGTGGTAATAAACACAGACATAAAACAATAACTCACACTGACATGCCAGAAATCTAGTAATGGCAGTATGCACATTGTAAAGCAGTGTTAAAAATCAGAGTTCAAACAAGGGTGTGGGTGCCAGATTGATGAGACATTCAATTTCTGAAATTTAATATTCACAGTGTCACATATGCATCTGGAATATATCACAGACATTACCACCTACAGTGGACAGTGCAGTGGCTCCTGATGCTTAATGATTGTGAATGGCAGCAACAGGCTAGAGTTTTCTGTGCAAAGAAACAAGTTATTTCTGTTCCAAATAACACCCATATTCAATTCAGGAGGACACACATGCATATCACACAGCTCAGTGCAGCGTTCTTTAGCTTCCATTGGATATGTGAGCAGAAAATGGGGTCTGTGGCACAGACTGCATGAAGCCATCAACCCCAGTTACCAAAAAGATTGGGGTGTTAAGTTTCCAAAATAGATTCTATGGTGTGTTCCTGTTACACAATAACACTCTGGATGTTAAATGTCTGCACAACTTAGTTGCCCCATCCATCTGACACACTGCATCCCCCCCATTACCTGTAATTTGGGTCTTTTGACAGTCCCTCAAAAAGTTAAAAACAATGCAGGTTTTGCATAATATTCTTTTATAAAGTGCCCTGTTACTGTTTGAGGATGGGTTCCCCTTTTGAGCCTTGGTTCCCCTCTAGGTTTCTTCCTCCTAGCCTGAGGGAGTTTTTCCTTGCCACTGTCGATCACTGGCTTGCACAAAAGAAGCTTGGACCAAGATTTCTGTAAAGCTGCTTTGTAATGCAAAAAACTTTAATCTGCAAATTCTTAACTTTGCTGATAAAGAAAAACACACACTTATCTTTGTCAGTGTAAAAAGATTTTATTCCAAGTCATTTTGGTCCATGTTTATTGGTCCTTTTTATCATGAATGTCTGCCGCAATATAAAGAACAACTGCCAAATTCAAATGATGTCAAAAAACCCCATGGACCAAATATTCTGAAATGGCTGAATTAATAATCAGGTCAATGTCACACACAGCTTTAGCATGTCACACAGAGCACAGAGAGAAGAGTTTTGTTTTCCACTGTAGATTATTTTATGTCTTGACTTGAGACTAGGACACTTCATTTGCAAGTGAAAAGGTCATTTTACTTCCATCTTTAAAGAGGACTGTGGAGCACTGTCCAGTTCTTTTTCTTCTCAGCCCAGATGAAATGAATCTGATGTTTTCTTTGCTTCAGGAAGGGCTTGATATTAAGAATCCTGCAGTTGTAGCCCCTTTTCTGGAGATGTCTGTGCATAGTGGCTCGTGATGCCAGACAGCAGCCTCAGTTCAGCTCAGTTCTTAAACAAATGTTTCTTCACAATCATCTCAAGGTTGTGGTCATCGCTATTGCTTGTGCACCACTTCCCACCACATTTTCCCATTTCCATTAATAATTATTGATACAGCACTGCAAAAGTTCAGCAATGACCTGTGGCTTTTTGGAAGGTATTAATGATCATCTTCTGGGCCAACAGTCTTCTAAAGTGTTCCTAGAACACTACATTGTGTCAACAGTCACAAGCTGGTGAAGGTGGTCTAATGGTGTGAAGAATGTCTTCTTGGGACATGTTTGACTCATTGATACCAATCAACCTGTGTTTAAATGTTACAGCCTTTTTGAGTTTTGGTTCTGACTGTGTGCATTCTGGCTACAATGTCCTGATCTTATAACAACCACTTCCAGCATGATAATGCACCATGTCACAACACAAAAGTAATCTCAAAGTGGTTTCAAGAACACAATGAGTTCAGTGGCCTTCCCACTCACCGGATCCGAATCCAATTAAACACCTTTGGAATGCGCTAGAACAGGAGATTTACAGCATGAAAGTACCCCTGAGCCTGCTGGAATTGTGTGATGGAATCATGTCAACATGAACCAGAATCTCAAAGAATTTTTAGGATACAGCAATTGAGGCTGTATCCAGTCTTCAATAATACTTAGTGAGTCCGTGTTTACATAGATACATACAAGACGTACTTAAGTCCTACACTGATAATAATATTAACAACCACAGAAATGACTTCATTTTCTAAAACCTCAATGCAGGATGCCACACCACTAATCAAGTAATGAAGTAGGTTAAAGAGGGAGGATGTTTGGATGATATGGACATAATCACCATTTGAAATAGCACCGAGAATGTTTGTTTTCTGTGTGAATAACAGAATTTTAGCAAGTCCCTTTGAATGCAAGGTACGCTTGTTTCATACACGAACCAAAAGACCACGTCACTCATAAACATTTTTAATGTTCTTTATCAACAGTTACACCATCAGTTTATGCACACCATCAGGCACATTTCTTCATCCGGCCCCTCTGTTTTGCAACTCATTTACAAACATATATTTGGTGCAAAAAAGCAGACATTAAGCCTGTAATTTCACTCCCCTTCTTTTGTTCTGACACTGGTGTTACCCATTTGAAAATGTTCTCTGTGTCTAATATGGTCAGCACCACCCAATTACTCCCTCCAGTCAGCAGTGAAACAAACGGGGACCAAGCAGAGCATTTTGCATTATCTGCACTCCTTGGATTGTCTGACAATAATAACTGTAACACAACGTCAAGCTGTGGCTGCCAAGCTCGGCTTGTGCAGTTTAGGCACTTTGGAAATTAACTTCTGCTTTTGCTTGGAAATGAAATGAATTCTCTAACTAACCTGGTGCTCTGGGTCTCACTGTTTACTTCTGATTTGAAGAGTACATAGCACTAGTATAAAGAACAGATATACATAGGTGTTGTTTGGTTTATGATGTTTGTCAGAGCTTTATGTATGTTGTTGAAGGCTGATATTTACTGTAGTTGTGGGTTTTTTGTATTTAAGGTACAGTATTTAAATCTACAAGTAAAATGTTATCACACATAGAATGACACCTTCCAGTAACATCCTGAATAAGTGGGCTAAATTAAAATAGTCTTTATTTTTAGTAGTCATACTGAGTTAGCCCTAAAGCCTACACTGCATTAAGAGTCTAACTTGCCCCCACCACCACCACCACTAACACCCCCCCCACCCCAGCCCCCCCCTCTCTTTCTCCCTGAGCTATTGTAGCCGTCGATTTGGCACCAAACCCTTCAAGATGTCCCCAGCAGGCTCCTGCATCGCTGGCCACGTAGTAGAGTGTGTGGTTTCCTTTAAACAGCTGTAATTTGTATTTCCAATCACCGTGCTGATTTCTGCTCATTATATTGCTGTTTCACACCGGTAAGTGAGCAAAAGTTTGGATTGATTGACTCTAATTAAGTAAAAAACGTTCCAAGCCATGGGTTTATTACCATGCTAGCTAGCCACAAATGTCAGAGACTTTCACAAATTATTATCCTGTTAAGATGAATGTGTGGGAGAGCAGGCGAGTGTGGAGACAAAAGGAACATACATTATTTTCCTGATGAATTTGTTTGCCACTTTTCCTCCCTTTTTGTCATTTTTTTCCAGGCATTTTTTCCCTTAAATGAGCAAACAAAACTCATCAGCATCCTTCACACAGCTCAACCCATCGTCACTGTATCAGTTCCAAATTCACAGGTGTAAACAAAAGCATTAGTCCCCACAAGTGTCACCTATGATATGACTTTAAATTTGCCTCTCTAACAAAGGGCATCACTTCATTTTTACCAACAGGGCTGGTGTCTTCTGCTTTGAAAAACTTTAGATTGCATTCCATTGGTGATGCAATTCTTTAAAAAGGATTTGTTTTGTTGTTTTGCCAAAAACAAATAAATGTAGGTGCACAACATAGGTGAAGGCAGCATACCAAGGACCAACGCATTGTCTTCATTACCCTTTAACAATGAATGATATTGATGTATGCCATATTTTACAAACAAATCTGCATGGAAACAAAGTAGTGAAAGGTGTTAAACTGATTAATGTAACCCTACAAAGAGTTTTCCACCAGTAATCAACAAGCTGTCTAAGTAATTCTTGTTTTTCTTTCTCTGTATAAACATTTTTATAGACACTGACTTTCTGTAATACAGTATGTTAACCTAATAGGAAAGTTAGAATAGGTTTGTATTATATATTTACTTGTAGTGGTTTATGCTTAAATTAAGCTGTTATCCAGCCTATATTTGTACAACAAGAGCAAGTAAATGATCAACTTTAGTCTCTGCACCCCCCCCCCCAATCATATCAGAGGTGGCAGTGCATTACAATTTTTATATTGACTTTCACTGAAAATTAAGAAATTTTCCATCTCATGTAAAATTGTCATTTGGAGGTTTTTGTGTGACAGTGACAGTATCTTAAATATTGATGCAAACAGTTGATTTTCTTGTCAACATAATGCTGTAACATACATCAACTAGACTTGTAACATTCAAAAAATCCAGTGTGTATTACTATGCAGACAATATTCACAACATCTTTACATTAATACACCATTCATTTACTAAAGGAAGCCGTTTCTGATTTTCAGTCAGGGAGCATGTGTGTGCATAAATGTATGTCTGTGAAACATTACTGGCATCTGTGCAGCACCTACCAGTGCACGGTTTGATGCACGTTTCTGGCGAAATTAATGACAGTGGAGTTACAGGTTTGATGTCATTTATTTTGCAGAATTGATTAGAAGGACAGGGTGAGCAGATAAATGTGTTTGGGAAGTGTACTAATTTAAAATATGGCTGCCCGAACTGGAAGAGATAGCAGAGAGACATTTCATCCTTCAAAACATGACCATGGCATACAGAGCACAGAGGGGAACGAGGCTTTTATTGCACAAAGATAGACAGTTACGCCAAGAGTCACTAAAAAGCAAAGCACTTGAGGGAACAGAGCTGAACAGACAGAGTTTAGTTGAGTTTAATTTTGAATTACATGAACACTGTTATCCTATATCATATGTTATATATATATATATATATATATATATATATATATATATATATATATAGGACAGCAGAGCTACAGTATTTTTGTGGGGCAATGTGGAACAGTACAGTAGCAGCTATGAAATATTATAGAATATAGAATATTTACCCTCAATAGTATTTGAATTTCAGCAGGCCTACAGCAATTAACCTAACTCTAATTTTATACAGAAAAAGGAATGATATAACCAAGCTAAGGGCAGTTGTGTAAAATGTGGACTAAAATGATCATTCCTATTGTGTCTCATTAGGAGCTTGGACCTGTATTTCTGAAAATCTGCATTATCATGTCCACTGTAAAAAACAGTCATCACTCTTACAAAGCAAAAGATAGATCATAGATACTGCAAAATAAATAGACATGAAATTCTTTTTTTGACTTACTCCATGGGTCATTACAATAAAAAGAACCACTTAGCTCCACCTACTTAGATGTATTGCTATTTTGCAAATATACAAAACCTACTTTTGCAAAGTAGTATAATAATTAGCAAACAATGTTGACATTTATAAACAATAGGGTTGTCACATTTTTACTTTTTTACTATTATAATTTTACTTTTACACCTTACACCTGTTATTACATCATTGTTATTTTTAAGTTTTAAATGACACAGTTGTCTTATTATATTCCATTTAATTTTATAATTCACATGATTTCTAGGATTTGACAGTTGTGAATATTGCTTAATGAATCTATAAATGCTATCTCAACATTCATGGAGCATGGAGTACCAACACTAAGGAAGCATAGATTTGTTCATTTTATTAATGCAATTTACAAAAACCACAGTTAAAACCACAAACACTTTTCTCATCTGCTCAAGTCATTAACTGTCCTCTTCAACTCCATCATGTGCCACACATGTGTTTGTCCCCAGTGATTAATTTTTAAAAAAAATAATTACTTTTTTTTTTTTTTAATAAATGAGATGTTAGGCTGTGGTCACTGTTGCATTGTGGGAACTACATATTTATTTTTATACATATTTAATGGTAAACTGTAAAAGTTATATTTAACATTCAGTGTGATCATTGAAATTCAGCACATTTTGTTCCTTTTAGGATGCAAGACAAATCTTCAGTTGGGATTGTCCTGCGCATTGTGGGACAGGTGGTCTCCCAAGAATCTATAGAATAACTTTTTTTTATCACTGTAGTATGCCTGTATGACATAATTGCGGTAGCAATAGTTAAGGCCTGTTCCATTAACAGCTCTCTAGAGTGAGATTTGGGAGTGGTAGAAACTGACATTAGACGGAGGAAGCAGAATCTTGCTGCACTCACTCTGACAGCATGAGAGGCAACAGAGCATTACACACACAAAGTTTCATACAACCCTCTAGTAATGCTGTCATGAGCTCTCTTCAGAACCATTCACATGGTAAGTCAGTTATACTATTATAGTAACACTTATGATTTTAGACCGGTTTCACAGTGGGGAGATGGAGGATAAGTCTTAAAAGAAATCAGACATTAACTACAGGTGATATTACTATTGTAATTCCAACAAGCCTCTAGAATTATTAAGAGAAGCTAACAGTGTAACTCTGGAACAGTGGAATACCTGATACCAAATCACTCTAACTATGTGATATGTAATAATATATCTCATAACAGGCTTAGAGATTTCAAGCTATAGTACAAACCAATACTAAGATATAAAGTGAAAAATCTGGCATGAACACTGCTGTGAAAATGTGTCTGCCCCTTCACAGGGTCTTCAATCTTTACATATTTGTCACATTTTAATGTTTCATAACATCAAACAAATTAGACGATGAAGAAAATCCTAGCAAATCCAATAGGGTTCCAATGCCTGTAGTGCTTGGACCGCTAACACCACAAGTAAACACACAATGCAGCTTTGAAATGATCATTCCTTTTACTATACATGTATTTAAAATGTATATCACTTGAGAAAAACAGTAACAACAGCAATTGATCATTTGTATTGAAAAGTTGTGAGAACTTCAAGGTCCATTCAAGGGTGGACTTACTTGTATTTCAGCTCATTGTCCTGTTACCTAACGCAACTGGGCTGAGTGATTAACGGATAAGCAAAGTGGGTAAAGTGATATTTTGGAGGTATTCTGTGTTAAGTTTCTTCTGCAGTCAACCTGAATTACCTTCATTTATTCAGGATCTTTAACAGGTAAATTAGTATTATCATGTTGTGCTTGTCTTCTGCCTTATTCCTTATATCTGTTACATATATAGGGCAGGAGAAACAGGTCAATTTGATCCTGTTAAGAATGTAAGATACAACATACAGTATATCACGCAGTCCACGTTCTGGTTTACTTTAGTATTAGGATGTTTTATGTTTATAGTTTTATAATGATCATATGCTCTTTTATTTGGGTTGAACAATGTTTCTTCAGGACAAAACTTTTTTTTATTATATCATCATTGCTATAGCCTAAAGTCACAATTTTAATATCTTGTATTAATGGGAGGACATTTTATGGAAGTAAAGGCTGCTATGCTAAGCACAAGTTTCTTTTAATACAACTAGCTTACCTTTGCCATTAGGCTTGATGTTGCAATCCTTTACTGGAAATGTAAATGAATTTTGCACCAACTGAATTTATTGTTCAGTTTTGAAACTGTTCACAAAATGCAATTACAAAGTTGGTGGCAATAATGCAGGATCAGCTTTCTAACATTTTGCTACCAAAGATTACAAAGTAAATTTGTTACTACTGATTTCACTGATCCACTCACTGTAACCTCCAAAATAAACAGATGTGACTGACATACTCAGCCCAACAGTGCATTCTTTCACATCAAGTAATGATGGCTTGGACAAGCTTTACAAAACTATGTTTCATGTCAACATTATCTCAACAATGTGACAACAGTTTGACCTTTCACATGCATATAAAACACTGTGAAACCAAAAACACGTTCCACAAGCATATTGATGAAATATACAGAGCTGCACAACAGTTTCTGATTTGGTTGAATGGAGTTAATCTGTAAAGTTGGTTTGACCTTGCTACTGTAATTATGAAAACATTATACATAAACTGCTTATACATACAAACATTTTGTAATTATTTAAAATATTTGGCTTTGGCTGAGAAATCTGTAGAAACAATCAAACAATGGTAAAGCTACTAAACTTATATAACAGTGTCTTTATCTGCACATACTTACCTACTAAAAATAAAAGGAAAGGAAAACAGTAACCTATTTACTGTAGTTCTTAATCACGATTTTAAATGCATTGTCATTCCTGTGCTCCTATTCTATATTCATAAAACAAAGAAATGAAATGAGAAAGTCATCCCAAAATGAATTCTTTTCAAATCAGTCATGTGATGAGAAAAGACAGTAGTGTTTTGGTGGGGTTCTGAGGAATGCCAGTGGGTAGTGCTCACACTACATTTTTCTGCGCATACTATTTACCCCTGGATTGCTTGAGGCTAATGTCTCAATAATTTTCCCTCCTTTTTTTTGCAGGTCCTTCCCACAAAGGACTTGACTAATGATCCATGGACAAAATGAAGCATTTAAATTTATTCATTAATCATTCATCTCCAGCTCATTGAAAATGCTAAACTTCCACAAAATTAAGATTGAATATTGAAAAGTGATTGAGAGAGACAGCTCTCGGAGAAGATGGGGAAAAGGGGGAATAAACAAAAAAAGAAAGAAAAAAAAGAGAGGCTGTGAGTAAGGAAGGATGCGTTTAAGGATGTAGCATAGCCATAGACTAGTTAGGGCTATGCAGGTATACTAACCACTGGATAAGGTCAGCAGAGTTTTAGTAGGTGTAATTAGATCCTGGAATCTGGAGAAGCGTAGAATTTCTGTCAACACAGCCCCGTAATTATTCTCTTTTCCAATTAATGGTGACATAGATTAATTATCTGATGAGGCAAAGCCAATTGCAATCATTCACCCAGCTAAAATTAGATCATTCCTGACAGCAGCATGAAAGTCACCTGTTTCATTGTTATGGATAGGCCTGCAAGGAGCATAAAGGGTGGAGAGAGTGAAGCATGCTGGAGGTGTGTGTGTGTCGTAGTGGTAGTGGTGGTGGGAGGGTGGGGGGGGGGGGGTTTAAGTGAGTTGTCTGGCACACAGGTGAGTGTTCAATTACTCTGCTGTAGGCATCGTCCTGTTCAATCCATCGTTGTCCATGGGCTCCTGTTCGTCTGCTGTGGCAGCAATAGGAGCATCATGGCTGGTAGTTGAGTTATCTGTCAGCGTATGGAGAAAGGCACAGATGTGGTCGATTGCTCCCGAACACTTCTCCTGTGGAATCAGTGAGAGACAACTAATAAAGCAGGAAGCAGAGGCAGCATGGGTATAGCCAAAGCTGGCTGCAACAAAGTGCTGGAGAAGACTGCCACAGATGCTCCAATCTCGCATTGTGCCTTCACAGCCACAGCCTACTGAGAGCAGCCCCAGGCTCTACTGTTTTCATGAAAGCAGAGTGAGGGAGAGAACGAGACAGAAAGAAAAAAGAGAAGAGAAAGAGATGGCGTGCACCTCTCCTGGTGAACTGTGCATGTGGGTTCAGTGCACATCTGTTTTAAAAAACCTCAGCGACCAGTTTTTCTATTAAACTGCCTTGCACTGTCAACCAGCTTGGGAATCTGAGCTGGCCTAGTCATGCAGAAATTCTCTGACTAACAATTATATCAGAAACAAGATCTTGGATTACGGTCCCCCGAGAGCAGCACAGCAGGCATCCGCTCCAATTATTACCGGCCATTCACAACTCTCCACCCTGCTCTCTGTTGTTAGCAATTGTCAATTATGCTATCCCTGGTGTAAACTTGCATAACCCAGAAGTGAGTGCCCGATTTGGCAGCAGCGTTATGAGATGACAGCCTCATGCTCTTGCTCTCTCTCTCTCTCTCTCTCTCTATCTCTCTCTCTCTCTATACTGTTCTCTGCACTACATCCCTCCACTCCACTTGAGCTAGTTGGAGGCAGTCATTTGTGCCTTAGGAAGACACAGTGACAAATCAGTGGCGCTAGTTTTGTGATGGGCGTTCTTCTCCAGTGGGCGTGTGGGCGTCTTTTTGCCTGTGCAACCCGATGAAGAATTCGTCTGTTTAAATAAAGCCAGTGTTGATCAAACACTGCAAGAGTAATACTGCAGGAAAAAGTGCTTGAGGCATCTGTTTTACACACGTCCTGTTGCAGGTACTCAGGCCTTGTCAGTTAAATGTCTAAGATAGTTTCAAAGTTTCAACACTTGCTGATGCAGAGAAAGTTTCTAAAGTACTGCTATATATTATCATTCAAATTCCTCAAACTTCAAGCCACCAGTTATAATACTGGACAATATAACATATATAATATAATATATAGGCTGTACCACTTCTGAATTGTATGGCTGAAATGTGGCATTACACTAAGGGACAGACCTATTCTGGTATTAATAATGGATGGCCTCATTTTATTATATAAATTAATGTCCCATTAGTGCCCAAAAAGTTTGTATGGTTGGCCAGTGCTTTTATAAAAGTAAAAAATATTGACATCATGTGAAAAGCTTGTCTTATTGTGGTTCCAACATGGCTACCAGATACAGATAGATGGATTTATCTCATTTTTCTGTAGTCAGCATTATAATAAAATAAAAGAAACTCCTACAAGTACACCATTTACATTTCTCTAGCTGAGAAGCCGTATACAGAGCAACTTACAAGGTTACTTATATTGCAGATGTTGGCCAAAGTAGTGTGAAGGGTCTTGCCCAAGGACACATATTGGTGTAGCACAGCATAGTTGTCCCACCTGGGAATTGAACCCCAGTCTTTGATGCTAGTACAGTTTAGTTTGAGTAGCTGGTGTTGGTATCTAGTCTAATAGTGTTGAATTGTAAGGGAAGTTATATTTCTCAAGTAAAATAATCTTGAAAAGGAAAGACCTGTTCCTATAGAGATATAATATGTTAGAAATGAAAATAGTACAAATACATCAGTGTTTATCTACTGAAGATGGCCACAATTTTCTGTGTGTGTGTGTGTGTGTGTGTGTGTGTGTGTGTGTGTGTGTGTGTGTGTGTGTGTGTGTGTGTGTGTGTGTGTGTGTGTGTGTGTGGACGTGAAGGAATTAAAATCATGGGAGGGAGTTCAAATCATCTCCAAATTCATTCAACTATAATAAGGAACATTAAAACAAACATTTAATCATTTTCCAAGATTAATAAATTGCCTTAATATTCTGAATGGCTGTAAAGTCTCTAAATCAACTGCTTTCATTTAAACTGAAAATAAATTAAGCTGTGGTCAATCGACTGTGGTGGAAACGAGGTTGACCAATAGTACCTCTAGATGCAGGAATATGTTGTCCAATAGTGGCAGTGAGAAGGTGGGATTACTGTAGCAGTTTATGAAATTCAGCATAGCACATGCCAATATATTCAGCTGTATAGTGTAAATCAGCACTGTAGGTTCAGTACTGTCCCTACTGTGAGTAGGAGTGATCTGACAGGGCACTCTTTAACACAGTGGAGTTGTCATTAAATGTACTTCTCTGTATTTCAGGTATTAGGGGCAGCAGATGTAAGGTTTTGTCCAAAATGGCTAGCAGCTTATTATATAGCAGCTTAGTCCTTGGTTCTGCCACTCCAGAGTCCAACTTAACTCCTTAAACAGAACCAGCATTCTTTCTTATGATCATATCATTGATGAAAACAAAATGTTGAAGAGCTCAATTCTAAAGGTAAGATTTATTAGCAAGTAACATGATTAACAGCACTGGAAGGCTGTATGTTACTTTATGTTGTTTGGGTGAATACCAGTTACATTTTACAATACCTGCTATAATAAGCTACTCATTATTTCCTGCTGTGGCCTCTGCTGCAGAAATGTCACAACTAGTGACCCTTTGATGCATTGCATGTGGCCAATAGCTCACATTCACAAGTTCAAAGTCAACAGAAAATAGCTCTCCACACCAACCTCAAGTTCAGCTGACCTCATCAGGTAAAAAAAAGATCATGACTTTACAATTGAGGTCTGCTCAATTCTAGTGGTGAAGCAGGACAACACATTTTACCTGTTTGTTTTCATATCACACTATTTCCGCGCCATTCATTAACAGAAATAAGCAGACTCGGGTACTTATAACATTCTGATCAGAAAACCGTTGATACAAATTACAATACTGGCACCAAGCTCTGGAACCAAGATGGCAGTTGATTTACTTCATGCGCTGAGAGTCAGCAGGCACTGAAATGAATAGACCATGACCATTTAATTCTCACATTCTCATGATCATGCTGATCTCTTTCCCGTAAGAAACAAAACACAAGTCCGACTTCACCTTAGAGGGAGATATGCTATGATACAGTAAAATTAACCAAGGCTGTGTTTAGCTTACACTTTGCTTCCTACCTTACAGATTTATTTTGCTGCTGTTTCTACTGTTTCTCATATTTATCTCTATTTTGTTCGGGTTTTGATTTTACACATAACCATTTTTTAGACTGCTTTTACAGAGTGTTTCCACAGGTTTATTGGTTACAAAAAGAAGAACAGCTGTTTTCCCCTGCAGCAAAATTTTGTTTCTGAGTTAATTTTATAAATTGACTAAAAGTGGTGAGAACATGTGTACATGTTTTTTGCTTGCTCAAAGTGTGGCATGTTTAGCAACAGTTAACTGTTTCCTGGGAGCCAGGATGCTGGACATTGATGTCAACATTAAGCTGTTAGTCAACAGGAGATTGGCAGTGTTGAATACAGCAATACATAATGTCAGAGCAAAGAGGTGCTCAATTAGAATCAGGTCTGGTGAACAAGAGGGCCAATCAATGACATCACCTGCCTACACATTATGGCCACATGAGGTCAGACCTTGTCCTGCACCAGGGCTCACTGCACCAGCCTAAGTTCTGTTAATGGCTCTCAGGATTTTGTCTTGGTACTTAACAGCATTCAGGGTAATTTAGGCTAAAACATGAAAGTTTGGGTGAAGGATATGTCTTGCCAGATCATCACTGACCCAACACCAAACCGGTCATGCTGGAGGCAGCAAAATGTTCACCACAGCATCTCCAGAAACTTTCACATCTGTCACATGTGCTGAGTGTGAACCTGCTCTCATCAGAGAACAGTGACACTTGTGGAAATGCCAACCAAGCTGCACTGTGCTGAGCAATGAGTACAGGTCCCACAAGAGAATGTTGGGTATTCATGTTGCTCTCTTGGAGTCTGTCCCTAAAAGTTTGTTCTGAAACATGTACACCAGTAGCCCGGTGGAGGTCACTTTGTAGGGCACTTTGCAGATACTGGGTTGATGCATCAGTCATTAGTTTGCACCAATGCAGGTGAACTTGATTCACACTTGCTTATGCTTTCTAACTGGGCAGATAGATATCCCTGTAGCTGTACAGACTTTGTGTTGTACTCTGAAGATTAAGTGTTCCCTTAATATTCTTGAGCAGTATACTTTAGTATACTTTCACTTTTTTGAGATTCGTACCATTAACATAACCAATCCAGTAACAAACAAAGACAATAATTTAATTAATTCATATTTGCAGAACATTTACATAATATTTAGATTAATTCAAAATTCATTATTAAAAAAATTAATCTAGTGATTTTGCTGCACACGGTGTATAGTATAGTGATAATTGTAGGAGATTTTAACATTGAGAATACAGGTGATCAGACATTTTCATCAACCCTATGTTTTGTAGGCATTATCCAAAATGTAATGGGGCATACACAGCATTTTAGTCATGCCCTGAATTTAGTTTTGACCCTGCGTGTTAGCAAAATATCCTTCTTCAAACCTCAGCAATCTTAGATGATTGCCTAGTTTTTGAGCTATATCTTATCAATAATTTATGCAAGTCCCCTATGTATTGTATGAAATGCTCAATAACATAATTTACAGTCCTACAATTTACTGAAAAATTTAGCCTCATACCTTCATTCAGCACAGAAATTAGAGCAGAAATGGTGGTCGAGCAAGCTGGAAGTATTCCACATTGCTTGGAAAGAGAGCCTTTTTGAGTATAGAAGGGCACTCAAAAAAAACCCTACATTTGGCTTCACTGATCAAGAACAACAGATTCCTAGAGAATTACAAAATGAGATTTCTAAACTTACAAAAAAATCAGGTGGGTACTGAACCTCAGATTTCACCAATAACATTTCAATAAGAAAATAGAAAATGTTAGACAAAAAAAAAGCTGTAACTTGGGAAACTGTTTTCTTGGCAAATTCTACAACTGGTGCAGTTCCCTCATAATTACCTAAAGTACTACCAGCTATAAGTGAATCTGTTTCAACAATAGTAAACTCATTTCTTAGCCTGAGTCACATACCTAAACCTAACCCTCCTTGTTTTTATACTTGCTATCCATTTTAACAACTCAACTTACTGTACAGGAGCAGTTCAATAATTACAGACAGTAGTCCAGTGTTTCCCAACCCTGTTCCTGGAGGCACACCTGCTCTGCATGTTTTAGAGCTTACCCTGCTCCCCACACACCCGATTCAACTAATCAGCTCATTAACAAGCCCTTCAGAGTTGCAAGGGGTGTGTTAAAGCTAAAATGTGTAGGGCAGGTGTGCCTCCAGGAGCAGGTTTCGGAAACACTGCAGTAGTCCATCTGTTTCTCTGCGAACAGCCTTCTTATCCCCTGTTATTCATTGGATCCCACAGGACCACCATAGAGCAGATATTATTTGGGTGGTGGGTCTTTATCAGCACTGCATTGACAATGACATAGTGGTGATGTGTGTGTATTTTTCTGGTTGGAGTGGAACAGATACAGCAGTGCTGCTGGAGTGTTTGAACACTCTATTAGACCCTCCAAGTTGCTCCACCTTGTAGAGTAAAGTCAGAGACAGAAACTCATCTGTTTCTATAGTTTGTGTTCTGCAGTGGTCACAGGCCATTGCCTACAGGACCCTGTTGGCTGGATATTTATAATTGGTGATTTATTCTCAGTCCAGCAGTGACACTGAGGGGTTTAAACACTCCAGCAGCACTGCTGTGTCTCATCCACTAATACCACTACAAGGATGTGGTCATAATGTTATGGCTGATTGGTGTATTTCTAACTAACCATTTCAAATCATCATTTATTTGTATAGCGCTCTTCACAACTGAAGTTGGCACAGAGCAGCTTCACAGAAATAAAATAAATAAATAAAAAAGGTTAAAACAGGAACAAAGTATAAATGACAGATCCCCATTTCTAGCTAAAATCTTAGAAAAAGCAGTTTATACACAATGTTTGTATATACATAGTGAACATACATATATTTATATACACAGTGTTTATACACTGTGTATATAGATGTTTCCAAATCACAGATATGAAACATTTCGTCTGGATTCAGACCTTGTTCAAAACAGCTGACACATGGTGGTATAGTGACTTATAATAAGTAGTTTGACCAGAGGAGGATAACCAAAGGAAGATGAGGCAACTTTTACTTATCATTGTATTTGGTTTGCTCACTAAATGCACGTTATACGTGTTGTTGATCTTTTTTTTTTTTAGATTTCTGTAAAGCTGCTTGGCAACACAACAGTAGTGAAAAGTGCTGTACAAATAAATCTGATTTGATTGATTCATTCATAATGCATTGATACAATTATGCTTAGATTGTTGGAACCTGTTTAAAAATTGCCATTAGTCATAAAATGTTCATACTGGATTTGCTTTACTTTATACTGAAACTGATATTCTACACATTCTTACAAACTGCCTCATGAGCTGCATATAATGATATGCTGGGGTTTCAGTACGTAAATTGTGTACCAGGAATATGACATAGAAGGTATTACCGCACACAGTGAACAATGTAATGGGTACAATTTTCCATGCAAACAGTCAAGCCACTCTGACAGGAGCCCCACACACGTAGTGCAGGTTAGTGCAGCATTCAGTAGCAGTCTATGTTGAGCATGAATATTTTACACCATACTACAGCACTACTGTACATCCTTAGGCTAGCTGAGTAATACAATTCT